>CAJHNH020000115.1:160000-252500 GCA_905116865.2 Candidula unifasciata | reverse complement strand
TTTTAACTGACCTTGGCATCCGTGTCCATCCGGACTAAAATAGGTAGCGCCAAGCTAATATGTGCACAAACAAAAAAACTACCCGTGTACCATAATGTTTGTCCGTTGTTCAAACTTCACACCTCAAACCTTCTTTCAGCTCAAAAACGGAAACTCCTAGATTCTGTACCATTGGTCACCAACCTGTTTCAGGTCCCGCTCTCGATAAGTATATGGCATGGACCTCCGCCCCCCCCCCCCCCCCTTTTTTTTTTTTTTTTAATAGTATATGGCAAGACTCCCACACACACCCTGCACCTTTGTAACATAACAACATATGATTAAAAAGAGGAGGTTAACGGATTCAGCAATAAATGAACAAGACAGTATGGAGATACGTTTTGGTCAGTTTGTGTTCTTAATCTCTAATTAAATGTCTGTGTTTCCATATTATTAGTTTATTTTTGATTTTTTTTTTAATAATTAAACTGAAAAAAAGTTATACAATGGATTATTACAAATTTAAATGCACTAAATTTAAAAAATGTTATGCCCTCCATCCCCTCCCCCTTTGAAACCTCCACGCCATCCCTCCCCCTCCCCCAACCACCAAAGGCGCGAGCCCACTGTTCTGAATCATTTGGTGAATGCTCCTCTGAGAACGAGATGTTTATTAAGTATATTCAACATCATGGCACACGGATGTAACCCATAAGTGTTCCATTCTACTTCTTACTCAAGCCTGAGTCTGAAGAACCACAGTGCACGAACTCCGTTGCACCGGCGAGGATCCTGAAATACTTTGGGTAGATTTTTAACTCCAAATGTATGCCCGGGCGGCGCCGTTATGCTACTCTTTTCGGTTTCCACCTGCCACGGGATTTTTTACGTGCGCAGCAATACACACGGGCGTCCGATCTCACTACCCAGAGACCAGGGGAAATTACTAGAAGTCCACGTAAAATATATCCCAGCCTTCACCGGGGAATGAACCCGGGACCTCCAGCACTCGAGGCGGATGCCATTTAAAAGTACTTGACATCAAGGCGTGGGACAGCCTATTGTGCAATGCGTTACTTGCAGATAAGAGTTGGTCCACTTCACGTATTTATTTGGTCAAGTGCCGGAGGCCAGCTAGTGTTATACATTAAAGTTGATACACATTTAGATAGCTCCTCGCTTTCGAGTAGTGTTTCTAGTTAATGTTTGTTGCACCATACAACTCATTCATTCATTTGTTTCCCCGTGTGGGGAATCGGAGCACCAATGACAGATTCCGCAGTGCCGTGAGATAACCAGCTCATAACTCATCTTCTATCTCTACCTAGTGTGTAACTTCGTATGCTTACACCTCCCCTTCCCCCTCCCTGCCATTATAAAAGGTTGTCGAGAACCTTCTTTTGTCTGCTTTAATCTCTCCTTCCATAAGTCTTTTCATTTGTTGCATTTCTGTTATTTATCTTCTCGTGCAACATATGAAATGTGCTATGCTTAGGATATATGTTCTTTCTTATCTTATTCCAAAACATTTCCCTTGCTGGCTGTCCAAAGAATTATCAAAACTTTTCTGAACACCTACACCTCGCTGTATTACTTCTTTCTTCTTCTTCTTCTCTATTTTTTTTTTTTTTTTTTAATTAAGAAAATTTTAATTGTGGGGAGGGAGACGTGGGCATATATTTCAATAGCCTCAGGTCTTAGCAGAAGAAGAAACACTATGTTATCCAAGGAGCCAGCAATCGAACCACTTCACGGGACGAAGACAAGACAAATAAAAATAAAAATACCAGAAAAGAACTAAACACCATAATTGCTCTGCCACCAGTACGAACAGTTGATAGTCCGCCTGTGTCGCCGTCCGACGTTCCTCCATTTACCCCAGAGTATCAAGTCTGGTACCCATTTCCTAGAGGCTAAGTGAACCCCGGGAACCACCCGGTTTCGAACACCGACCATGGCTGCAGCGAGTCGCAGCTGGATTTGAAAGCGAGCCTCCTATCGACCGCGCTAACGCGGCTCCCAGATACAATGAAAGCAGAGCTAAAAGTCGTTGCCCGATGTTATTATCCAATGGAACGCTCCATCAAAGGAGCAGTTCTCCTCTTCTGCTGCCCCTTCTCTACTTGTGCAAGTAACTATCCCCCCCCCCCCCCCCCCCAATCCCCCTACCCCAAAAAAGTAAAGTTACGCTGTATGTTGTATAGCATATTCTTTTGTCACACACGAATCGATTAAAAAGTCTAAAAAACAGTATGTTTCTTGGAAGGCGAGCGGGTTAATTGGATTTGCATTGATTCAAGTAGAACATATTGTTTCGGCTCGTAAACATTTCAGTTCTCGAATTCAGTCAAGGAACGAATGTCTTTCATGACCCGGGGTACCACTGTAGATAGTTTAGGGGATCACAGTTAGATAAGATCGGTAGACCTTGTAAACTTAGGCTTGTTAAAGTTTGCATGGACCCCAGGCAGTGCCTAGGTTTTACATGGGTTTGCATACCCCAGGTGGTGCCATGGTTAAACTGAAGGTTTGCACGGACCCCAGGTGGTGCCATGGTTAACCTGAAGGTTTGCATGGACCCCAGGTGGTGCCATGGTTATACTGAAGGTTTGCATGGACCTCAGGAGTTTCCATGGTTAAACGGAAGGTTTGCATGGACCCCAGGCGTTGCCATGGTTATACTGAAGGTTTGCATGGACCCCAGGCGTTGCCATGGTTATACTGAAGGTTTGCATGGACCTCAGGCGTTTCCATGATTATACGGAAGGTTTGCATGGACTCCAGGCGTTGCCATGGTTATACTGAAGGTTTGCATGGACCCCAGGCGTTTCCATGGTTATACGGAAGGTTTGCATGGACCCCAGGCGTTTCCATGGTTATACGGAAGGTTTGCATGGACCCCAGGCGTTTCCATGGTTAAACGGAAGGTTTGCATGGACCCCAGGCGTTGCCATGGTTATACTGAAGGTTTGCATGGACCCCAGGCGTTGCCATGGTTATACTGAAGGTTTGAATGGACCCCAGGCGTTGCCATTATTAAACTAAAGAATTTATTACAAAAAGTACCCTACCACCCGCCCCCCTCACCCCAAATCCCCCGCCCCTTACTCTAAATCCCCCCGCCCTCACCCCCACACACACACAAAGTAAAACACCGTTTCCTCGACTTAGATTATAGTAGGTATATAGTGGTAGAGAGAATTTGTATAGACCAATCGGCACTTGCTGGGTGATTGGGTCAACCTCATGCCGGCCGCCTTTACTTCCCAGGATTATACCCAGTACTGATTTCAGGCTAGTGACATGGTAGCCAACGTCATATTATAGGGGGAAAAGTTAAAGTTCGGATTTGAACCCCCTAACTTCGGACCCTCGGACGAGGGTCTAGCTGCAACACCAAGGCGGCTCCCATATTTTTTTGTTTGTTTTATAATTCATAAATATTAAAATCATACAAAGGATTGTTTTCTAAGCTTTAAGTTTCAGTACCCCCTCAAAATCCATGTTTATCCTATATGGGTAGAACTTAACGGTGTTTTCTTGTCGATTCCTTTTTTTCGCTACTGTGAAAACCAGTACATACTCGTGAATTTCTCTCTAATGCTATTTCAAAGACCAAAGGAATTCCCTATGTAAATGACAAACAACAAGGTTAGTTGCGTATCCTTTACAGGACGTTGCAGAATCAACCCCAGCAGCTCCTGGTTGTTGTGTGGTTTCTCTAGGCAAATTTACGTCCAGTAGTTTGCCATTGCTTCTGGACGGTCGGCCCCCTGAAACCACTGTTGAAACCAACGCAAGGCGCATGGCCGCGCTGCCGGGATTGTACCCAGCACGCCGGAATTACGAAGCGTTCGCATCGACTTAGCCACATAGCCCTAGACAAACAACAAAGTGATACAAAAAATAACACTTTTTTTTTCCAAAATCTTTACCCACCTCTTGTATGCGTGAATTCTAGATGCAGCACCGTCCATTACCAGGAAATAAAACTAGAAATGATCACGTCAAACTCAAATTTTCCTTTGCTCTTCCGCTATACAGTTCGGCCGTTTGCATTTTTTGCTACCACTTTTCCGCGCTTAACTGTGTGAAATTCACTGCTGTCGGTGGAAATAAATTATCTGTAATGATGACAAATTGGGTGACAAATTGGGCCATTTTTCTGTTAGAAAATAACCCCTTGCTCTTACATAATGATACACATGCTCTTTCAAATGCTGTATTACATGCCAGTCTTGTCAAGTAAATTGTATGTTCCAATCGGTTGTGGTTAATGCAATTTGAACATATTTATTTTAAACCCTTACTTAAACGCTTTGCTCTTTTTAATTCAGATCATTTTGCCATGTTAAGTAAAAGTAAAAAGACTGATGACCTTAAAGAGCTTCTTTCTCTATTATCCTTTTCAGCATGAAATTTTTTATTTGAAGCTCCCCCCTGGCTTTTGCCAGGGGCCGCAATATAGGGCAGGCCATAAATATGGCCAAATGTCTGAACACGGTTTCTGGGACCTCTCCAACGGCGATTCTCATCCGCATGGTGGCACATCGTGTCATCGGGTGTTTATCGCTTGTGTGATGTCCTGGTGGAGTATACAAATAAAAAGATCTTCTACATCAACAAGGCAGGACAATGGCTTTTGCTGCTAGTCAAGCAATAGATCGCAGACTGCGTCTCCCTACGGCCGTTACTAGGAGAAGTGGAAACTGTTGATGATAATGATGATGATCAACTGAAAGTAACCGATCATTCTCCCGCTAATGGTACACAAGGCATATCGTGATAAATCCACATTTTAAAAGACCAACTAAATCTCAATAAGGATGGTGTGAACAATATCACATGAAGACATCATTGTACACGATTTCTTCTTCTTCTTCTTCTTCTTCTTCTTCTTCTTCTTCTTCTTCTTCTTCTTCTTCTTCTTCTTCTTCTTCTTCTTCTTCTTCTTCTTCTTCTTCTTCTTCTTCTTCTTCTTCTTCTTCTTCTTCTTCTTTTTCTTCAGGTTCACCGACTGTAAACTCCAGCAGAAAGTTCTGGTTGTTCGTCCACCTCTAGACCTAAGTCTTGTTCTAGAGCCTGAGTGTTGCATGCACATCCGTTTTACATATCTGACATTTGTTGTATGCAGACTGTTGGTTCATTACCTCTCAGGCATATGCACTCTGACTTCAAAAGAAATTGTGCCTTTAGTAAACTTGTTCTTGCAGCAAAGCAGTGTCGTCATTTGGAGACGACAGGCTCGATTCTCGGCATAATTATAGCATTTGCTTGTGATGATGTCAAACGTGTCCTTTGAGCCACTGTGGTGCAGCGATTGGACGCTCGTATGCGGATCGGAAGGTCGGGGGTCCGAGTCCTGAAACAACGACATTTTTTTAATAAATGGGATTAATTTTCACATCCGACGGAAAACTTGACAGAGAAATTAGCTCGAGATGTGCCAAAGCTAATCAAGTAATGGGGCAACTATCTACCTTGTTGACACACAAGCAGATACCCAGGAGTTCTAAAGTGAATCTTATCAGAACTATTTTTTGCCAACACTGTGCTATCAGTGCGAAACGTGGACACTTACACTTACATCGTCCAATTAACGTAAAATTGAGACAACAGAGATGATATGCCTTAGAAGAGCTGCAGGAATTTTAAGGAAATACATAATACGAAATCAGACGAATGCTAGGAATAAAGCTAGTCTTACAGGTCATCAAAGATAAACAAATGAAGTGGTTTGGACACCTAACAAGAATGTCCTGGTACTATCTGCCCCAGTGAGCCACACTAAAACGTTACAACGGGTATAGAGCGAGTGGAAGACCTCGGAAAATAGGGAGTGATGACATTAAGAACAGCCTTACAGAAATAAACATTAGTCTTAATAGTGCTCTTGATGGAGCTCATCAACGAATGTTACATCTCCCCCCGACACTTCGAAGAGGTATAAGGTGGAAGAGAAGAAGAAGAAGACAGCTCGACCAAGCCTTGAGTGAGTACCAAGTATAGTCCTGGGAAGTAAAAGCGGCTGGCGTAGTGTTGACCACATCATCCACCGAGGGCTGACTGGTCTATGAATATAGGTCTAGCCCTATATGCCTAATATTACTTAAGGCGTGGAAGAGGGTCCTTTACTTACTTTCACTTGATAGTGTGTCCTTCTATCTTTCTACTTATTTCTGTGAAAACCGATCATTATATGTCTAATTGTTTCTTATTATTATATATATTCCTCCTCTTCTTCTTCTGCCTTTCTAGCCCTCATTGGAGTATAGGCCCTCAACCAACTCACGCCAAGTTGTTCTATCATTTGCTGTCACGTGCATTATTATTTATACATCGCCATTCTATGACAGGTAAGATAAATGTGAGAGGATCGACTTCATTGCACTGGGTTTTATTCCATAGGGCTACGTCTCTCTCCGCAGAACAGCTAGCTGTCTGCCGAAAGTGTCGCAAAGAGAACAATCTCTGTAGCTCCGGTGACGCTCCCCAGTGACTTCTATAAAAATTACATTGTTTACCTGAAGGGTGCCACTGTGAAACGAACCCATAACCTTCAGAACGCGAGGCAAGGGGCCTGGCCACTTCGCCATGGAGACCCCCTTGTTTAGTTATGAATATCACACCTGTGATCGCTACTTCCCAGGACAATGTCTGATACCCAGTTTTGGGCTTGGAGCCAAGATGCTTTAATTACCGTCTGCCAGATGCAGATTCGAACCTAGGACATTCGGGCAGCTAGGTGGGTGTCTCTGCGGAACCGCAACTCCCGAGGGCATATAATCCAAATTAATCAAATCACGTCTAATATTTCAAACCGCTTTCTTACATACTCATAAGTAAAAGTCAATGAGCTATTTCACGTTGGTGAAGAACTAGACACATGATCAGTCAGTATATCAGCATGTTCTCTGCAGAACATTTCTTTCTTCACGGCACGCCTGAAAGTCTCTCTCTCTTTCTCTAGCCAATGTCATAGCCAATGCGTCTTTTATATCCTGTATCCACCTTCACAGAGGTAGGCCTCTACGTCGTTTCCCGGAACCTGCACCCTCCATCACCGTTCTCTCCAGACCAGAAAAGCGCTTTATGTGTCGAAAATATCTCAGCTTTCGGGATAGGATGCTGTTTATGCGCACATTTTCCTTGGTATTCAGCTCATGCAGGATGTGGAAGTTTTTCTTCTTGTGGTTCATGGTATTCTAAGTTGTTTTTTTCTTTTCTGTAGTATGTCAGTTCAAAAAGTCCGACTTTGTTCTTCATGACTGGGTAAAAACCCATAAAAATTCAACACTAGTTTTAGAGAGGAAAAAAAAAAAACTCACTAATTACAGGGATACTTCTTCTTATTCTTCTTCCTCTTCTTCTTTAGCTTTCAAGCTCTTGAAGTTCATTGCTACAGATATCGCTCGCTCCCATTTGTCTGTATCTTTTTATTCTTTTTCCTCTTCTTCTTTAGCTTTCAAGCTCTTGAAGTTCATTGCTACAGATATCGCTCGCTCCCATTTGTCTTTATCTTCTTATTCTTCTTCCTCTTCTTCTTTAGCTTTCAAGCTCTTGAAGTTCATTGCTACAGATATCGCTCACTCCCATTTGTCTTATCTTCGTATTCTTCTTTCTCTTTTTCTTTAGCTTTCAAGCTCTTGAAGTTCATTGCTACAGATATCGCTCGCTCCAAGTTGTCTTTATCTTCTTCTTCTTCTTCACGTTCACCAGCTGTAAACTCCGGCGGAAATTACTGGCTGTTCGTCTACTTCTGGACTGCAGTCCTGTTCCAGAACCCGAGTGTTGCGTGTGCATCGGTTTGACAGATCTGACTAATTTGTATGCAGACTGTTGGGTCCTTGCCTCTCAGGCAGATGCACTCCGACTTCGAAGGCAGCTCCCAATTAGTCGACTCTTACGACATGCTTTTCGGTAGGCAAGGGATCTATTCTTGTTTTCCCTATAATAGGGACCCAGAACCCATTCGGGGAATTTGTCTCTATCACTGACCTTCTCTTTCCAGCTGGTGATTCTAACTGCGGGTCTGTCCATATATTACCTATCTACAGTCTTCTTGGTCTGCCCCGTAGTCTATTTCCACTCAACTCTTTTGTGTAATCAGTATTTGTCTCCACGTTATCTGTCATTAAATCTGTATATCACAACCATTTTAGTCTATTGCCCTCATGATGTAAGCAATTAGTAAAAAGTAAAGTAAAGATCCCTTTTCACGCCTTTCGGCGCATCGGGCATATGGGCAGAGCGTCCCATATTTTTACAGACCATCAGCACTGTGGGTAATGTGGTCAGCATTACGCCGGCTGTCTTTACTTTCCCAGGACAGCCCATCCTGGTACCCATTTTAGGCTGGGTCGACCTGCGACGTCCCATACCACGACAAAAATCCACGCAGCCTCCAGTGGGTTTCGATCGCGGTATGCTGGCTTACGAGTCGGACTCGCAACGCCTTAGCCACGGACGCCATGTAAGCAATTAGTGGTGATTAAACCATATTATGAAATGTTGTGGTTACTTCTCACGCTCCATTCTATACTGTTTGTATCTTTGATAGTTACAAAGATTCGTCTTAAGATTGTTCTCAAGCGTTTGTAATCAGGCTTCGTGTCTTTTAGTCGTTCTCCGGATTTCAGAGCCATATTTAACAGTTAGTCGTATCTTTACTTTACTTTTCTTAAATCACTTCAGAGATCCCGGGTAGTTAGCCTCCTTTGGATATTTTCTCCAGGTGCTGCTGGTGTGTTGGGAAATGAGCAGATGGATAGACTGGCCGGCTCTGCACCACTTGGTGGTGAATTGATGTATGACAAGCTAGATATTGTGAGAGCCTTTTAGGAGCTAGTTAACAGCGCTGGTGCGCAGATAGATCATGACGGTCTGAGGAGAATGACGCTGCGAGGAGTTACCAGGGAATCTGGCAGACGCTCAACACTCAGGTTAAGGGCGAGACGGATATACAATCAGACAGTTACTGGTGACATCGGAATTACAACTCTTCGTTTGCTGCTGAAGATGGGGATGGAGCGCTTATGAGGGTGTCCCGAGTGCTGTGATGTCGGTTCTTAATTCAATATTTCACATTCAAATCAACTTTGCATTGCAGTTTGTCCCCCTCTAGCATTGCAGTCCACAGAACCTCAAGGATGTTGTTATGTCATCACAATCGACGTCATTGCCTACTAGGCATCCCCATGTGTGCTCAGTCCTTTGATGCAGCAACCACTCCAAGGTACCTCTACTAATTGTTCCCACGAGAGATTGGTCATAGTGTCTCCTGTCTCGACATCGAAGACGAGATAGAAGTGGTTCAACAAGCTTTACTTCCAAGTCACTCATTGTGTTAACATGAGAGAGTTCATCATTTATCTCCAACCTACAGCGTTGATCACATCAGCTCGGTCCATGCTTCTTCCCGTTTGCACTGGTGCTTTACTTGCCAGCTGGTCAACTCTTTCACTGCCTTTTACTGCTAGGATTAAAATCCTACATGTGCAAATCCTTCTAAGCCTTTTCAATCCTAAAATTAAAAGGTATAATTAAATAAAACTCAGAAGAAATGCTTGTATATGTTTAGAGCGAGAAAGGGAAACAAGAAGAAATAGGCAACAATCTGAGACGTCAACCACATGACAGTCCATAAACAGATGACGTAAGACATCTCCAAAAAGGCACCCATCGCTTTCCTGTTATCTACATCATCCGTTGTTTAACCTGCTTTGAAAAGGTTAAGTAAGCACGTCTGCTCTCTGCCTGCTCCAAGGTTATGTTAAACAACACAACACTGGGGTATTTATACATGCCAACCAGCCGCCTGTTTCAGTGCACCCGCTTTATCGCGTTCTTCCCGCTTCCTGACGTCAGTCTTGTCGGGCAGAAGATAAACTGAAACGCAAATATGTACACCCAGAAAAGAAAGCGGCTTGTAAGATCAAGGGATAAAACAAATAGGGGAGACAGAAACAGAATGATTTGAGAAGGAGAGATTATGCTTTTTATGAGTTCTACGTCTGCTAGAACGTGATAAATGAGATGCAGATGGAATCTTGACTGTATCCACAGGTGCTTTGGTTTTCTTTCTGTCTTTTAGCGGGTGTTTGGATTGAAAGCTGTGAATGAGCGTGTAATAGAGCTTATACCAAGTCGTCCTGTCTATGTTATTTCTATGTTTCCGTCATACATTTATGTTGCTTTGCCTTATGGACTCCGCTTTCATGCCCTTCTTCTGAATCAATTATACTGTGGGTTCCAGCACCCCAGTTTGGGGCGGGGGAGAATGGATTCACTTCCCCCTAACAAAAATGTCATAAAAGACTACTAATTAGTCGCATTTCTATTTGTTTAAAAATAGTATTCAAAATATCTATAATTCATTCTATGAATGCTAATCAATACAGGTTAATTTGTTAGATTGCTTCAAACTTTACGAGTTGGTTCACATCAATCTTCATGGTTGAGTGGTTAGCAGGTTTGTCTTCGATTCTGATTTAGTGGAGTCACTCTCTGAATTCTTTATTTTTCAGTTCATGTGGAAAGATGACTCCCACCCCCACCTCAGGGTCGTCGCTAGAGTTACGGAGCTTCGATGTATAATCGACGCTTTCGACGCACGTACATCCACTCTGCGGAGAGAAACCGAGCTAAATTCGACACTATGCGGTATCATGAAATTGGTCATTCCATCTTTAAATGTCTCTGAACAGTGAGTTAAATTAGCAACTGTCCTGATCGTACAGCGTTAACCTTCACTTGTAACTGTTAACATCTTCATCAAGATGTGTTAACAATTTTATGCAATCAATCACTCTCATTTAATGTCAGAAAGAGGATGCTAAAATGTTACATAGAACCTGTTCTGCTGTATTGCAGCTAATCTTGGAATGTCAGTGAACAAATTAATAGGAATTTGGAAGCAACAGAGGTGTGGTTTCGGAGACGAATGTTACGAATACCTTGTACGGCCAGAGTAATTAACAACGATTGCTTGAAAGAAGCTACTGAAAGTAGATCTCTATATACAACAATAAGAAAGAAACAAACACCGTTCTGTGGCCACATAATGAGAACAGAAACATTGGAGAAGATCGTGACAATACAACTGAAAAGATCAGCGGAAAAGGATAGAAGCAGACAAGAGAGATGATGCTGGATGGGCTGAAACGATGTCATGGAGGGATATCATCAAGAGAGCTGTTCCAGGCAACCACAAGCCATTTCAGCCAATGTGGAATAATGTCGAATTTAAAATGTGTCATTTTCTAGTAGCTTTTACCATCACACTTAAAACGCAAATATTGTTACAGTATTTTCCAAGTGTTAGATTAATTGTAAAATTATTGCATTACAAGTCTATGGTTAAGCTCCATCAAGGAAATCACATTAAAAATTTTGAGAACATGCATCGTCCCTAAAGCAACATACGGATGTGAAGTGTGGACTAACTCCAAGTTCTTAAGAAAGAAAACAGTGGCTTTTGAATTGAAAGGCTATAGAAAGATTCTCAGAATACCTTGGCAACAAAGAAGAGAAGTAATAACATTTTAAAAGATCTGAACATCAATGAAGATTGGCTAATAAACAGCATCTTGCTAAGATATTTTGGTCATATTAAGCGCCATGGCGGAATGGGACAAAGAAATGGCAGAGGGCATGGTACCAGGAAGGAGGAAAAGGGGTCGACCAACATGAGGATGGGCACAGGATATAAGTGACTCCTTGCATATGAAGGTACACGAGCTGAAAAATCTGGCGAGAGAGCGAGTTTCTTTCAGGCGGACCGCATGAGAGCGACGTTCTGCTAAGGACGTGCTACATGATGAGAATGATTGTATGAACGATGCCTTTGCCGTTAAATATCCTTGTTTGTTCAGTACCTTCACTGTATTTCTGTATTTACGCTGGCTAATAAGGAATAATTGGGGGCTGTTGGGGTTGGTTTTGCATCGTCCTGTAAAGGATACGCAACTAACCTTATAAGGAATAAACTACTGGGCGTAAGGAAGTCGCCGTGGCCGAGCGGCTAGACGCTCGCCGCGGATCGGGAGGTCATGGGTTCGCTCCCTGGCGGAGCCAGACTTATTTCAAAAATGACCTTGGCTCCCAGGTCGACCCAGCCTTGAGTGGGTACCGGGTGCAGTCCCGGGAAAGTAAAGGCGGCCGGCGTGATGCTGACCACATCACCCATCTTGTGCCGATGGGTCTATAAAAATATAGGTCTAGCCCTATATGCCCTATACGCCTAAAGGCGTGGAAAAAGGGTCCTTCACTTTTTCTTTTTTACTGGAGGTAAATTTGCCAAGAGAAACCACACAACAGCCAGGGGCTGCTGGGATTGGTTCTGCAACGTCCTGTAAAGGATACGCAATAAGGAATAGTCAAAGTCTGTGTCTTAGGCGGTGCAATGCCGGGGTGCCTGGATCGATCCCAGCTGCTGTGGATTTGGCAGCAGATCACCTTGCGTTGGTTTCGACAGAGGTACCGAGAGCTGACCGTTCAAAGTATTGGTAAACTACTGAATGTAAAATGTGCCTACGAAAAACACAACAGCCAGAATTGCTATTGCTGGTTATGCATCGTCCTGTGAAGGAGGCGCAACTAGCTTTTAAATAACGAAAATTACGAGACTATGTAACATGATTTGTTCGTAGATTAACTTGAGGGGCTGAGAGTTCTTGAGGTATGGTCTCCGCCTCGAGTGCTGGAGGTCCCGGGTTCCAGCCCCGGTGAAAGCTGGAATTTTTTTCACGTGGACTTCTAGCAATTTCCCCTGGTCTCCGGGTATTAAGATCGGACGCTCGTGTGTATTCTTGCGCACGTAAAAATCCATTGGCAGTCGGAAATCGAAGAGAGTAGCCCTACGGCGCTGTCCGGGCAAAATTTAGAGATAAAAAGTCTACCCAAGGTATTTCATGATCCTCGTCGGTGCAACAGAGTTCGTGCACTGCGCTGAGATTCGTCAGGCAGGTTTGAGTTAGAAGTAAAACGGAGCACTTATGGGTTACACCCGTGTGCTCGGATGTTGATCCGCCGAACAAACATAAACATACATTGACTACTTTATCCAGTAGAAACCTAGAAAGAGGAGGAGGACGAGGCAGAGGAAGAGGACCCGAATTAGTAACTGAAGGAGGATAAGAATCGAGAAGAGGAGGTGAAAAAGAAGAAGAAGAAGAAGAAGAAGAAGAAGAAGAAGAAGAAGAAGAAGAAGAAGAAGAAGAAGAAGAAGAAGAAGAAGAAGAAGAAGAAGAAGAAGAAGAAGAAGAAGAAGAAGAAGAAGAAGAAGAAACAACAACAACAACAACAACAACAACAACAATAAGTTAAAACAATAAAATCAAAAGTAACAACAACAACTTGAGACTCATAGATGTATGTATGTACGCTTTATAAGCGAAACTTTAACAAATGTGACAGTTATATAACAGCCTAAAATATCAAAAATGCACACAAACATTGAGTTATTTTGGCTATCATAAAGTAAAAGCTATCTTACCTTAAGTTTTGTTGTTTTTAACTTTTCCAGAAACACCTTAACAGTCTATGTTAAATCCTTGCAAGGTCTGTCTTGAGAAGTTGTTCACTACTTTTTGGTAATCTTCTTACTTGTCTTTCTAATGAAAAAAAAATCTGTTTGGGATGTGAATGCGAGTTACTGATAACCCAGTTCTAGTCCTTCTGGCAGAGCGAATTCGCCAGATTTTCAGCGTTAGCGGGGCTAAATTTGGGAGAGCCAAAATAGCTTTCCCTCAGTCTGCAGCCGGGGATATGGTGAGCGATTGGTAAAGAAAAACTCGCTTGTCTACGAAATGGAAAAGGTTGTTGAAGGCGTATGTTGGCAAGCTGTTTGTCGACTAAATGCGTTCATGTTCTGAACTTTTTTGCAGTCTTTTTCTTATATTCTAAGCTGAGCAGAATTTTATCTGGTGTACTGTCTGTCGGTCATTTCCGATACAGATGTTTCCTGCAGCGGTACCAAACTAACTGACATATTCCAGTAAGGGCGAGGCGTGCATGTAACGGGTGTGACCTCGCTTACGCTTTCGATTGCTAAAGAGGAATCCATTATTTTTGCCAATTATTATTACTGTGTACTATTTATTACAAATAGCCCAGCCACTCGGTTTACGTCTCGAACATAACGAAAATAACGCTCGTTTGTCTTCTTGTGTACAAACTATAACTAGGGAAAGCTACCAGAAACTAGGTCTAGTATTCTAGCTGTCCACGCATACTCTCAACAGCGATTCGACGTTGGGGAAAATATCACGTGATACCCTCTTCAGTCTAATCGTTACCTGCTAACGCTTACACATGGGAATAAATCACGCCTCACTATTGGCATATTCTAACTTGGTCTACATCCCCCTCTCTGTCCCTACATCTTTCTGTTTGTCTCGATGTACTCCAGTTGTCCCCTACTTTTGATTGAGATCAAAGAATGTAGATTGTCTATTGATCTGGGTAATGAGTTCTCTTATCTTGTAATCTTGTACTCTTAGTCCTAGCTTCATAACAAACGGACCTCCTGTGTCAATGAAAAACGCACCGAATGTCAAGCACAGTCCCTTGTGGACAAATTGACACACACTGCAGTCTCGGCATATCCACTGGCATGCACACGCATTAAAAGCAAAAGGCAGCCATCAGAAATACTAACACAAACAGTTCTCTTAGTGGGTTGACTTTATTCAAGACATCGTCGTTAGGTTTTTAATTCTTTTCTTTTTTTCTCAGATACAATTAGCTCTACGCAACTTTTAAGAATTCTTAGAATTCGTATAATAAATTGTTTGTTTAAAAATATAAGTATTATTCGAGCACATTCCAGAGTTTGTAACTAATTTATGTTTAGTTGGTGTCAATGATATGTATTACTACCTGCTGAAAGATGAATGACGAAATTACATTCGAATTAAGTGAGGTCAGATGGCCAGAATGTCAGACACGCCTGCGTGCCTAATACTTAACCCTTGGGGAAAAAGGGGGGGGGGGGGGGGAGTGAGGACGGGGGGGGGGGGGGTAATTGCCTCTCTCGGGCATCAACTATGACCTTCTGAGACTTAGAATTAGTGTACTCAAGTCTTGAGTCTGGCAGTGCCAGAATGCTGAAAGGGGAATGTTAAATGTTGAATTAAGAATCGACATCACAGCACTCGTAACACCTCCATAAGTGCTCCGTCACCGTCTTCAGCAGCAAGCGAAGAATTCCAATACCTATGGCACCAGTAACTGTATGATTGTATAGATGTTTTATGGGGAAAGATAGCTAGGTATCTCGCTACCCTGCTACCTTATCACACGTAGAATATTATGGGATGCTAAAAAACGAACAAGTCAGCCCACAAGGCATATGAAATCCGTAAACTGATTTAAGGGATTGGATGTAGACAGTTAGTTAGTGTTTTTCGAACGTGTTATCAGATGTTTAGTCGATCGTCTGTTTGTTCGTTCGCATCCGTGCCCTAATTGACAATTACTTTTTCTCAAGTTATTGTACCTTTAACTTCTTTAATTCTTTCAGTCCAGAGTAAGCATTTCTAGCTGTCTAATTTGTTTACCTAATATCCCCAAGTTTGAAGATGTGTATTTTTATTTTTGTAAGCAAAGGGACGTTATCAAGTAAATGTTCATTTATTGTCTGCTCCTTGTGAAATACAGGTTGTGAAGAAGGAACAGGAAATGAAAAAAAAAGTAGGTATCCTTCCAAAGTCAGTGTATCTTAATGAGAGGCGAAAACCAACAGTCTGTATACACATAAGACAAATCTGTAACATAGATGTGCAAGCGAAATTCAAGTTCTGGAGCAAGTCTCAAGTCCAGAAATTGTCGAAATTTGTATACTTTCATTGACATTTTCGGGGATTTATGACAAAAATTGGTTTACAATAAATTCTTTTGCAGGCTACACTTCGGTTGTAGCTTATTAAAAAAAAAAAAAAAAACTTACGTCCTTTTTAGGACGTAATTTTTTTGTTATTTGAAGCCCCACTCTGGCTTTTGCCAGGGGCCGCAATATAGGCAGGCCATAAATATGGCCAATTGTCTGAACGCGGTTTCTGGGACCTCTCTACGGTGATCTTCGTCCACATGGTGGCACTTTGTGTCATTGGGTGTTTATCGCTTGTGTGATGTCCTGGTGGGGTAGAAAGTCAGTCAGTCAGTCATTTTCTGGGCGTTATCACAGTCATCCCCTTGTAGGATGCAATTTTTCGTTATTTTGAAGCCCCACCCTGGCTCTTTCCAGGGGCCGCAATATAGCCCAGCCAAAAATATAGCCTAATGGCTAAACGCAGTTTCCGGTACCTCTCCACGGGTGATCCTCATCCACATACTGGCACTTTTTGTCGTCGGGTGTTTATCTCTTGTGTAATGTCCTGGTGTGGTAAAATGTACTACTACTAATTTTCTGGGCAATGGTTGTTGGTTCTTCCTCTCTTTTCCTGCTTCTTCTTCTTCTTCTTCTTCTTCTTCTTCTTCTTCTTCTTCTTCTTCTTCTTCTTCTTCTTCTGCCTTTCTAACTCCTAGTGGAGCAAAGGCCCTGATCCATCTCACGCCAAGTAGTTCTTTCCTATCGCATGCAGCTCCCCCTTTCTTTTTTAATTTCACTCCTCAGCTCCCTTCTCCCTTTTTGAGTGAGTTTTCCTTATTTTTATGCCCCTGTGGTTTCCAGTGCAAAGACATTCTAGCTATATTGTTCTCATGTTTTCTCAATGTGTGTCCAATCTTGGTACACTAGAACTTGTTTAGTTCTCTCGCAAAGGTCTACATTAGTGATTCTTTAATTCCCTCTATTATGCGCAGCTTGTTAGTTATTATGACATATCCTTCACCGCTTGAAACGATTTCACATCGGCAGGACTTATTCATTATCATCATCGTTATCAGTATCCACGTTTGCCGCCAAACGTCATGAGGAGAAGTTGGCGGTTCGACGTTCGATTAGGAGCACTGTCTACTCCGTGGGGACGCAGAATGTTTTTAATATAAGTCCACCTAATCCTTGGGCGGCCCTCCTTATTTTACATACAATCTTCTAGGTATAGGGCCTGTTGTGTGTGGCGCCTTTTCATCTGTCCGGACGTTAGCGTTGGGCTGTATGGAGGCATAGGAGGCATAGCCCATGGCGTTGGCGAATGTGACTAGCAAGACCCGCCTACGTCAACACGTCTTGGGGAGGGGGGGGTAGTCAAAGTAGAGGACAAATAAGAATTTGGAATGACAACATCAAGAAATAGACACACTACGTTATCATACACTAATTTATCAAGCAGAAGACAGAGAATATGATGAGTTTTGTGTGCAAGTGCTTCTCCACGCACCTAACGGGTTAAGGGTTATGCTATGTTATGTTATGTTATGTTATGTTATGTTATGTTATGTTATGTTATGTTATGTTATGTTATGTTATGTTAACACATGTCCTCCATAGTTAGAGTATGGGATTTCGAAACTCTTGTTGCCATTTCATTTATTTAGTGCACTTCTTCTCAAAGGCTCAGCTCTCCACCTATCTGCAGTCAATGTTTCCTTCATTATTATTATTATTATTATTATTATTATTATTATTATTATTATTATTATTATTATTATTATAGCTATTATTGGTACCTATGGACAGCGAGGGTTGAGGTGTCCTCTATCAATAGAGAATTAAGGCGTCTCCTTCACTCCGCTAGCCTACGGGACATCCTTCGGCAAGGTCGAGTATCTGTTTAGCGCCCTAATCTGGGTACCACAGACAGATACAGCGGTAACAGTGCCAGAGGTCGAGCACGCAGATCATGGAGCTCAGACATATCTGGGGGGAAAAAGCACTTAATACGAAACTAACAGAAGGACCCGTTCCAGAGATCGCTTCCTGCACTGACGCCGCGAGTCATTCCAAGAGTAAAGAAGAAGAAGATCAGGGTAACGTGAAAACATGGGAGCAGGTGGTTGAGCTGCCACGAGAGCAGACAATTGATGGTTGATGACCATGGTCTCAAGTCCACTGACACTAGGCAGGGAATCAGATTTTAATGACAATAGCTGCTGTCACCCGACCATTATGGTCACTGCCAAGAAGGAAAGCAATGGCAAACTTCTTCTTCTTCTTCTCTTCTACATTATACCTCATCGAAGTGTCGGGGAGGGGGAAGGGGGTAACATTTGTTGATGAGCTCTGTCAAGAGCACTGTTAGGACTGATGTTCATTTCTGTATTCTTTTCTCAATGCACCCACTCCATTTTTTTTCCGAGGTCTTCCACTCGCTCTATATAAGTTGTAACGTTAAGGTGTGGCTCTCTGTGACAAATAATACCAAGGCATTCTTGTTAGATGTTGAAACCACGTGATTTGTTGTTCTTTAATGACCTGTAAGACTAGCTTTATTCCTAGCATTCGTCTGATTTCGTGATTTCGTATTCTTTCTTTCCATTAAACTCCTACAGATCTTCTAAGGCATTTCATCTAAATTTTACGTTCATTTGAGGATGTAAGTGTCCAAGTTTGGCTCTGATAGCATAGTGTTGGCCAGAAAAATGGTTCTGATAAAATTAACTTTAGTACTCCGTAGTATCTGCTTGTGTGTTAACAGAGGAGATAGTTGCCCCATTACTTGATTAGCTTTGGCACAGCTTTGGCACACCTCGAGCTAATTTTTCTGTCCAGTTTTCCGTCGTGTGTGAAAATTGCTCCCAAATACCTAAATTCCTCTATTTGTCTTAATGTGTTGTTTTGTAATTTCATTTCTCAATAGTCTTTCTGTCTTTCTATCACCATTGTCTTCGTAGTGTATATTTTCATTTTATATGCCTCCCCTTTGTTGCTAATTATATTTAGGCGGCTCTGTGGCAAACTACCTTTTTCAAGATGCCAAGATTAGTCATGATGTCACAGCATCCTAGATGTATACAGTGAATATTTTTGGACATATCATGAGAAGGGAGGGATTCAAGAACTTGAAAATAACTGGCAAGATTGATTTAAAGAGAACAAGAGGTAGGCAAAGAGATACCTGGATGACGTGGCCAGATGGTTGGGGCGAGACAACAACATTAAATTGATCCGTGATTTTTATGATCATGTGAGATGTCGAAACACGACAGCCTGTGTTTACCTGCACAGCACATGATAATGATGATAATGGGTAGTTATTTAGGTTGTGTGCTAAAGAGATTACCATAACATTACCCTTGACCCGTTAGGGTCTTGGGGGTGTATCGATGAAAGCACCAACCCACAAAAGCAGCTCTTTGTCTTCCGTGTGATAAACAAGTGTATTATAACTTAGCCATGTCCATTTCTTGATGTTGTCATTCAAGTTTCTTCTTTGACCTCCTCTTATTCGACTACCTCCAATGTTCCTTGTAGTTCAGTTTTAGCAATCGAATCATGTCTCACCTCATGCCCAAATCAAGCTAGCTTGCGACGTTTCACCCCTGCCAAGAGAGGCCCGTGGTGTCCTGCAAAGTGGTATATTTTGTCTCTGACACATTTGTTTAGAGATTACCGAGCTGTTGATGTTCTGCTCACCAATGAATCTGCTTGAAGGTGGATGATGTCTCCACAGTCTATCTGGTAGCTTCATCTCTCACTCGGTCTCGGGCGGTTTGCCTCAAGCATCGAATCTCACAGGTGTTAATTTCACATAGGTAAGCATCTGTAATGTCCATGTTTGACACTGGTCGCAGAGTGTTGGTATGCATGTGCTGTCTATAATCTGCTTCTCAGATATAATTATGTTTGGAGGTCTTAATATCAGCATAACAGCGTTAGCTGGTATACACGAGCACTCATTCTTAAGTATCTTTTTTCCCATCTAATTCTCAGTATTCCTCAGAATCCTAATTGGGGGGGGGGGGTGTTCAGTGGGGGAGGGCGCGAATAGACCCACTGGCCGCTAACACGCATGTCGTAAACGTCTTCTTATTAGGGGCGTTTCCTTCGAAGACGGAGTGCATCTGCCTAAGAAGAGATGAATTAACAGTCGGCACAGAAATAAAACAGATCTGTAAAACAAATGTGCACTAAAACTCTAGTTCTGAAACAAGACCAAAATCTAGAAGTGGACGAACAATCAAAACTTTCCACTAAGAAGAAGAAGACTGTCAGTATATTGTGCTATCCTCCCCAAAAATATACTTCCTTCATTCGTGTAGCAAGTCCTTTGCAGAACGTCGCTCTCATCACAGTCTGCCTGAAAGAACTTCGGTGTCTTGCCAGTTCTCCCGCCTCATGAACTTTCACACTCAATGAATCACTTATATCATGTGCCCATCTTCGTGTCGGTCGGCCCCTGCCCCTCCTTCCTGGTACCATGCCTTCTGCTATAATTTTTTTCCAATCCGTCGTGGCGCTTGATATGACCAAAATATTTCAACTTTCGAGAAAGGATGGTGTTTATTAGCCAATCTTCCTTGATGTTCAGATCTTTTAAGATGCGAATATTTCTCATCTTCTTTGTCTAAGATATTCTGAGAGTCTTTCTATAGCATTTCAGCTCAAAAGCCCCAATTCTCTTTCTTAAGGACTGAGAGATAGTCCATGACTCACATCCTTATGTAGCCACAGGGAAGATGCATGCTCTCAAAATTCTAATTTGTAACTCCTTGCTGGTACTTAACCATAGACTTTTAAGGCTGTTCTATCTTCAATATAAGTAAAAAAGTAAGTAAAGGACCCTTTTCCACGCCTTTAGGCGTATAGGGCATATAGGGCTAGACCTATATTTTTATAGACCAATCGGCACAAGATGGGTGATGTGGTCAGCATCACGCCGGCCGCCTCTACTTCCCGGGACTGCACCCGGTACCCACTCAAGGCTGGGTCGACTTGGAAGCCAAGGTCATTTTTGAAAATAGTCCGGTTCCGCCAGGGAGCGAACCCACGACCTTCCGATCCGCGGCGAGCGTCTAGTCCTTCGGCCACGGCGACCCCCTATCTTCCATATACTTCCTAGATATTTAAATTCTTAGACTTGCTTTAGACATGTATCTTTCAGCTCTATATGTAGCGGACTAGGAATTCTACTGATCTGCATTTATTGATTACTCCCAATTCCTTCGGTCACAGGCAATCATATCTCAAAGTAATGACTGCAAGGGATAAATCAATAACGCGCCGCCAGCACAATGAAGATGGTGTTCGATATATTTCTATCGCTGTCTCTCACTAGTTGAACACCAGTGGTTCTTCTCAACAGTTTTCAAGTGGTGCCCGCCTAGAATATAGGGCATGACGCCACCCCCCCCCCCCCCCCCCCCCCAAAAAAAAAAAAAAAAACCAGTTAACACCCCCCCCCCCCCCGAATGATTTAAAAAAGGATTGCAAAAAGGAAGAGAGGGGGGGATACTGAGCACTATTAACAAGAATTTGGAGAAAACTTCAACGTAAATCATCATCATCATCATGTGCCTTGCCGACTGGCGTGGGCGATCAAGCCTCTCCATAATCTGCGATCTCCTGCAGCATGTATCGGTTCGTGTGCCGACACACCTCCATGCCATGCAACAAGAGTCAAGCATCTTCTCTCGTTGTCTTCCTCTATCTTTCCTTCCACAGATCTTTCCAGTGGTCACCACATGTTCTATTTTCCCTCTTCTCATAACATGGCCACAAAAAGATGACTGTCTCCTTCTGATGTCTGTGATAAGTTGTCTTCTGGCTCCCGCCTCTTTCAAAACCTCTTGGTTGCTCTTTGTGGCTGTCCAAGGTATTCTAAACATTCTTCTGTAAAACCACATCTCCGAGGCCTCCAGAAATTGCTTGGCCTGCCTACCGTTTGTCCAGGATTCACAGCCATATTTTAAAACTGGATGTATGTAGCAAGCAAGAATTCTGTTTCTAACTCTCAATGACAAGGATATATTGCACAAGATGATTTTCATTTTATAAAATGCAGTTTTTGCCTGTCCTATTCCATTTCTTATCTCAGTTATGCATCTTCCATCTGATATTATCCATTTGCCCAGATACTTAAATTTCTGTACTTGTCCTAAAATAACACCATCAATTTTTATTACACACTTAGGAATAATTCGTTTCTTTGATACCACCATTACTTCTGTCTTCCTATTATTCAAACTGAGGCCCATTCTTCTACTTTCTAACACCACAATGTCTATCATTTCCTTTAGTTCTTTCTGACTTGTTGCTATCAAGACTGTGGCATCAGCATTACGTAAATTGTTTATATTGTGCCCACCAACCACAATCTTGGGCATACCAATTAAAGCTCTCATTATATATTCACTGTATATTGAAAACAAATCAGGTGACAGTACACATCCTTGTCGTACGCCCCTCTTTATGCTTTGTAAAGTACCAAAACAGTTGTTAATTCTCATAGCTGCTGTTTGCTGCCAATACATATTCTTTATTATTCGTAGATCTTTCCCATCAATGTTTAATTTTCTAATAGTTTGATTACTTCTTCATGCTTCACACAGTCAAATGTATAGTCTATGAAGCATATGTACAAATCAGTCTTTACTTCTATAGCTCTTTCTGACAATGTCCTTAGGATGTATATGGCATTGTTTGTACCTTTTCCTTCAAAAATCCACATTGTTCATCGCTGATTTCTGGTTTAATTTTGTTTCTTATTCTTCTCATAATTATTCTCCGTAAAATCTTAGTCATATGACTCATAAGACTTATTGTGCGACGGTCTTCACATTTTATAGTGCCTGGTTTCTTAGGCAGAGCTATAAATATGGATTTTAAAAGGTCATTTGGAATATACCCACTGTTATAAATATCATTTAAAAGTTTAGTTATTATTTCAATACCAAAATCTCCCTGTGCTTCGATTTCTTCCAGTGAGATGTCTGGTCCGGATGTTTTTCCTTTCTTCATATGATGTATTGCATCCTCAACTTCTGCAGTCATTATTGGTGGACCATCATTGTTGGTCTGCAGTTCTACATCTGGTCTATTATCATCATACAATTCCCCTATATACTCTGTCCATCTGTTAATTATATTACTATGTCCCATTAATAAGTCACCATCTTTTGATTTCAAACATCCAGTGCTGTTACGTGTCATCTTTCCTGTTAACATATTTATCTTTTGGTACATGGAATGTGAGTCTTTCCTGTTGTTTTCCCCAATCTCTGTACACATTTGATTCAGCCAGGCTTCTTTAGCCACTTTGCATTTGTTCACTATTTCTTGTTGTATTCTAGAGTATTCTTCTTTATCGTTCTTTTTCTTCCTTCTTTCACCCATCAACTGCAGAATTTCGGTTGACATCCATTTATTTTTCGCAACTCTATGGGTTGGTGGGATTGTCTCTTTAGATGACTGCTGGATTCTCACGCAACATATCCCACTGTTCATCAATAGTCTGTATAATTTCCATTGCATTATACCGGTTTCAATGTAAATCAAAGTGTGGAATAAAAGAATCATAGAATATCAGTTTGGTGGTTGATACATTTTTTTCGTTAAGATATCTGCTATTTTTGGTCTGACAAGGAATATTGTGGGGAAAAAAACTGTTAGTATAACGTTATCATTTTTTACTAGTACAGATGAATTCAATTTAAAAACTGTTTGACACCCTCCCCGCACCCCCCCCCCCACCCCCCCCCCTTTTTTTTTCCTCGCGGAGGTACCCTCCTCCAGGTTGAAAATCATTGTTGAACTTTCTCGTACTGTGTTCACCTGTCTCTTGATGCTCCCAAAGCTTGTACTTATCATTGTATACATCACTGTAGACTTATCATTGTCTACATAGTTCTGTAGGTTAACACCTGGCAGGTATAACATCTTTGGGGGTTGAACGGGGTATCTAGGATCTGTCTTGATGGTCTGCTGTCCAGAAGGAGATTTGTTAAATCTTATGATGGTAGGATAAACTTGTAGGAAGCAGCTCAGAAGGGACAAACTGATCGATTGTTCTTTTGCCTTCAACTTTTCCCTTCAGAATGGTTTTTTTAAGAATAGCAAGTCTTTTAAAAAAGTAACAGTAAAAGATTCTTTTTAGGCTAGTGGTTTAACAGGCACACACTGCTGGGATTCACCCAGCCTCTAGGAAATGGGTACCAGAGTTAACAATCTTGGGTAAATGGGGGAACGTCGCTGTAGCTACGGAGTTGCGTCGGACGGCGACACATGCGGACAGTTTCATGTCAGCTGTCCGTACTGGTGGCAGAGCACTTATGGTTTATAACCGTGTGCAGTGACGCTGGTTCACATCTCCTGACTTTACCTTTACCTTTATACACTTCTAGGTTCGGATATATATAAGCCAGGCGGCACTCGGTGAATGATCCGGTCAAGATCCTGCCATCCGCGTTTCCTTCCCTTGATATTACCTGGTAATAGATAATGCTCGCTCAGAAGATTTAATCATTTACACAGACGGTTCAGTGTCAAGAGGCAAAAGAAGTGCTTGGGGTTTCTTAACAAAAGAAAGTTAGTGGTCGACGTTTGGTGCAGGAGAGCCTAGCATATGATACCACAACATCCAGCTTAAGAATGGGGGTGGAGGCTGTCACTGCAGCTTTCCGCTGGCTAGAGAACACGACACACGCACATATCGTGATTGTAACTGACTCAGAAAGCATGCTGAGGAAGATCAGGACGGGCATGCTTCGTGCAGAGTGGCATGCCTCGCTACGGAAGACACGGGTGAGGAGTATTGTCTGGATTTTTTCACCAGGTTATGCCGGTGTGTTGGGAAATGAACAGGCGGACAGACTGGCTGGCTCTACACAGAATGGTGGAACACTGATGCATGATATGACGTGGTTAGTGCCTTGTGGGAGAACGTGTACAGTGCGGAGGAGCAGACTGATCATCACAGTATGGTGAGACTGATGAGGCTGGGAGTGACGAGAGGTTCTGGCAGATGCTCGAGGCTCAGAGGAAAAGCAAGACGGACATTTAATCAGAATGCTACTGGCACCATTAGTATGGTAACTCTTCGCTGGCTGCTGAAGATTGGTACGGAGCGCTTATGGGAATGCCCCGAGTGCTGTGATGTCGGTTCTTGAATCAAATCAAATCAAATCAAATGTTACCTGGCACCTAGCTGAAGATGATATCAAGAACTATTAACAAGAACTTGGACAAAAACGTCACATAAATCAAGCACTATATAGAGCTAAGGGTCACATGCTGAAAAGAGGACTATCTAGGATGGCGCAAGCTGAAGACATAATTAGACATGTGCACAGTCTTGATAATATTGGGCGGAGAGAAGAATGGGCCAGGGTGTCCGAGCAACAGTCAGGCATGATTTCCAATCAAACTAGGCCGTGAGTGCATGGACCGGCCAGCAGGCGCTTCAGAATTTTCTTTCTTCTTATTAGCGTTCACCAGCAGTAAACTCTGGTGGAAAGTTCTGGTTGTTCTTCCACTTCTGGACTGCAGTCCTGTTCCAGAACCTGAGTGTTGCGTGTGCATCTGTTTGACAGATCTGCCTCATTCGTGTGCATACAGATGTTTCCTTGCCTCTCGGGCAGATGCACTCCGTCTTTGAAGGAAGCTCCCAATTAGTCGACTCTTACGACATGCTTTTGGATAGGCAGTGGGTTTATTCTAGTTTTCCCTATAATAGGGCCCCGGAATCCACACGGGGAGCTTCACAATCAAAGGTTCAACTAATGATTCATGATGATTCCCGCCCAGGCAATGTTATTATCTATACAGATGGCTCTGTGTTGAGAGGCAAAGTTCATGAGTTTCTTAGCAAAAGCTAATTGACATCGTTTAGTGTCACCAATTCTGGCATATGATAGCACACCATCTAGTTTGAGAAGGGAGGTGGAGGCAGTCACTACAGCCGTCGGTCGGCTTGTGACTGACTCATTCAGCCTCGGGAGTCGCCGGGGCGGAGCAGCTAGACGCGCGCCGCGGATCGGAAGGTCGTGGGTTCGCTCCCTGGCGGAGCCGGACTTTTCTTCAAAAGTGACCTTGGCTTCCAGGTCGACCCAGCCTTGAGGCCTTGAGTGGGTACCGAGTGGAGTCCCGGGAAGTAGAGGCGGCCGGCGTGATGCTGACCACATCACCCATCTTGTACCGTTGGTCTATAAAAATATAGGTCTAGCCCTATTTGCCCTATACAGCCTCATGAGAAAGGTGGAGACAGGTATGCTCTGTGCATTATTGGCACTTTTCTTTGAAAGATATCATGTAGAAACAAAACAAACAATATATAGAAATATCTAGATTGTACAGGTGTTAAATCGAGAGGAAAAAAAAAAACACATCCAAATGAAAAAAAAAAAGAAATTACATATATACTGATGCAAATATTGCTTCATATAAGTTATTGTATTGCTGTTTTCTAACGGATGATTAGGAGAACCAGTTATGTGTTTCGGCAATAATGAATTTCCATTTCTTTGGTAAACATTCTGATGAGACATGTGATAATGCTAGCTGCAAGGAATGACACTCACATTTTATCTGGAATAAAAATGGGATATCTTCCTCCAGTTTGGCATAAATGCCATTGTTGATACTAACCATCATCTAAGCATTATCGGTACCAAAGTTTATACATTGTTGGGGAACGGAGAGCTCATAGCCCCTAACATATTTTATACCACACCCCCCCCCCCCCATACATTAGAGGGGGGGGGGGAATCAGACGATTGAGTCCCGAAGTTCCGGCGCTCCTGGAGAGTGCCAGTGATAACGTGATTAAAAGTCCGCCCATCTTTTCGATTCGGTAATTCCGCCTTTGCGACCCAGACATGTTTTTTGTTATCTCACAAAGGAAGTGGATCTGCGCATGACAGGACTGGAGAACTCAACTAATAGACTAGCGAACCTGCGATGTACATTCCTGGGACAGGACAAAATGTTTGAGGTTTTTCTTCATTGTTCTTCCACAAGAAAGACTGTTAGCCTCCCTGTAAGATAGACTGGTATTTGAATGATAATATGTGACAGAGAATTGGGAATTAGGCTAGTCGGGCGGGGACTTGTGGCTCTGTGATTGTTGTTGTTGTTATCGTTCCTGTTTGACTAATTTATAATCATGTAGCCATTGATCACACATCCTTTTTTAATTTCGTGGAAAATGAAGTTAACCGGATTTATGTTGTTGATAGGAAGATGCACGGCGTACGCGTGATTTTAATCGGATATTAACGACAGTTGCGACTTAGTCTCGAGACATTGGCAAATGGCAGAGTCTGATTGATAGACGATTGATTAGACTAGCAAAAGTGCCAAAAGAAAGAAGACGTAGAAGACACAAGGAAACTTAAATCTTTAATATATAAAACTAATTTCAAAAATTACCAGGTATTTAAATTTAAGGTAGATGGAAATTTATTTTTATGTTTAATATTCTTCTTCTGTCCCCCGCTACCCAGCCCTTTTTCCCGCCACAATGAGGCAAAGGCATAGGATCTCAAACAACTCAAGCCATCCTGATCCTCATCCTATCCTTTGCAGTCAGTGTTCAGTGTCAGCTCCCCCTATGTATTGTATGTCCTCCCCATTTGTAACTTTAACAATATCCTTCTCCCTGTGTATGTGTGTGTGCAGGTCTGCCAGCATTTCTTTGCCCCTATTGGATCCACTTGTAATCATTTATGATCATATTATTCACAGGAACAAATTTGCTGTTGCTATCATTAACTCCATTCACCCCCATATTCGTTTTAACATCTGAGTCATAATATTAATATAGTTGCATATCTTCATATTCAAATGTTACAGCTAAGTGATGCACATGGTTATTAATGTCAATTTTATTATAACGGTCCCAAATTATCGCGGCCTCAGTCACATGTCAGTTATGGACTACCCCCACCGCTGAGAGTATCTCCCACAACGCAGCGTGCGGCATGGAGTTGGGCTAAACAAGATGGCTGAGACTCACTAGCAAATAAAATAAAAGAAGCTGCAGGAGATGCGGTAGCTGCTGCTCGTGAGTCCCAGCCATCTAGTTTAGCCCAGCAAGTAGCGGCATGGGAGATACTCTCAGGGGTGGTGGTAGTCGCCGGAAGTCCGCAATTTAAGTCGCCGGAAGTCCGCAATTGACATGTGACTGAGGCTCTGTTAGGGTATATTTTCGGCCTCGATAATTTAGGACCATTATTCGGAATATAACCATATCTTATGTTATGTCTAATTATAGGTTAATGCATTTAACAGCTACACATCCTGACTTCCTTTTTAACTGTTCTTTAATTCTTTGCTTGTCAAAAGTGTCTTCTTTCTGCACTCACACAGTTTATGAGCTAGTTATTTGAACTTCACTATAAGTGGGTTGTACTATAATACTGTATTCTTGCGCCAGTATAAATCACTTAAAATGTTCTTTACTGTCCTGTTTGAAAACTAGTGATTGACGTATCAGTCCCAGTCAAATCTTGAAGCTCACGTAGGTGAAGTCAGTGCATAAGTACATGCCATTTCAAACCTAATCAGCCAGTCATCACTTTTAGTGCAGTTCACAACTCAAAGCCATCATGTGCGCAAGAGAAAACAAATTTCTTATGAAGTTAACAGCTCATAGTGTCGCACTTAGCTCAAGAGCTGGTAACCAAACTTTTAGACTCTCTGTCCAGGAATGGGGAATTTGCATCAGCAAGCAGTGGCTAGAAACAAATTATTGTTTAGAACGTCAGCGCTTGTCGGCTACCCACCATATTGGACTGTAAGTCTACAGTTAATTAACTCATTCACTACTATTCAACTCACCTTGCCTTTGTTGGTTTCAACTGATATATTTTTTCTGGATTACATATTTGTCTGAATTGCTTGTACTCTGCCCAGTACTAATCCATTGAACTACAGATCTGACAGGAAGAAATCATGAAGACGTTATTTTAGGCTTGAATGAAGCAGAGTGAGACTGAGAGAAGATGCTCGTCAGTTTGACATGGTTTGGAAGATCATCTGTATCAGAATTGATTGAAAGTACACAAAACAGAAGGCTGTGGATATACATGACTACCAATGCCACATGGCATGGACTATAAGGAGTATCATTCTCAGAATCAGCAGCAAAATATAATTTCGATGTTTGTTTATCCTTGGAAACAGAAAACATGATACACAATAGTTTTCTTCTTCAGCATTCTGAGCCCTTGAGGTTCATTGCTGTAGATATCACCCACCTCCACTCCTCTCTCTGGTTGGCCTTCTCTTTTCAGCTGGTGACACCAAGTGTTTGCAGATCTCTCTGGACATTATCTCTCCGTATTCTTCTAGGTCTGACACGTGGTGTCTGACGAGTCATCTCCCTTGTGTAGACAGTTTTTACCTCTCTGTTATCTGACATTCTCTCAATTATGCCCCAGCCATTTCAGACTATGAGCTCTCATGATGCCAGTGATCAATGGTGATTTAAGCAGATTATGAATTTTGTTGTTGCTTCTCACTGTCCATTCCCCACTGTTGACATCTTTGATGGGTCCAAAGATTCGTCGTAATACTCTGTTTTTGAAAACCTGTAAGAAGCCTTCATCTCTTTTAGTTGTGCTCCAAGTTTCAGAGCCATATAAAACGATTGGCCTCATCAACGTTTTATATTTTTGTATCTTGGTGTTGTGAGATAGAGACTTTGATTTTAGCAGATGTTGAAGGGTATAGTATATTTTATTTCCAGATTGTATTTTAGATTGTATTTCTCCTCTCAGCATGCTGGAGCAGTTAAAGTTTGCACCCAAGTTCTTATATGTTTCTGTTTGTTTCATTTTCATATTTTCGACTTGTGTGTAGCGAGAGAGTATATCCTTTCCTTGTCTTGTGATTATCATGTATTCTGTCTTATCTTGATTGATAACTAGTCCCATTACATAATCATAACAATGATTTTACTCTTTTGTTATCTTCAGAGTCTGAAAACATGATAAACTGAGGCTGTTCATAGTCATTACTGAGTGGCATACGGTGGCACCCCCTTTTAAAATACACAGGCAAGTATTTTTATTAACTCTTTGGGGGCCAAGGAATTCTACTTGCATTTCTTGGTCACAGCAAAGAGAATATGATTATGTGGCATTATTCTGTAACATATAATTGCTACTTTAACTCATTGTATTGAAAATCAGTTACAACTAGCAAGATTTACGGGGAAAGTCAGAGTTAAATGTATTGCTTGGCCATTTGGATGGGGGAAGAGAAGAGAGCTGACCTGATCTTGTAATTCTGGGGATCATATGGGGTGGCAAAACATGACCATCTACATTTATCCCCATGGCAGATGATGATTATGATCAGAAATGTTTGAAGTTTTTCTGCCTCATTGTGCCTCTAGTAAAACTCATTCAGGCATAAACACATATCACTTTCAAATACAACCTGTTAGTGGAAATAGTCTACTGTTTAGTTACTTTCTGTAAGTACCAGGTTTTAGGGTAGTGTAGGACAAGAGAGGAATCGTTGGCCAAATGGTTAGGAATGCTGCGCTCTCAAGCAGGAGATCCATGTTCGAATCCTCAGCAAGGTTGGGGATTTAGCTTTCTGTCAGGGGCAGAAATACAATCCTAACCTTCAGAGTCCCTGGCAATAGCACTAGCTATGCGGCTCTTAAACCTGTGGTTCAAAGACCCACCTGCACACACTGTAGAGTTGTAAATACAGATAGTAGTGATAGTTTTTGGCAGTAGGATAAGAAGGTCTTGTTTGCAGGACGTTTGTTTTTGCCCTGGATTGTGAAATCTCTCATCACCTTACTGAGGTTGGCCTCACTGATAACGGTCACAGAGTCGCGGCATGAGTTGCCTGATATATTTATTGTTTCAGGGCCTGGGAAATGTATTACATTTAAATTGGGGGAAAAAGGGGGGGGGGGGAATGTAGATAAATAAATATTTTACTATTTTATTGTAGATTTGCGTAAAATGTTTTTTTATTTTATGATTTTTTAAATAGAGTTCCAGCAGTGTCATGGCTTGTGTTTTTCTTTTAACGCTATAGGCGACAAAAGAGTTAAGAATATTAATTTAGAGGGCTGTTAGAATAATGCAACAGCAGGCTTGTGATGAAAAAACAATTAAAATATTACAAAGAAGAAACTAATTCATTCATTGTGAAGAAAGAAAGGGAATCAAAAGTAAAGCCTTATGAAAAGAATATAATGAAGTGAAATTACCAAAACTGTATTCGTTAGCATATTGAAAATATGGCCCATGATTAAAGGATACAGGGTATTCCATAAGTTTGCTTACTTAGAAAAAAAATCAACACAACACCATTACAAGAACAACTGTTCAGCAGTGCAGGTCACACATCAAAATGTGTTTTCAAAACATAATTATGTTTAGCATATACAAGGTCCGACAGTTCAGTAATGAGACTAACTCCATAAAAATTAAAATAATCAACAGTTGAAGATATAACCAGTATATGGTTCAAAGAAAGCCCCTTGTACATTGATACAGCAAGTGGCACAATCTAACAAACTCTGGAACGACCTCTGTAATTTTTCTCTTGTTATGGCTCTTAAAGTTGATGTTGCGGCCTTTTCAATCGTAACGTAAATTTTGGAACTAGAAAATAATCACGGGGAGACAAATCTGGGAATTAACTGTTTCAATGGCGCTTTTATATCTCATTTTGATTTCTGTAGCGGTAAAAAATCCATTGCCGGCTTGCTAGGCCTGTCGCAACTGTTTTTACAGGAAGGCCATTGATAGATCCACCCGAGATAGCAGAAAGATGGAGGGAATACTTCAATGAGCTCTTTAATCCTCTAGGAGATCATCAGGAAAGAACAACTGAAGAGCACAGAGCAACAGTGTTAGAACCACACATACTAAGGAATGAAATAGAAAAAGTCATTAAACAGTCTCCCAAATATAAAGCACCAGGAGCTGATAGATTACCAACAGAAATAATTCAAGCAGCAGGTGAAAGCAGCATCAGATGGCTTCACAGAATATTCAATGCAGCATGGGTACAACAAACGGCCCCTATTGATTGGCAACAAGCAATAGTTATACCATTGTGGAAGAACAAAGGAAGCAAACGAGAATGCGGTCTATATCGAGGCATCTCTCTTTTACGCCATGTTGGCAAAATGTATGCCAAGATAATAGAAACAAGACTGAGACCAGTGATAGAACCATAGCTGGCAGAAAAACAGATGGGATTTAGGAGAAATAGAAGCTGCACAGATGCAATCTTCACACTTAAACAGTTAATAGAAAAGAACATTGAATACAATAAGACCAGGAGAAGGCATTTGACAGAGTCGACAGACAATTACTATGGAAAATAATGGCAAGATATGGAGTAAGCGAACACCTCATCGAAGTGTGCAAAAGTTTATACAGGGATTGTAGAAGTGTAGTTAGAATAAATCAGGGAACATCTCATCCTTTCACAGTGACATCTGGAGTAAGACAGGGGTGTGTCTTATCACCACTGCTGTTTATCACCTACATCGACAGTATATGCAAGAATGCCAAGCCCATGAATGAAGATTTTAGTAAGATCAACGAATCACTCTTTGCAGATGACCAGGCCTTGATAGCAGATACAGCCATGAAATAGCAACAACATCTAACATCCATGAATGAAGAATGTAAAACAAATAATATGAGAATCAACACTGAAAAGACAGAAGTAATGTCAATAGGAAAAAAGAAGACAGATCTAAACATAGCAATAGAATACAAAGACATTAAACAGGCATCTGAGTTTAAATATCTGGGAACTACATTTACCGAAGATGGGAAATTGGATAAAGAAATTGACATTAGATGCAGTAAAACAAACCAAGTATTGGGACAGCTAGCCCCCCTCTTACAGCATAAGACAATCCCAATCAGCACAAAGAGACATCTTATTCAAAGCATATTTATTCCAACTCTGTGCTACCAGTGCCAGACATGGTCACTCACAACAAACCATAAAAGAAAATTAGTAACCACGGAAATGAGATGTCTGAGAAGGGCTGTAGGAGTGACCATAAGAGATAAGATCAGGAATGAGATCATAAGAGAACAAGTCGGCACAGAACCAATTCTGGATTACATACAAAGACAGCAAGTGAAATGGTTTGCCCACTTAGAGAGAATGCCTTGTGACACCATACCATACAAAGCATACATGGAAAGAGAAGGACGTAGAGCACGGGGTAGACCAAGAACAAGATGGAATGATAACATCAGAGAAACTCTACAACAGCACGATGTGCCTATGGTCGAGGCAGCCAGAAGAGCTAGAAACAGAACCTTATATCTCCCTCGACACTCACAGCGGTAAAAGAGGAAGTGAAGAAGAAGAAGAAGAATGGCGCTTTTTCTGAGTTTTAAAAAGGATTTAATGTTAGCTTTCTGCTCCGTTCTGATTATGTAACAATGCACCTCTGACTAGGTCAACAAAATGGTGGCTTGTTTGTTGTCTGCTTATCGAGCGGTGATGAAAACTTGTCAAATCATAGATTAATGTTGTCTCTTTAGATTCCATGTTTCGCTTCATAGATGGCATTTTTGTCTTGTCTATAATAAAACCGGTCTCATTACCTAATTGTCGGATTTTGTATACCTTTATTTTTTTTACTGGCAATAAATTGGAATATGAAGACAGCAACTGCTAACCTCAAGAATGGAATTCTCTGGACCCCTGCAAAACCGCTTGATGATCTGGACTTGGCTGATGATATTTCTCCTCTGTCCCACTTACAAAATCAGATAAAAGACAAATTAAATATACTTGATGCCAGATCACAGCAGCTAGGTGTGAAAATCCATGGGGGAAGGACAAAGATGAGAATAAATTAGGCAAAGAGAAATGTTTTTCTTAATGGTATCCCACTCGAAGATGTGGAGTCATACACTCATTTGGGCAGTTATGTAGATTATGATGGGGAACTGATAGAGATATTAAAATATGAATACAAAAGGAAAGAGGAGCTTCCGTAGCACTAGTGTAGAAAATTTGTGAAGGTGGAAAGAAATAACTATTACTAAACTAATAATGTTTAATTCTAATGTCAAATCAGTACTGTTGTATGGAGCGGAAACATGGAGAACAACTAAGGCAATTACAAATAAACTACAAACATTCATTAACTGGTGCCTACTCATAATGGAGAGAATTGAAGGTTATGATAGAATCACTAGAACAAGAGGGGAAGAAAAGATGCTAGCGCTGGACAGGACACAGGTTGAGAAAATCTGAAAACAGTATAACTTGAATTTCTTTGCACTGGAACCCACAGGGGCATAGAAATAAAGGAAGACCCACACAAAAAACACACATAGAGAAGGAAGTTAGAGAGTTAAGTTAAAAAAAGATGGAGAGGACATAGGGAGAGCTGCATGTGATAGTAAAGGATAGAATCGACTTTTCTGCGTATGGAAACTTAAAGGAAAACCTTTTTTTTTTCTGCTTTCACCCTTAAAAGGATGGTTGGCAAGTTTTGTTGTGATTTACAGCTGAGCTGTGGCACCAAAATCTTTTGGCCCAGAACATCAGCAAACCCTTAATTAGTTGCTTTTTACAACATGCACCCTTCTCCCCAGTGAAAGCCTGGAACCCACACAGTGCTGGAATATAATGCATTTGTTGGGCGGGGGAATGTGAGCACTCTCAGGCCTATCTTATTCCCTCTCCCTCCCCTTCTCTCTCTGAAGTCTTTACCTTATGCTCATATATTTCAGACGGTGTTAGTCAGGGACAACTTGGCAGCACCTCAACTTCCTCACAACCATTTGTGTCCAGAAGCTACTGCTTGCCATGGAGGTCTCGTCCAGCACCACAGCCTCCACACTGCAAGACAACAACAGCCACGTGCTGCCACACACCCTCGTCACATCCTTGGCCTCAACGTCAAGCCCTGTTGTGTCTACATCTGGCCCAGAGAGTATGCAATTGTTTGTTTTTATTGTTTGTTTTTTTTTTAAATTGTAAAGATTGCGACCTATTCATTTTTACTGTGAGGCATCTGTGATTGACACTCATGTATTGAAATATAGTTGGTGACATTGTTTCACTGAGAGATCTGTAATGGCCCTCTTCTACTGAAACATCTGTGATGACACTCTGTGCCCAGGGGAATTCCTCTCTGAATGATGGTACTTCATGTAACCGGGTGTTTATCGCTTGCTGTGAGGTTCTAATGGGGTTAAACTCACTCACTCCACTCATTTTTATAGGTTTGTTTAGAGTTAAAAGGCTTTTGGCCCTGAAGATTTAAGGCCACATACCTACTTTAGTTGCCACAAACTGTGAAGATCAAGGTTGTTGAGCTTTGAGGTAAGCACTGACGTCACAGCATTCAGGAAATTTCTATAAGCGGTACATCCTCATCTTCAGCAGCCAGCAAAGAGTTCCATTCTGATACTGCCAGAAGCAGTTTGTTTTATGCCTGTCTTGCCTTTCCTCTGAGTGTAGAGTGTCGACCAGGTCCCCTGGTCACTCCTTGCTGTCTCCTTCTCTCCAGACCATAACGATCTGTTCGTGCGCAACATTTTTTTCGCTTGTCCCCAAAGGCCTTGATTACATATAGCTCCTCGTGCATAAATTCTCCACATTGTGATCAGACAGTCTGCCTGCCACAGGAAGAAGTTGCTGTAATGAAGTGACAGTTTGCCTGTCGCTCTGAAGGTCACATGTCTGTTTCACAGACTGTCATTTGATTCACAAGTTTAATTTTTGTTTAAGGTGTCTAGGGATTGTTGCTGATGACAGAGTTTGTGCTTTGTGTGACTGTCTTAACTCTTTCAGTATCAAGAACCTCACCATACAGTGGATGCTGACACTTTATATGGTACATATTTCTGTACTTTTCCTATCCCCATTCTTCTGTTATGGTAACTCCCCTTTTCTGCCAGTTGCTTCTATAACACTTTCTCTCCCAAAGCTGTATTTTTCACTCTAGAAGTCTTTAAAAAAATTGCTATTATATGATACACAAGCTTTAGCATAGATACTGTTAAAATGTTACAATTCAGCACCTTCTGGCACTGAAAAAAAGTTAAGTTGTGGGTGTGAGTTATGGACTGTTGTTGAGTATTTGTGGATTTGAGTTATGGACTGTCGTTGAGTCATTGAAGAAAAAGAAAAAAAATTAGAGCTTTTGAACCGAAATGTAAAAGAAAAATTCTTAGAATACCATGGATAAAGATGAAGAAAAGAACACTGATCTAGGTGATCTGAGTATCGAGGAGAATTGACTCATAAACAGCATCCTGGCCTCGAAGCATGGGAGTCTGGAGATAATGGTGATGAAGGGTACATAGTTTCTGGAAGATGAGGCAGAGGCAGACCTCGGCAAAGGTAAATTCAATACCTTCAAGGTGCGTTGGCTGTGAAAGCATGTAGGTCTGGAGAATTGGTTTGAGAAAGTGAGACTTTGGGAGCCCATTGGGACAAGAGCGATGTTCAGTAAAGGATCTGCTGATTCACGATGACTGTCGTATGGCAGTTTTGTCGCGCACCTTACTTGCAGGATATTTTCACAAATCCCTCAGGTGCTCTGAGACAGGAATGTTTTGAATGGTGGCTCTCGTTCGTCTAGAGGCCTAACCCTCGGTTCAAACTTTCCATTCAACCTGTCTCAGGGATGAGGTGACACGAGCTCTGACTCCACAGGGTTATTATGAACACTTGGGTACCTCTCGGCCAGACGTCCCCAGAACTTTTATGCCCCCAGACTGGGATAATGTAAACCCAGTCGAACAAGTAATCAATAGTGAACTTGACAAGATAACACTACCTTTCTGAATAAGACAATGAATTTCAATAAAACGAAACTATTCTACTAACCAGAAGACTGATGAACTATAACATAAATGTAATTAATTCACCATAACAAAGTTGACGAAAAGTAGCGGGAAGAATTCAAAAAGAATGTTCAAATCTTTGAAAATCTAACACAAGAGAAAGAGTTTTTCTACATAGACACATCAACTTCCTGGATCATCATGGCGGAGGTGGAGAACTGATTACGAAGGCCCATTTGGAGTCGAGCCATTTCAAGACTATCACTTCGACTTATCTGATTAGATCTCGCAGCTCCTCAGGACGCCGGAATGGAGTTTCACACCGCCGTACTTTACAGCATGACTTCACAGGAACGAAGCAGCTTCTCAGGATACCGGAATGGATTTTCACACTGCCGTACTTCACAGCACGACTTCGCAGGAACGAAGCAGCTTCTCAAGATGCCGGAATGGATTTTCACACTACCGTACATCACAGCACGACTTCACAGAAACGAAGCAGCTTCTCAGGATGACGGAATGGATATTCACACTGCCGTACTTCACAGCACGACTTCACAGGAACGAAGCAGCTTCTGACGTTGATCAAGGACGATCAACTCGAGATCGGAAGATATCGACTCAAGTATCGTCCACACATTCAGCCAAGCAATTCACCACACGTCAATCGCTTATTGGGTAGTGGCAGATGGAACCACTCTACCAGACACGGACACTTGTTGGATCTTCAGAAATCCTGAAAAACGCAAAGCAACACTCATGAGCGAACCGTACCCAACGCACCCAGTTAATCAAAGTCCTCACTCCCTCCCAGTGCTCAGATATACTTGAGGTTATTCCAAACCATGAAGGTAGGTTACCTCTATCTTGGAATCCATTTAGTTTCCTAGAGTGAGCACTAGATCAATAACTCGAATAGTTCCTGGATTCAGTCCTGTAGTGAAGGCTAGACAGATCTCCATTATTTACCCTCCCTTCTAAAATACCTTTTCCATTAATAGGGAAGATAAGGGATAGGCGATGAAGTCAAAACTAAGACCGACTGAAATATGTTCTGAAAACAATACGACAGTCTAAGCTTGTTGTGGTTACGAAGTCACCTAGCAACAGCGGATATGACGTCATGCCTGCCCAGAAGCTTCTTGTCATTCACAACGGTTCAGCGACTTACCAAGTTCTGATACCGAATAACAGCAAATAACTAATCATACAAAGTTATCAATACCACAAACCCACTCCAGATATGTGGATTGATTAATCCGAAGAGGTTTAGAAGGCCATTTCGAAGAATTCTCCGAGAAATGTCAGCCGAAAGTGCATTCCAATCCGGAGCTCCCTTCGCCGTCTTCCATCGCAAGAATCGTAGTCAAACAGATTCGCATTATCAATCTGCTGACCTTACTTACCTACCTCACAGACACTTTGAGCACCAATATTCAATTAAAAGTCCCTATGAAAACTCACCCATGATAAATGAAAAGAGAATGAAGAATCTTGTCTTTTTAACGGTCAATTGGCGACACACAATGAAAGCGACTGCCTCCAAGACCGGACCATAGAGAAGTGTCGCACAAAAACACGTTCCCCAACTACAGCAGTTAGCGTACGAATCCCGCTCACGAATGCAGTGCAGTGGTCAGACAATTTATTTAGAATAGGCGTAGAAAATGTGTCCTAACGTGTAATTCGACACTAAAAGCCTAAAAGAGTCAATATCATAGTAATTTATAGGAATCTTTACTATCAGGACTCCCCCACAACAAACGAACTATATAACTATGGTCGGCCCATACTAAATCATAGTTACAATGACGATTTTGGGGGTGTTCAGCCTGTGGACCTCCCTACTGCGGCAGATGTGTGGATTCTGTCATGCGACAATGACGTGGCGCTCTTTGCAGAGACTCTGCTGAGGGAGACCCAGTTATATTGGACAAAACCTGGTGTAGTTAAGTCAGTCCTCTCGCCTTCTAACCTCTTCTTCACGTTCACCGGATTCAGAGGATTTGATCATTTATACAGACGGTCCAGTGTCAAGAGGCAAAAGAAGTGCTTGGGGCTTCTTAGCAAAAGTTAATGGTCGACGTTTGGTGCAGGAGAGTCTAACATATGATACCACAACATCCAGCTTAAGAATGGAGGTGGAGGTGGTAACTGCAGCTTTCTGCTGGCTAGAGAACACGACACACACACACATCGTGATTGTAACTGATTCAGAAAGCTTGCTGGGGAAGATCAGAACAGGCATGCTTCATGCAGAGTGGCATGCTTCACTGCGGAGAACACGAGTGAGGAGTATTGTCTGAATTTTTCACCGGTTCATGCCGGTGTGTTGGGAAATGAACAGGCGGACAGACTGGCTGGCTCTGCACAACTCGGTGGAATACTGATACATGATAGGACAGACATTCTTAGTGCTTTATGGGAGAGCTTGTACAATTCAGAGGAGCATATGGATCACCACAGTTTGATGAGATTGATGCAGTTGGGAGTGACGAGAGGTTCTGGCAGATGCTCAAGGCTCAGAGGAAAGGCAAGATGGGTGGGCGTTTAATCAGAATGCTACTGGCACAATTAGTATCGGAACTCTTCGCTGGCTGCTGAAGTTGGGGAAGGAGCACTTATGGGAATGCCATGAGTGCTGTGATGTCGGTTCTTGATCAAATCAAATCGCGTTCACCGACTGTAAACTCCGGCATTAAAGTGTCTGGTTGTTCATCCACTTCTGGACTCTAGTCCTGTTCCAGAAACTTGAGTGTTGCAGAAACATCCGTTTCGCAGGTCTGACTCATTTGCATGCAGACTGTTGGTTACTTGCCTCTCAAGCAGATGTACACTGACTTTGAAGGAAGCTCCCAATTAGTCGACACGCTTTTGGACCGACAGTGAGTCTGTTCTTGTTTTCCCCACAATCGGGCCCCGGAACCCACACGGGGAGACTCTGAACTTCCAACTTGAAGTCTAACATGTAGTATTGTCTGCATCTACAGCTGAAGGATTAAACAATGTGGTGTCAAAAGAAGCTCCAGCAGGAACTCTAGAAGGTAATTTTTATTCAGAGGAACTATTTAGAGCACTAACTTATTGTGAGATAGGTGGTTTCCAGATATTTATTGCAACGTCTTTTCTCCTGTTTTTCTCATTCAGTTTCCTATTTTTCAATCACCTTTCAAATGGTTGATGGCGTGTTATTGTTGTGGTTAAAGCAGTAGTGGGTAATTGTGGTTAAAAACTTGATGAGCAAGTTAAATATGGTGAAATAAAACAAAAAATTTCATGTTAAAAATTTATGGAAAATATAATGCAACGACTGAAGCAAAGACCTTTAAACATGTCCGCAGCTCTTACCCAAAAGCTAAATGGATCCATATATATACACTGATGGATCACTGGAGGAAGCAGCAAAAAATGGAGCTTCTGGTTTGGTCATTATGCTGCAAGATGAGGCCACAGTGGAATTGTCATTTGCCTCCTAGAAACTTTTAACAAACTTCAGAGCAGAGCAGCAAGTAAACTATTTGAGGAAAAGAAAATTTTTTTAAATGTTTCCCAGTGTGACTGCATGTCAATCCTACAGGTGGCTGAAAGTGATTCCCGAGACAGAAAGAATAGAGAACTGATCTGCCGGCTAAATACACTTAACAAAATTTATTTTAAATTTTAATTTGATCTTTCTCCAGTGGATCCTGGCCCACTGAGACAATAGAAAATGAGTTGGCGGACAGACATGCCAAGAGTGGAACAAAGGCAAAAACAACGCACCCATTCATTGACGTTACCAGAAATTAAATCGCGTATTAAGAGAAAATGTGGGAAATTGTGGAGAGAACAAACCAACAGTAAACCTCCTCAAGAATCCATCAGCTGACTCGACAGAAGAAAAACATACAGCAATTCTCCATTTAAGAACAGGACACTGCAGGCTCAACTAACACATGCATAAAATAAAGACTGTACAGTCCCCACAGTGTGCATATCAGACAGGAGCACAAACACCTGAGCACATTCTGCACACCTGCCCACTAAACAGTTACTACAAAGAGAAATCTGGCCTCAAGAGCAAAGTGTGCAAAGCAAGCTATGGGGAACCATGGAAGACCTGCAACTGACATATGAGTTTATAGAGGCAGTCCACCGTCGGTCTGAGCCATGCATATTAATCCAAACGCCAAGAAGAAGAAGAAAAGATAATACGACTCAGAAAACTTTAAAAAATAATAACAAAAATTGTTAGGTTCTATGGCTTTGTCATATCCTAAACTTAAAAGGGTAGTTCAAAATAAACGTCAAATCTAAAACAAAGAAAAAACTTTTATGAAACAAGCATAATCAGCTATATAATTCTGCTATGGAATTAAGGAAAAATATAAAACTGGTTGAATCCGCGTGTGGGTTCCAGGGCCCTATTATAGGGAAAACAAGAATAGACCCACTGCCTACCTAAAAGCATGTTGTAAGAGTCGACTAATTGGGAGCTTCCTTCGAAGTGAGTACATCTGCCTGAGAGGCAAGGAACCAGCAGTCTGCACACAAATGAGTCAGATCTGTAAAACGGATGCACACGCACCACTCAGGTTTTGGAACAGGGCTGCTGTCTAGAAGTGGACGAACAACCAGAACTTTCCGCCCGAGTTTACAGCTGGTGACCGCGAAGAAGAAGAAGAAGAAAACTGATTGAAAAGTAGATCAGTGAGCTTCAAAATATAACAAACACAAACAAAAAGTGAACGTTGTGGCTACTGAGCCTTCATCAGCCCAGGCATAAACAAAACCACAGAATACACATAACTGACTTATTCCGAAACAGCCTCGTAGATGCCTTGCCATGGAGTGCCACAAGCAGACATTAAAATAATGGCACGATCAGGAAGCTTCATATTAATCGTAAGGGTTGAAATATTTGATAAATGCTTATGCTAGTTGTGGTGATCTGTAATTAATTATTCTGAATGGTTTCTTTTCTTTTTCAAAATGCAGTACCAGTTCGTTATGGGCCTCACTTGCCTTCAGGAATCTATTCCTCAGAAACGATCAACTCCAAAGATGTTCGAGGTATGTCATAACAGAACTGTATAGATAGTTATAAAAGTCAATTGGATCAGATTCATTGCTCTGGGTTTTAACCCGTATGGGTTTGTCTCTCTTCACAGAACAGCTAGCCACTTACCAGGAACGTCGCACAAAGTGTGAACTCTGTCCAAACTATGTCATTTACATCTAGTCATTTAAAAATGTAATTTCCAAGACCAAATCAGTCATTTAAATAAGAGAGCTGTTCCACTAACTTAGAGAAGCTAAGTTATGCATTGTTTGAAGCTTTCCATCTTTCCAGATGACTGTGTTAATTGTGCTGGAGGGAGGCTTAAGAATCACAGTCGATGGTGCAGTCGAAACTACAAATGAAAATCCTCTTCTTTATAGCACAAACTCTGGACAGTTTTGTAAAGACCATGTGTTGCACCCTGCTGCATGATCCCTCACTTGGCCTGCTTTGTTTGCTACAGACAAATTCTAACATTAGTAAGTTTGAAATGAAACATGCTGGAGAAGCTCCTGGATCAAAATAGCAGTGTTTGTCCACATCCCAGAGCTTCCCTTCTAGATCAGCTGCCAATCAAGAGTCTAAGACCTGGTTTACTGGGCCATAACATTACATTTTCTGGTTGCTTATCATCAGGGTCGGATAAGTCTAGTACCCCCCCCTCCCACCCCCAGTGTGCACCTGCCCATGTCATGTGTATGTCATTGTATATGTAAGTAATATATACTTTTATAAATATATACAGACATGCTTACATACATACAAAGTGGGTGCTAATGTTGTACTGTGTTGCTGAAAACAAGCTCCCAGTTTGTCTGGATGTTTCTTCCGATAGTCGGATAAGTCTAGTATCCCCCCAAAGTGTGCGCTTGCCCTGCCCGTGTCATGTATATGTCATTGTATATGTAAGTAATATATACTTTTATAAATATATATGTACATGCTTACATACATACAAAGTGGGTGCTAATGTTGTACTGTGTTGTTGAAAACAAGCTGCCAGTTTGTCTGGATGCTTCTTCCGAGAGTCCATGCCCACAGTCTTCTGCCTTGTTTTTTATTTTTGTGTTTAGGTGTTTTCGCAACTGATTGCTGGTCTAAGTATTGACATCCTAGCATATAGCATGCATGCCTATGGTTGCTCCATCTCCTGCAGCAAATATCTTAAGGTGTAGATGCTGACTGTTCCAGCAGAACTCGTATCATACTCATCCTTTCATGTCAGATTCACACTTGATTCCTAAAGTCACTGTATATTCAGTGTATTCTGTCACACATACAGACATATATGTGTATGTAAGCATGTGCATATATTACTCACACACCCACACACTGGGACAGACACACTAATGTCCGTATCCACTAAAGAATATTTGCTGTTTTCACTTCTGACAGATTCAAAGGCAGTACCTGGCGTCTGTGGGCTGTACAATTTGGGCAACACTTGCTTCATGAATGCAGGCCTGCAGAGCCTCATGAGTTGTGCTCCTTTGGTGAAGTTCTTCTGTGAGAGCTACAACTTGACAGATGGAAACAAGCATACACTGACTGCACAGTTCTACATACTACTGTGTAAAATGTGGAGTGGTCACTTCTCTGTGGTGCACCCAAGGAAGTTCAAGGATTTCCTGGGGTTCTATCACTCCCAATTTGAGGACTATAGACAGGTAAAGGGTATATTTTCTCTTCCTGATACGGTCATGTCCCCCTCTACAAGTGTCCTCTCTTTAATGCAAGTCAGCTCAAATGGTCCTTTAATACTCTATTCATTTGCCATGGTGCACTTAAAAACAGTTCAAGTATTTTTTTTGGGGGGTGTGTGTGTCGCTCCCATTTATGAGATTATTTGTTAGACAGGGATGGCTATATTCTTCTTCTGATACTGTCATATATCTGTCATCAGGTGCCATCTTTGCATTGAAAGTCGGCGGTAATGACTCTTCTGGTATTCTGTCCCTTTCCCTTGGTGCACCCAAAAAATTTTCAAGGGGTTCCTAGAGTTTTGTCACTGCTGATTTTAGGATTATGGACAGATATTAGTATATTGTTTGTCATGATACTGTCATATCCCTGTCATCTAATTACACTTCTGTCAGGAAAGTAATGTCTCTTATACTCTATCCCTTGGAGCACTAAAGGAAATGTAAGGATTTCCTGGGGTTCTGTCACTCCTGATCTGAGGACTATAGACACGTGTGGGTGTATTATTTTCTTGATTCTGTTATATCGCCCTCTTCCAGTGGCATCTCTGTAATGAAAGTCATCTGTAAGAGCTCTCCAGTTCTCTTGCAAGGTGCACCTAAGAAAGTTCGAGTGTCAGGCCTCCACACAGGTATGGTTGCATTCTTTACCTGATACTGTCTTATTTCCATCAGGTGTCATACCTGAATTGAAGATCATCTGTCATGAGTCTTTAATATCTTTTGTCCACTATCTTTGTTGTGCCTTCATAAACCAATCCATCACTTGATGTCTACATTAGAAAAAGCACCTTTTTTCCACCTTTAGATGTATCAGAAAGGCATTTTATTTAAAATGTTTATGCATTAGTCAGCACTTGGTGAGTGTTGTGATGAACATTCATTAACTCTTTCAGTCCCAGGGCATTTAGGATCAGAGGCCCAAGGGGTGGTAAAGAGAGGCATAAAATCTGTGCATCTTGCGTTCATCAGGCTTTAGGCAGGAACTTATAAATGTATAATGTGTTACTTGGGACTGAAAGAGTTAACTGGTGTCTGGACAAGAATAAAGGTGTGCAAAAATGAACAGGCAGAACAGGCTGTTTCTGCATCACTAGATGGGGACGTGATGCGTCACAAGCTGGAAGTAGTTGAAGTCCTTTGAGAACAATGCGAAAGCACAAATAAGACATTGCAGTGTGGAGAGAATGGTTCAGGGGACCCAGCCGACACTGTGCTCTCAGAGAAAAGGCACAATGGACGTATAAATCCATCAGTATTCAGACTCTTCACTGGCTGCTGAAGATGAGGATGTAGCACTTTTGAAAATGTCCCGAGTTCTTAGTTGAGCTCAATACTTTTAACTCAACTGAAAATACAATTTTTTTTATTTTTATTTTAATGTTTTAAATTTGTGAAAAATCTGGTGGAAAAAATATTACAGTACCTATTATGGAAGCGATCAGGAAAATCTAGATTACCCACTTAACATGTTTTTAAAAAAAAACAGCAATTTTACACAACTCACACACACACACACACACACAAATCCTGACAGTTTCATTTATGTACCAAAAACAGAATTAATTTCCATGCCGAATAAGAGCAGTAAACAGCAAGCATGAATGCAGCGGCTTAGAATTAACTGATTTTCCTCTCTGTGGCCATAAGAAAAATGTATACAGCAACTCATAAGTAAGTAAGTAAAGTAAAGGACCCTTTTCCACGTCTTTAGGCGTATAGAGCATATAGGGCTAGACCTGTATTTTTATAGACCAATCAGCACAAGATGGGTGATGTGGTCAACATCAAGCTGGCCGCCTTTACTTCCCAGGACTGCACCCTGTACCCACTCAAGGCTGGGTCGACCTGAGAGTCGAGGTCATTTTTGAAAAGTCTGGCTCCGCCAGGAAGCGAACCCACGACATCCCGATCCGCGGCGAGTGTATAGCTGCTCCGCCACGGGAACTCCCCTGCAACTCATACTAGATCTCATTACCCAGTTGCTGGGGAACCAGCAGGGGCAGCGGGAAATTTTGACTTATAATTTCTGTTTGTATTCAAATTGGAAAAAGTGTTATGTATAGTCAAGATAATAAATTCCGGCCCTAAATATTTTCGCAGTTGCAAACATACCAGTGCTGTTAGCTGTGCTTCTTGTGTACAAGGCGCGGTAGCAAGTCTGTAAAGCGACATTTATGGGGAATTGAACCCAATAGGAAGTGTCAGTTTTGTGGCTTCTCAGGGTAATAGGGTTAATGTAACATTAGATAAGGAGTTAACCTTTTCACCCCGTGAATGTTAACAAATAGGTCCTGAACCAGGGGAAATTCCCAGGGCAAATCCTTTTTTAAAAAAACGCATTACACAGGTGCCTAATAAATTTTGTAAAAATTATTTAGTTTTTTTCTTTACAAAATATAGGAAGATTTATAAAAGGGTATTCATTAAACATGAACAGACTGAAGCATTAAATGAAGTACATTCCCCGGCTGGAAAAAACCTATATGTTTGGGCTGACTTGTGCCGTGACCTTTATCCCTGAGCTTACAGGAAAATTTGACATCAACTTGGCTTTAAGAAAAAGTCATTGGGGTCATAATGAAACCAGCTACAATGCTGTTTTTAGGTACTGTATTTATAACCTGGTCTGCTAAACTCTGTGCAAGTGCTCATAAGAACCAGTGGAATTTAACTGCACTTTTTGAGAACAGACCATTGCAGACATGGCCATATGTTGGCATTTAGTGACTGTCATAGCTAGAAGTGAGTAGATTTAGTCATCTTGAGGCAACAGAGTTAAAATAGCATCTAGATAAAGCACGAGGTGTGAAGTTAAGCAAGTCATGTAAATAATCTATAAATCCGTGATATTGTCTTGGTACTGAAAGAATTAATATATGTAGAGATGTGTCCATGGTGTTAATATGTTTTGTTGGTTTATTATTTCCAGCACGATTGTCAAGAGTTTCTGGCATTGCTTCTAGATACATTACACGAGCAGCTGAATAGCGCTGCCACCGCCAACACACACTCTTACCTGTCATCTCCACTCCCTGTGACCTCATCCTGCTCGGCATTGCCCATCCCATCCTTAGAAAAATATGGTGCTGCCGCTGTCACCACCCCTTTAAAATCAAAACCTCTTCCTGTGCCAGAAACAGTACTTACAGGAGTCATGGATGGTGGCCTGGTCAGTGATCTTAATAATAAAGATTCCAGCCCGACTGTTTTAAGTCCTGCTTTCAATGTAGACAGGGATGACGATGTTAATGTGAAGTCTGTAGAATACGCTGGTCTTGCTCAAGCTATGTCTGGGACTGAGGTTGAACAAAGTCTTGTTTACGCTGATGAAGGAAGTCCAACAAGTCAGTCTTCTGTGCTGGATGCAGTTGCAACAAGTCCATCTAGTCACGGTGACGTTGCCAGTCAGAAGTCGCCAGAGAGAGGGGAGGAGGATGAGATAATTTCCAGTTCATTCCCACCATTGAAACGATACACCAGCCGCTCTAATTTAGATGATGTCACATCGTCAGATTCTGGAGTGGTGTTAAAGCCATCTTTGAAGAGGGTGTCCAGCGGCAGCTCTGTACTAACCTGTCCGATTTTTCACTCTGAAGACAGCAATCATTCCTCGGTCTCTGCTCACAGTACTGACTCTGAACAGAGCAGTGCGTTCAAGCGGCTCAAAATTGATGCCATAGAGTTAAACAAAAACACAAACAACATTGTTAAAGAATGTGTCACATCATCTTCTGACTGCAAGAAAAATACAAGAAGTAGAAAAAACATGTTGAATGATAATAACGCATTAAGAGCAACAGGAGATATTCTGGTTACCAGTAATGTCTCAATGCCATCCTCTCGCATCGACCTCAATGTCATCGACAATATGGTATCTTCTTGCCAGGAAGCACTGTGTGTTGACATACAGTCCCCTGAGTCCGAAAAACCCGAGGCAGCATCTCAGTTATCGCCAGGTTTGCCCAGCCTGGATGATTTTTACAGTAAAGAAACCAAAACTCTCAACACAAATGTGGTCTCGGAATTCCTACAAGAAATTACTTCAGACTCAGAAAAGTTTGCCAAATTGGACAACCGTTACCGGCCTCCTTCAAAGGAAATTAACATTCTTCAAGAAGCATTTGGCGAAGAAGACAAGGCAGAGAAGGTTCTTATCGGTCATCGATTTGGCAGCGTCAAAAAGACAAACCTGTACGCCCAGACCTCAGTTGCAGTTGTGAAACCAGTAAAAAATTCTGACCCAAATATTCTAAACAACAGCCTGGATATGGATGTGGAGGCGATGTCCAAGTTTGTCCCCAGTGGTGCCGAGGTCGTTGTTGCGGAAAACACTTTGCCTCTAAAACTATTTCCAGACAATCACAAACTGGATGAGGTGGAGAAGAATGTGCAAATGCAAGCTTATACTAAATTTAACACCATTCCTGATCGGAGTAATATCCGCACTGATCTCATCGATGCAGTTCCGGATCCAGACTGTATGGAAGTGGATGAGGTAGATAATCTATTCATATCTTTAGCATGATTGTTGTCTGTTTTGTTTTAGTCTTGATTATTTCTGTTTTTTAGTCCCAATTGTTGTTTGACATTTAATTTAATTGGTTGTCTTCAAAAAAGTTATTGACTTTCAGTCTGATTATTGTCTGCTTTTCATTCTGATTATTGTCTGCTGTTCAGTCTGATTATTGTCTGCTTTTCAGTCTGATTAATATCTGACTTTCAGTAATAAAGGCAGATTTTAAAAAAAACCACATTGAGAAGAAAACTAGAGAGTGAAATTAAAAGGATAGGTTGAGCTGCATGCAGTGGTCAAATATAGGATAACAAGGAATGATGAGTTGATTGATGGCCTATACTCTATTGGGGGGGGGGGGGCACAGAGCAGTAGAAGAAGCATCTTCTTTTTAGCAGTCACCAGTCCCAAACTTGGGTGGAAAGTTCCAGGACTTAGCTGCCGTTTGCCACCATTTTACAGATGAAAAAAGAACTTGTGGGCAAACAAAGTTGTGTGAAATATGTAAAACGGGGGAGGGTGGGGGGGGGGGTTTGTTGAGTTTGTTTCTTGGTTTCGTTTAATGATAAACAAGATTTGAAGCCAAATTTGTATTTTACTTTTATTTTAATGGCTTTCTTCTTCTTCTTCACTTCCTCTTTTACCGCTGTGGGTGTCGAGGGAGATATAAGGTTCTGTTTCTAGCTCTTCTGGCCGCCTTAACCATAGGCACATTGTGCTATTGTAGAGTTTCTCTGATGTTATCCTTGTTCTTGGTCTACCTCGTGCTCTACATCCTTCTTCCCTTTCCATGTATGCTTTGTATGGTGTGGTGTCACAAGGCATTCTAAGTGGGCAAACCATTTCACTTGCTGTCTTCGTATGTAATTTAGAATTGGTTCTGTGCCGACTTTTTCTCTTATGATCTCATTTCTGATCTTATCTCTTATGGCACTCCTACAGCCCTTCTCAGACATCTCATTTCCATGGTTACTAATTTTCTTTTATGGCTTGTTGTGAGTGACCATGTCTGGCACTGGTAGCACAGAGTTGGAATAAATATGCTTTGAATAAGATGTCTCTTTGTGCTGATTGGGATTGTCTTATGCTGTAAGAGGGGGGCTAGCTGTCCCAATACTTGGTTTGCTTTATTGCATCTAATGTTAATTTCTTTATCCAATTTCCCATCTTCGGTAAATGTAGTTCCCAGATATTTAAACTCAGATGCCTGTTTTTAATGCCTTTGCACTTCTATTGCTATGTTTAGAGCTGTCTTCCTTTTTTCCTATTGACATTACTTCTGTCTTTTCAGTGTTGATTCTCATATTATTTGTTTTACATTCTTCATTCATGGATGTTAGATGTTGTTGCAATTTCATGGCTGTATCTGCTATCAAGGCCTGGCCATCTGCAAAGAGTAATTCGTAATGGCTTCCTTCAACAGGCTGATATTGAAAGTTCAGATGAAGATGAAATAGAAGTGGCCTCCCACACATCCACAGTAGATGAATGTTCATCAGTGCCAAATTGCTTACGCTATTGCTCGTCCTCGGAAGTCGGGATGGCCAACAGAGCATGGGACGAGTACCTAGCCAAGAATGATAGTATTATAGTCAGTACTTTCCAGGGACAGTTTCGGAGTACAGTAAGTAGGCTTTTTTTTTTATGTAACGCCAGTAAAGAGAAATAATTGTTGTTTGTCAGATTGAGAATGTTTAAAGTAAGTTGAAAGAGTTTGTAATATGTTTCTTTATATGAAATAAAGAGACTATACGAAGATATAAAAATAGTGGTATTTTGATTTAGGACTTACCCTTCGTTTAACATATACAGGTGTTGTGAAATCCCTTAATGTTTCCTTGCAGAAAATGTTGGTTTTTACACTTTGTCGGACATTCCCGTTAGCTTTGCAGAGAGAGACTGAGCAGTATAAGTTAACTATTTCGGAACTACATTTTTTTTCTGGGGTTTAGACATCATTAATTTTGAGGGGGATTTTGGTTTGTGTTTGTTTGTTGCTTAAATATGTGCAAGCTAAAACCTTCATGAAGAAAAAGTATTGGCGGCTATAGGGAGAAATAATTTTTCAAATTAAAGAAAAATGAGTGCAGAATAAATCTTAAACTATTTAGTTGTCAGTATTACAACAAGTTATTTTTTAAATCACACAACATTCAAGGATTTCAGATACATATGAAGATTATTTACACACACAAATTTTGTACTTACCTTACTTTTTATTTGTTTAGCAACACACTGCTATCCAATTCTAAGAATGCACATGCCTTTTCTGTTTAATTAATTATGTTGCAGCTAAATTTTATTTGAAAAATTCATTTAAATAATTTGAATGTTATGACAATTTTTGTATGACATGTCAGATTTCGTAACAACGGAAATCGTGAAAACAGCTGATCGAAACAGAGATAAACTGAAAAAATTGTGTTCAGTCTTCATCCTAACCGCAATTATCAGCAATAGGTTTGGCACATGCATTATCAGTGATAATATCACAGCTGTTGTCTCTGTGTGGTGGAGATTCATTAACGACAGAGTAGTATCAACAGTTTTACTGGGCCTTTTTCCTTATCATTTATTTGGTCTGGAAAAATTACATCAAATTTGCATCACATCTAATCATTTAAAACAAATCAGAAAGTGATGCAAATGCCACTTCAAAAATGAAAGGACTTTGTTTTGCTAATTCTAGTTTTTCGAAACCTCTTCATACAAATTTGTTTTCCTAGCAAACAAAATGATATTAGAGTGTCTCTATATAGAGTCACTATAGTGGCGAATAGTCTGAGCGGGATGGATTCAAAAGCCACTTAAGTGGCGACTAGTCAGTAAAGAGTTTAAGCTATGTGCAGTGAATTCGACCCTTCTATTTTAAAAAAAATTTTTTTTTTTTTTTTTTTTTTACTTTTGACACTAGCTGATAACATGACCTAAACTATACCAGTTTATGTCATATTGCATTTATGTAGTATTTTTTTTCTTGCTGTCAGTAAGTATAATCTTGACCTCCTAATCACACAGCCAATAGTATTGAATGGGTGTCTCAGAGAAATAAGCCACTGTAGAAAGGCCAGTTAAGTGGAATTTGCGGATGTGTCGGGTTCAAAGCTTCTAGGAGTTTGTAGTGAGTCATTTTCTCCCCATTAATTTATGCCCGATAGATGATGTCAGTAATAAATGTAGGCGAATGTTTTGACTGACTGAGATAACACAAGATTTATGTCTTGAGTTTCATGAGAGACATCTGAAAGTCAGGTTTTATGTGAAACATGATTGTTAACGTGAACCATGAAGGTTGACTGGCAGGCTTCATGTGAAATGCGACACAGCCAATGACTTTTCATTAAATTCGTGAGAATGAATTTATCCAGAATATTCGAGAACATGGATCACTATATAATAGGGAGAAAGGTTTCAGTGGCATCTCGTTTGGACCCCAGGATGTGCAATGGACGCGGTGGATGATGGCTGGATAGCAGATTTTTGTAAGTGAATTTGTTAGTCCAACTTGGCGAAAGAATGGCCAGTAAAAGTCCTGCAGGTCGTCCTGAGTTTGTCTGTCGGACAGCTGTTGTGTTTTTCAAGATGTTAGTTTATGATTTTGCTTGAAGGTAATATTTGACTAGTGCGTTATAATGTGTGCCTGGAAGTTGTCTAGTTTCATGTACTGGCTGTGTAAGCCGCGAGTGGAAGATTAAAGTACTGGAACAGTATCGTGTTGTTTTTTTTCCACGTCGTCCACCTCGTCGTGTGATGTCGGTTTTGTGAGATGGCAAGCCTAATGAGGCGAGCCAGTAGAAGATAAAAGAAAGTCATCGCAGAGTTTATGTAACAGCTATCTTAGTTAAAAAGAATAAAAGTAAAAGTGTGCCGTGATTTATTTTTTTTTAAACCTAATAGTGAATGTGTTAGGAATTACATGGTACCAAAAAAGTTTACTACCCCCTTTTAAAATAAAATAAAAAACTTTTTGGCTGAATAGAGAATGTGCTGAAAGTTGATAATTGAAAGCATTTCATTTGTCCCGCAGGTTGTGTGTTCAGAATGCAGTCATGTCTCGGTCACTTACGAGCCTTTCATGTACCTCTCATTGCCAATACCTCATGCTATGGAACAACAAATATGTAAGTGTTGCCAGTAATATCTTCTTTCCCGTGTAGATTCAGGAGCTCCATTTGAGGAAGGGACCCCAACCTGCCATAAGAGGCAAGGCAGCTAACTAGGGATTCGCTCAAATCAGGTGTGCTGAGCCGAATGGGGCCGATATCACAGCCCAGCTGTAAACCACAACATGCTAGTCACCTCTTTTTTTTTTTAGCAGTGAATGCAGCAGAAAAAGTAGATATCATCTTGTCTGACACCTACATAATATATTTTGTTACAAATGAAGAGATTAAAACTATGAGAACAATATTCATTGTTTAGTAAATTCAGAAACGAAGACTGAAATGGTTCAGCCATTTATAGATCTAGCCGTGATAATGCACAACCGGACTATGGAAACACAAAGAGATAGAGGGAGAACTAGAAGAATACGGATTGAAAGTGTCTATATGCTGATGTGATAGCACAGCATACTATGTTGCCAAGTACATCATAGTCTTGCTACATATCATCCCTTACACTAAGACACCTTTTTTCACGAAGCAGATATTGACAAAAGATGATGATGATGATCACAGTGTGAATAAATTGATGTTGGCATAGAAGTAAACTGACCACCTGTGAACTGCGATGTCTGAGAAAGTTGTGAATAAAATAAAAGAGATCAAAAGAGAAACAAAAGCATTACATAACATAAGCCTTGATCCGCTAAGGTTATGCGGATGTATCGATGGAAGCGCTAACACACAAAACCCGCCATCTATATATAAATATGTGAACGGCAGAGGCTTGTCTTGATATGTTCTTAATGCTGCAGTTCACGGGAGAGCCAATGCTGAGAGCTCTAGATTGGAGGCAAAAGGAATTATCCTGCCATTGTTAATTACTGTGATCATAATAGATTCATATCATTGACACACACATTTGTATGTGGAGAGTTATTAAAAAAACATATTGATGTTGCCTGTCAACTACGTGTCCTCAAATGTAGAAGTTTCAGTGGTTGAATTTTTTAGTGGCTTTTTCTGCCCGTCTTTGCAATTAGCCTTTGTTACCCCCCTAGAGTAACAAGTTGCCTGGTACGGCATTGACACGGGATGTACTTGAGCAATTATCGCCATATACCCAGTGCTAGAACACATGTATTCAATCAGTTTTCGTTATGCCTAGTGGCACATGAGGCTTCATAGAAGACTTTCCATGCTTTCCTGTCCTGTGCAATCTTTGATGCAGTTTTCCATGTCAAAGATGCCACACTCAGGTCACTTTCCATCGTTTGTCTCCATGTTGTTTTTGGGCGCCCCTGTTTTCTCTTTCCCTCTGGTGTCCACGTGAGAGCTGTTTTGGCAGGTATATCAGGATTCATTCTCATAACGTGGCCAAGCCATTTCCATCTTCTCTTGGTTATCATACTGTCTAGAGTTTCTTGGTTTGTGGCTTGAAGTAGTTTAGTGTTTGAGATTGTATCTGGCCAGAAAATTTTGATAATTCTACATAGACCTGAGGACACAAGTATTGGCTCTGCCTTTGCGGAAGCCTACTTGGATGCTCATGTTTTGCTCCTGTCTTATCTTGAGGGCTGACCAGCATTAAATGGCTGCCCTGGCCAGGTCTGATGAGTGGCGCCACCTATCGATTAGGAAACAAATATGACCACACAACACTGGAACTGCAGTGTCCCATGAAACTAACCGGGAAGTCTAACCCTGGCAACAAATGCCTGCAGAAGTTGGATATGCTGAAAGATGCAAATATTGCAGCCATGTTGTAAATGTGTCCAGTACATTTACCTCTTTGGATAAACAAAGAAGAAGAAGAAAGATAACATATGTAATTATATTTTTTTTTAATGAGGCAGTCCTCTTTGGGACAGATGAAAACCATTGAAGGGTTAGAGCAATTAGACTCAGTAATGTTTGAAAATGTTATGAGAAGAAATAGACAAGAGAACTTTGTGGTGACTGGCAAGATTAATGGGGAAAGAAGGCAAAGGGAAGGCAGCGAGATGAATACCTGGATGGCTTGGCCATACGGCACATGGGGCAAAACATGAGCACTGATCTGATCAATGATTCTGGTGATTGTGCATGGTAGCGGAACATGACAACCTACCTTTATTGGCAGGTTGGCAGGGCACATGGTGATAAGAGGTGGTGAGGTGATGTCTGAGAAAGATTGCAAGAAGAATGATAACGTTGCCAGAGTTGCTTGCAATAAACAGTCCAACATTTAAACAAAGAAGACACAAACACTAGATTGCAGAGTTTATTGCCTGGGATATTTTGCTGTATCTCGACATTTGCATACTACAGTAACAATTAAATAAATGGAGATAAAATGAATCCTTGCATACTTAAGTTCAAATTCAACCACACTCAAAAGCGACTGCCTGTTTCACCAGGGCAACCAGAATGTCAGAATCATGTCTTTCTGTTTACAAAGTTCAGGACAATCTTAGCGTTCTGCCATTAGATGACATGTGAAGAATTTGAAAAGTGTTGACCTTGGTAACCATGTGTCCAGATTTTGAAAGGTGGTGGGCTCTTGCAGAGGGATGGTCTTTTCCGACTGGTCACTTGGGTAGTGTTTGTTAAATTATTGTTCTTGTTCTCATTTCGATGTTTATTTTGCATTTATTTTTCTACCTATACTGGAATATGCTCAGCGACTCATTTTCTTTGAATCCAACATTTGTTATTACAGTTTCATTTAAACTCCTAGGGGAATGAACTGCCCTCACAGTTTTATCTCTAACCCCCCAGTTATGACCCCTGGTACTCCACAAGGTATTTATTCCCTTAGCCGACACGTGTAGGCACTGTTGCTCCTGTGCCCCAGATACATATTCCCTACGTCCTTTTTAGGACATTTTTTGTTATTTGAAGCTCCACCCTGGCTTTTGCCAGGGGCCGCAATATAGGCAGGCCATAAATATGGCCAATTGTCTGAAAGCGGTTTCTGGGACCTATCCACGGGGATCCTTATCCACATGGTGGCACTTGGTGTCATCTGGTGTTTATCGCTTGTGTGATGTCCTAGTGGGGTAGAAAGTCAGTCAGACGTGTAGTCATTTTGCTGAGAAACCATCGACCTGGCTGCTTTGAGATACCAGCTAAGTGATTTTGTGTATTTGTGTAGTATTGTTTGATTTGTATGTGCTGATGAAAGCTCCACAGCCACAACATTCACATTTTGTTTGTTTTTGTTATATTGTGTAGCTTGCTAATATACTTTTCGTTCGGTTTTATATCTTCTTCTCTAACATTTGTTGTGACTTTCAGGTGTAGTGTACATCTCTCAGCATAAACCTCCCGTGAGATATCTGTTGAACCTCCTCAAGACAGATAAAATTGGAACAGCCAAGAAAAAGCTCTGCGAGCTGGTCGGGCAGGATGACAGTGATATTATCATGGCTGAAGTCTTAGACTCACATATCTCCAGAATACTGGTAAGAAAAGATACATGTGCCAGATTTTCTTCTTCTTCTCCTCCTCCTTCTCCTCTTCCTCCTCCTCCTTTTTCTGCTGCTGCTGCTGCTTCTTCTTACAGCAGTCTGAGAGAGTGTGCAATCTCGACAAGAGACCAGAGCGTATTGGAAGTCCATTGCAGCCAACCTGATTGATTGACCTTCTTCTCCACCTTCTGCTTCTGCTGCTCTCCACCTCATCCTTAAAAGGAATGGTTGGGATATTGTGTTGTGGTTTACAGCTAGACTGCAGTGTTTGCAATTTTTGGCTGAACACAATCTGCTTTCAACAAACCTTTAAGTTTTTGTTTGGTGGGCTGTGACTCTGGGTTGCAGTTGTGACTGTTGGCAGTCTCCACCCCTGAAATTGTGATTGATGAATCTACCACAGCTCTCACTTTAATCATAATTGTAGCCACCATGTTATTATTTTTTCCCCCCTCAGCTTAATACTTAAGTCATCCGTTGCCAGAAGTGACAAGAACTTGAAGTAAAAATGTACAGTTTAAAAAAACATTCACAGGGTGTGGATCTTTAGATTCTGAAGTTAGTTTCGTCCTTTTACAGGACGTTGCAGAACAAGCCCCAGCATTTCTTGGCTGTTGTGGGTTTTTTTAGGCACATTTATGTGCAGTAGTTTGCCATTGCTTTCTGGACGGTCGGCTTCTCAATGCCACTGTCGAAACCAATGCAAGGCGTGCATTAAAGTGTAAAGCGGGTGTAATACCAACTACACTAGACTAACATACGGTTAAAAACAACCAAAATTAAGACCAGTATTTTACAATGTGAGAGACAGACACATGCATTGTCTGTTGTACAGCGTAAAAGAAAATTGATTGTAATCACAATATCAGTATGTGACTGTATTCTCTTGTTGATCATGGGGATCCATTTCACGTCCCGTGGATGTTGATGGCTGGGTCAGATGGTCTTGCCCAGGGCTAGAAGTACACATGTGCTGGTGGCCCGTGAAGATAACCCAGTTTATAACTGACACATTTCAGAGTGATCATTACTGTTACTCCTTGTAAGAAACTCTGTTAATTTTTCATCAATTTTAACTAGTTTTATTGCAATTTTGTGTAAATGAAATGTAAAGTAAAGATCCCCTTTTCAGGCCTTAAGGCGTATCGGGCATATGGGAAGACCGCCCTTATTTTAACAGACCATCAGCACTCGGTGGGTCGTGTGGTCAGCATTACCCCGGCCGTCTTTACTCTCCCAGGACAGCACATCCTGGTACCCATTCAAGGCTGGGTCCACCTGCGACGCCACATACCATGATAAAAATCCACGCAGTCAGCAGTGGGATTCGATCGCGTTACGTTGGTATTACGAGTCGGACTCGCAACGCCTAAGCCACTGACCACTTGTAGAACTAATGAAAAACCAGAAATTTATTTCAGGACCCAAAAAAAATACATAGTTCACTGACCAAACTTGTATGGTAAACGAAGCAGCAGGATAAGACAGAACGCATCTAAATACACCTCAACACATGTGGCAAGGTGTTTAATTGTATGTATATGGGTCAGTTTGATCAGAATATGGCTAATTTGTATTGCCCTTTAATCCCAAAGATTACAATGCTTGGAAGTCTGTAAGGGAATTCGTAAACATGTTTTTACACTCTTAGCAGTGAGGGTCAAGAAACTGGATAATGTTCAGAGTCATGCGTAGCAGTGTACGGGCAAACGGTGAAATAGATCCATAGCAACGAAAAGTTTGAACAACATACTTGTTAAAAGGCAGTAGGTCTGTTCCCTGGTACAGATTTTAGACTAGGTCTATCTGAGAGACAGTCAGTTTTTTAGGGGGGGGGGGGGGGGAAGAGTTTCTTCTTGCAGATTAAAACCCACGAACAGCTGGTGAAAACATGCAAATTCCACTACATGGCATTGGGCCAAAGGGCGAAAGCTCATGCGACGCTGGATCGATAACAACAACAACAACAAACCCAAAACAGTTCAATAGGCAGGCCAGTGTCATACCACTATGCTATCTTGGCTTCCTTGACATTTTGTACTAGACCATAAATTTGTACAGACTATTCAGCACTTGATATGTTTTCTTCTTCTGTATTTATTCCCAAAAAGAGCCTAGATCTCTCACCAAGCTGGTTTAAATTTGTTTTTTTTTTTTGGCTTACTTTTGCAGCTAATTTTTTCTGTTGGGAAGATAAGGTAGCCAAACCCAACCCTTTCCTTTTTGCCTGGTACAACAAATGTAGGAATAATAAATGTGGTAGGAATAACAAATGTGGTAGGAATAACAAATGTGGTAGGAACAACAAATGTGGTAGGAGCAGCAAATGTGGCAGGAACAACAAATGTGGTAGGAACAGCAAATGTGGTAGGAATAACAAATGTGGCAGGAACAGCAAATGTGGTAGGAACAACAAATGTGGTAGGAACAACAAATGTGGTAGGAACAACAAATGTGGCAGGAACAACAAATGTGGTAGGAACAGTAAATGTGGTAGGAACAGAAAATGTGGTAGGATCCATCAGATGATTCCAAATGTATCCATTTACTTTTCTTCACTGGTTCTTATTGATTGTATTTTTGTATTTCATGCATAAGAGTACATGAATTTTTCTATAGTTAGTTCATATTATTGCTTTCTTTTCTTTTCCTTTTCAGGACAACAACATGTTGCTCAAGTATGTAAATACTTTTAATCGGAAGATTTATGCTTTTGAAGCTGTTTCATTGGAGTCTGACAGTGCTTTAACTGTGGATTCTGTGTCCTGTCACCATCTTATCAGCAGTGACGGCAGTCCATCTCATCATGACTTTGAACTGCCTTCCAGCTCCAGAGCAGATCTACCTTACACTTCTGACGCCCAGGTGTCTAACCAGAGCTTTGACTCCATCAATGTAAACTCACCTAGTAGTAGAGACACTTTGGACTGCATGCTGTCGGACTCCGAAACTTGTGAGCCAAGTTCACGCGGGCAGGAATCTTTGACTTCATACTTCTGTGCTGACGACGACGAGGATGGCGTTGGTGAGTGTCAGTCTACCTCAGGAAGGGCTTCTGGGAAGAAATCCTGGACATCAGGAGAGCATTCTGGGCAAAATCTTATTTGGAATCTTGACCAGAGTTCTCGTGAAGCTGCGAGCCACAGTGATACTGGACACAGCTTGGCCTCATCAAGTTCCTGCACTGTTAGAGACAACCAAGTTAACTCCTGTACTTCTGTGTTTTGGTGCGGTCAAGATACGAAACACAGCAAGGAACTCACAGATGGTAACCATGACCAGGATTCTGAAGATGAGACAATAGTCAGCGAGGCTTCCTCGTCGCAGGCTGATCTTTTCCCAAATATTGGACATAACAGTCGCACATCTGTAATGAAAGGATCACCTGATAGACTTGAAGAAGATGAGGATGTTCTGCCGGCTTCCATAGCCAGCACCTCCAAGTTTTCCAGTGCCACCAACAGCACAGCAATTACCAGTACAACAATCAGTGTCAGAAGCAGCAGTCATCAGATTACCAGCAGCAGCACCAACAGCAGTGCTGACAACATCAGCAGGAACCCCTCGCGGTCGTGCCCCAGTCCTGATGGAGTGTCGCATACCTCAGAACATCAAAGCACGTTGTTGGATGTAGCAGCAAGACTTGAAGAAGGCTCCGGGAATTATTTTGTCCATCGTACACAGAGTGAAGGCAACTATGATTTTTATCCAGAAGGTATGTCCTCACTCATGTACATCTTCACCTCTGTATGTCATTATCCATGTATATCTTCATCTGAGTGTGTTGTTCTCCGTGTTTATCTACATATGTGTATGTTGTTATCTGTGTGTTTTCACATGTGTATATCATTCCATGTATGTCTTCACCTGGCTCTGTTGTTATCCTTGTAAGTCTTCACCTGTGTATATCATTATCCATGTTGTCTTCACCTGGTTCTGTTGTTGTCTGTGTAAGTCTTCACCTGTAAATATTGTTTTCCGTGTAAGTCCTCACCTGTAAATATCGTTATCCATGAAAGTCTTCACCTGTAAATATCGATATCCATGTATGTCTTCACCTGGGTCAGTTGTTATCCTTGTAAGTCTTCACTTGTGTATATCGTTAATCCGTGTAAGTCTTCACCTGTGTGTATCATTATCTGTGCAGTCTTCACCTGTGTCTGTTGTTGTTTGTGTAAGTCTTCACCTGTATATATTATAATCCATGTAAGTCTTCACCTGTGTATATCATTATCCATGTATGTCTTCACCTGGGTCAGTTGTTATCCTTGTAAGTCTTCACTTGTGTATCGTTATCCATGTAAGTCTTCACCTGTGTATGTTGTTAGCCATGTAAGTCATCACCTATGTATTCATTATCCATGTAAGTCTTCACATGTGTATGTCGTTATCCATGTAAGTCTTCACATGTGTATGTTTTTAACCTGTCTATGTCTTCACCTGTGTATGTGGTTATCCATGTATGTCTTCACCTGTGTGTGGTTGTCCATGTTAGTCTTCACCTGTGAATGTTGTTACCTGTGTGTCTTTTCACCTGTGAATGTCGTTATCCATGTAAGTCTTCATCTGTATATATCATTATCCTTGTATGTCTTCACCTGGGTCAGTTGTTATCCCTGTAAGTCTTTACTTGTTTATATCGTTATCCATGTAAGTCTTCACCTGTGTCTGTTGTTATCTGTGTAAGTCTTCACCTGTATATATCATTATCCATGTAAGTCTTCACCTGTATATATTGTTATCCATGTATGTCTTCACCTGTGTATATTGTTATCCATGTATGTCTTCACCTGTGTATATTGTTATCCATGTATGTCTTCACCTGGGTCAGTTGTTATCCGTGTAAGTCTTCACTTGTGTATATTGTTATCCATGTAAGTCTTCACCAGTGTATGTTGTTAGCCATGTAAGTCGTCACCTGTGTATTTATTATCCATGTAAGTCTTCACTTGTGTATGTCGTTATCCATGTACATCTTCACATGTGTATGTTCTTAACTGTCTATGTCTTTACTTGTGTATGTGGTTATCCATGTATTTCTTCACCTGTGTGTGTGGTTGTCCTTGTTAATCTTCACCTGTGAATGTTGTTACCTGTGTGTCTTTTCACCTGTGTATGTCGTTATCCATATTTGACTTCACCTGTAAATGTCTTTGCAGTCACAGTGTTCTGAATACTGAGTTTTACCCAGCCAAAGAGGTGCTGTAGACATTAACAGGCAAATGCCTTGTTATTCTTGAAAACGACTGCAGAGGCTAGATGCTTTCTTGCCAGCTCAGAGGTCCTGGGTTCGGAGCATGTTTATCAAAATGCATGTAATGGCAACAGTGGTCCTAAAATCCATTGCTCTCATTGGGGAAGGGTTCGATTTTAAAACGTGAGTGGATCTGCCTAATCAAACTACCCATCACCGTAAGCTATGGTATACTCATGCCTCTCTGCGGCAGAATCTAACACTGTTGTCTGGAGAGAAGGAAATATCGCAACAAAAGGGATTGTGAGCTATGATGAGTAGTTCCCTTCTTCACCATCATTCCTGATCCAACTAAAGCATTTAGCCATTTCACAACACAGTAGCCAGAACTTTCTTCATCCCATTAAAGAGCGGCGTGGCTATGGTTTTTAAGGAAGGGACCATCTAGTGCCAGTAAAATCATTATAAAAAGTATTATGGCAAGCAGAGAAAGTTATAGTGTTGTTATTCATTGCTTCCACTCAAGGCAAGGATAGCAAGCTGTATAAATATATCTATGTGTGTGTGTGTGTTGGCATCTTTCAGTTTTTCAAGACCATAGTGTTACAGGATCAGAAACATTATCAGGAAACAAGCTGCTGGCATCAAGAGGCAGCAGATCAGATGGTTCAGACCTTGTCAAGACTACCACCAGAAGTTGCCTCATTTGTTTTGGTTTTTTTCATTCTATATTTTTTTCTACCTTTCTTCTTCTTCTTCTTTGTTCTTCTGAAGATCCAAATGTGTTGTACACATTTACAACATGGCTGCGATATTTGCCCCTTTTGGCCGACATATCCGACTTCTGCATGCAATTGTTGCCTGGTTTTGTGGCAATACACCGTGATCCCCTCTCTCGGTCAGACTTTTTTTTTTAACCTCAGAAGAATAGTAATTAGAAAAAACTTTTGAACAAAACATGCAGCAAAAGCTGCAGGTTCAGAAAAAGAAACATTTTGAACAAAACATGCAGCAGACCCTGCCGGTTCAGAAAAAAACATTGCTGTGTCCATCTGTTGGAGCTTCCACCATCACTGGCTGTCAGCCAAAGCTCCCACCTACACTGGCTGTCAGCTAAAGCTCCCACTGACACTGGCTGTCAGCCAAAGCTCCCACCTACACTGGCTGTCAGCTAAAGCTCCCACTGACACTGGCTGTCAGCCAAAGCTTCCCACCTACACTGGCTGTCAGCCAAAGCTTCCCACCTACACTGGCTGTCAGCCAAAGCTTCCCACCTACACTGGCTGTCAGCCAAAGCTCCCACCTACACTGGCTGTCAGCCAAAGCAAAGTGTGATATGTTCCTGAACTGTTTTTATTTTATATATCCCAGAAGGCACATGTGATGTTGCTGATACCTCTGGCAATGAAGCATTCAGTGATAGGAAGTCTAATGTAGATGCCAGGTGGTCCAACTTCCCCACAAATAACTCATCAGCTTCTGACACTAGGACTGCTCACATAGGTAAGATTGCGGTTTTGTTTCTTTACATTTCAAAAGTGACAGTGTTATGAACACTGTATTATCTGAATACGAACGAACGAACAAACTTTATTTTCAAAGGGTTGAGAATTGGGCACACAGGCCCGTCTTACATTCTGCCCTTCTGGCCTCACGTCATGCATACATTATTCATGCACACATTGTTTTAGCAGATAATAATAGTATTCATAAGCATCATTAACATCTTTGTAACAATGTACAACAGTATGCCCACATTTTGAAACAAGTATAATACTAAATATATTATAAATCTTGGTGGAAATCAACAGTATTCTCATGAAACTATTATCTTCTAAGGGGGCATGTAGTCTGAAGTGAGATAATATTCAAAAAGCTTCCAATTGTATTTATAGGGGTTGTTGATATTTTTCATTGGTTGTGGAAGATGGTTCCACAGATGTGCTGCAGAGTACGCCAAACTTGTTTTGTACAAGTCTATTCTAGGTTTAGGGATGTGTAATATGTTTAGGCGTTTGCTATGTCGCCAGTTATACTTAAAGAATGGCCAAAGGTAATCTGAAGCATTTTTGGATAAGATTTTGTGAATGACTTTGGCCTTATTGAAAAGTAGTCGTTTATGGAAGGGGAGTAACTTAAGATCTTTATGTATACTGGAAATATCTCTTCCATGATGATTACTGACTAAGCGTACAGCTCTTTTTTGAAGTGCTTTAAGCCGTTTCATGACTGAACTTGGACAGCCATCACATATTGTGGAGCAGTAGTCTAGATGGGTCTGAATATGGAAGGTATAGAATATCCTTCTGGTGTTTTCATCCAGAAGGTGTTTAATTTGTGCAAGCTGGTATACTTTTTTAGCTGTTTTTTTTTTTCCCACCAAAGCTTGCACATGAGAAGTGAAGGTTAAATTTATATCAATACAAGTAAATCAGATGCGCATGCAACACTCAGGTTCTGAAACAAAACTTAAAGTCCAGACCTGGGTGAACAACCAGAAATTTTTGCTGGAGTTGAACACAACAAAGAAAGAAAGTATAAGTTGGTCTTCATTTCTGTAAGGCTGTTCTTGATTCCGTTCTTGACTCCCTTTGTTGTAGGGCCTTTCCCTTAATCTGTGTTCATTTTGTTTCTTCTGTGGCAGGTGGTACCTGGGTATTCTTGTCACATGATCAAACCATACTTTGCACACTGCAGAATAAAAGCGGCAGCAATTCCCTGTAATGATGCGCAATGGGCACCAATGTTTTGCACATACTGTGTGAAGAATATTTTACAGTTACATCTTCACAGTGAAGGTTGGCTGTTGCGTACCTCTGTTGTCTTTGGGGATGTCAGTTACATCTCTACAGTGAAGGTTGTCTGTTGTGTACCTCTGTTGTCTTTGGGAATGTCAGTTACATCTCTATAGTGAAGGTTGGCTTCTGTGTACCTCCTGTTGTCTTTGGGAATGTCAGTTACATCTCTACAGTGAAGTTTGGCTGTTGTGTACCTCCTGTTGTCTTTGGGGATGTCAGTTACATCTCTATAGTAAAGGTTGGCTTCTGTGTACCTCTGTTGTCTTTGGGAATGTCAGTTACATCTTCACAGTGAAGGTTGGCTGTTGCGTACCTCTGTTGTCTTTGGAGATGTCAGTTACATCTCTACAGTGAAGTTTGGCTGCTGTGTACCTCCTGTTGTCTTTGGGAATGTCAGTTACATCTTCACAGTGAAGGTTGGCTGTTGTGTACCTCTGTTGTCTTTGGAGATGTCAGTTACATCTCTATAGTGAAGGTTGGCTTCTGTGTACCTCCTGTTGTCTTTGGGGATGTCAGTTACATCTTCACAGTGAAGGTTGGCTTCTGTGTACCTCTGTTGTCTTTGGGAATGTCAGTTACATCTTCACAGTGAAGGTTGGCTGTTGCGTACCTCTGTTGTCTTTGGAGATGTCAGTTACATCTCTACAGTGAAGGTTGGCTGTTGTGTACCTCTGTTGTCTTTGGGAATGTCAGTTACATCTCTACAGTGAAGGTTGGCTGTTGTGTACCTCTGTTGTCTTTGGGAATGTCAGTTACATCTCTATAGTGAAGGTTGGCTTCTGTGTACCTCCTGTTGTCTTTGGGGATGTCAGTTACATCTCTACAGTGAAGGTTGGCTTCTGTGTACCTCCTGTTGTCTTTGGGAATGTCAGTTACATCTCTATAGTGAAGGTTGGCTTCTGTGTACCTCCTGTTGTCTTTGGGGATGTCAGTTACATCTCTACAGTGAAGGTTGGCTTCTGTGTACCTCCTGTTGTCTTTGGAGATGTTACATGGTGAGGCCCCAATCTCTTCCACAGTGTGTGACTTTCCTACCATTGTCCAAAAACCATGTGGATTGTCCAAAAAACCATGTGGATTGCCCAAAAACCATGTGGATTGTCCAAAAACCATGTGGATTTTTTTTAGCAGTCCATTGCAGGAAATGAACCTACTACTCGAGGATCATGAAATTCTTGGCCACATTCGCTAACCTTTCAGTCATTGAGTGGGGTGGATATGTTCAAAATGAGCTTGCTGTTTCTTTATTAGTAGACTCATCCTTAGTCTTGGTCTTAGTATTAGCCGTAGACTTAGTTGAGATTCCAACTTTACTGCAGTAGGGTCATCCCCCATATTGGATCCGTTCCTGTGCCAGTGAAAATCAAATGAAATTTCTCTCACTGTCCCATTTGAAAAACTGGTGACCAAACACTATTTCTGGCACAATCCAGAAATATGTGTTCGCAGTAAATGCATATGGTAGTTGCTAGAGGTGCCAAAGCCAACAGTCAGACTAGAAATGCAATTTGTCATTGATGGAAATAGTCGGTCACAATAAGTTGGCTATATAATTGTAAAATTACTACATAAGGTATTTCACCAGCCCACACATAAACCGACTACCGGCCATATTGAATACCAAGACACAGTAGCTGCATAAATGAAAATCATTCCATGGGAAAAACAGCTCACAGGGCTGCACCAAGCACTAAACTCAGTAGTTCAGGCAGCGAAACCGTAGACTTCTGCCCATATGTGGAAACTGCATTAGAAAAGCGCTGTCGGAAGCAAAAATACATTTTAAGCTAAACATTCTGCCATGCCTAGTTCTCCGTATTTGACCAGAAGTCCTTTATCCCATCAGTGTGTACAAGTGTTAATAATATGATACAGTGTGGTTTTAACAGTAATAATATAAAAACGGTATATTCAAGTTTGACACTGGTAGCATAGTGTTGGAATGAATTTGCTGTTTATAATCTGTTTATTGGCAGTCATGCTTATGTTTGGATGTCCTTCAATGAAAGAAGATACAGTTGACAATTTTGACCAAATAGAAAAATTAAAGTCAGTAACTTACCTTGCAGACTCTGTGGCTGACCAGTGGAGATCCTGTGCCATCTGTCTGGAGGATCTGCTAGGACACGGAGCTGCTGACTCATGTCTTGTGCAATGGGGTTTTCTGTCAGAACTGCTTAGAGGTAGGAACATGCAAAAGAATTAAATGACTTTCTGCGTCAGTTTTAATATGTATATATTTGTTTCTTGTCTTGACAGTTTTTTTGTCATGACATGGAGGGGTGTCAGCACACCAACTGATACACAAATTTTGCGGATCGCAGTTTGTGGAGAGGCATGATCGCCCACCCCAGTCTGCAAGGCACTTGATGCTGATGATTTGTTTCTTAACTTATACAATGCTTTTTTAATTGTTTTTGTTTGTGTATGTGTACGTATACGTAATAAATGTCATATGTTTATGAAACTTAGTTGTTTTATCATTGTGGTCTTTATGAATTACACCTGTTTGTGTTTGTCTGAATCAGTGCTGTTGGTGTAACCTAGTGGCTTACATACTTCACCAGAGTTTTTGCCCTTGCTGTATTTAATTTTAATTGTGTCTGTTTTGCAGATGTCTGTGAAACACACAGCAGACGTTTCAGCTTTCTGTTGCCCAGTAAGTACAGATATTAACGGGTTTAAAAAAAATATTTGGTAAGAACGGTGTGTATAAATTTTGTTATGGATTTTGTAAAAATAATTTTGATCTGACTGTATATTATAATGAATATTTGGAACAACATGTTGGGGGGGGGGGGGGGGTGCTGTTCTAAAGCAAATAAAGTTTTCACCCATATTATAAAATGGTGACTTAGCTCAGTGGTTGCCCAACTTGTTAAGATATGTGGACCTGTCTTATTTTCAAGGTTGGCCACGCCTCTATGCCTTTTAGAAGTCAAACTGTATAGCATGCAATCATTTATCAATATTAGAATCACAAAGTTTTGTGTGTGAGTATGTGTGTGTCAATATTAGAATCACAAAGTTTTGTGTGTGAGTGTATGTGTGTCAATATTAGAATCACAAAGTTTTGTGTGTGAGTGTATGTGTGTCAATATTAGAATCACAAAGTTTTGTGTGTGAGTGTATGTGTGTCAATATTAAGGCCCCTCTGAATGCCATGCTTTTTTTTTAATAATTAAACTGATTGTCATCTCACTGATACCAAGTTGTAGCCCAATATCGTGGTTTTCTGTATTTGTCTTGTGCTTCTCAGCTGGCTTGGGTGATAGATTTTTGTTCATCTTCCCTAACAGATAATAATTTGTTAATATTAAATATTAGAATCACAAAGAAAATTACATTCTAAAGTTGAGTTTTGCGTGTGTGTTTGTGTGTGTAAATATCACTTTCCCTCTGGAAGTCAGATTAGAGCAGGGCCTAGGCTATTAGCCTTTTGTACTTATTTTGGGAGCGTTTTTTGTTACAGGAGCGGGTCTTTGTTGTTACAGGGGCCTTGATCTATGGTTCCCATGCCTTTCGACAGTGCAGTGTAACACTGTCATCTGAAAAGACATACATTTCGGAGCTTGATGAAATATAATGGTTAGAGTATTTAGGAACGATGGAATTGGTTATTTCACCCCACCTTAGGGGCTCTGAGATTTCCTAGGGAGTTCCTGGGAAAGTCCAGGATTGTGGGGGGTGTTATGACATGACTTTGTTCGGTGTTCATGCAGTATGTGAAAAAGTGTGCACCGAGTGAGCTAACAGCCGACAAACTGTCTTCCACACGAAAGTGCATAACGTGTGAACGACTGTGCAGCTAAATTTCTTTCCGTATGCATATGTTGGTTATTTTCAGCATTTACTGCGTCATCATTTTCAGTGTGTGTGTTACTTTCATTTGTTTGTGTGAAATGAACACTAACTAACCCTAACATCCCAATACTATATGACTTTCCCGGGAATTCCGCAGACAATCATGGAGGCCTTGAGATGGGGTGAAATAAATTAAAAGATCCACTGAAAAATGTGGAAGCACTAAGGGATCACGGCGGTGTGAAGAGAGTGGTGCATCAGGGTGTGACCAGGGATCTGCGTAGAGCTCTACGCTGAGAGGAAAGGCAAGACAGATATATAATCAAACTGCTGCTGGTACCAAAGGATTTGGAACTCTTCGCTGGCTGATGAAGATGAGGACAAGACACTTATGGGAATGTCCCCAGTGATATGTCATGTCAATTCTCAACTCGACCTAAAACGGACAAGTGCTGACAAAAAGAAAAAATGCCAGTATCAGTCACAAGACCCCTTCCCCCTCCCAAAAATTTTCCTGTATCTTGTTTTCTTTCAAATCAGTGCAGCCATGAATTCATTATGTATTTCAGATCTGTCTGAATCCTGCAAACATGTGTGAAGACTTTGTACCTTTGGCCAGTGCTAGCGCTTCTAAACCCAAGATAAGGTACTGATAGAATGAACAGATTAACTTTATTTTCAGAGGGTTAAGAATTGGGCACGCGGGCCTGTCATAGGTTCTGTCCTTTCGGCCTCACTCCTTACATACATTCTTCCGTTCATGCATCAGTTAGCGTAAAAATAATACACATCCTCCTCATTGAATTCTTGGTCACCGTTGCTGGGATATGCTCTAATTATATCTACATTTCCAAACAGTAACAATACTTAAAGAGAAAGACAAAGGAAATACATTTCCAAACAGTATCAATACTTAAAGAGAAAGACAAAGAAAATATGGTACAAACTGTTATATATTTGTGTATTTTGTCATGTGTTTTTGGCATTAAGTAAATTTATATCATATTTTATCTGTGTTACTTTATTATTAGTGTTACATATTAATATTACTTTATAATCAGTGTTTAGCAGTGTAGCTATGATCTGAGTGATATATGTCTCTCCTCTTTCTTCCCTCCATGTCTTTCCATCCTTCTGAATAACCCCCTCTGTGAGAGAGAGAGAGTATATTTCAATGTCTTCCTTCTAACTGTTATATTTCAATGCCTTTCTTACTATCCACAACCCTCCACAGTATATTTCTAATGGCTACATTTCATTATCTTTGTAACTGTTATATTTCAATAGCTTTCTGATTGTTATATTTCAATGTCTCTCTAAGGATGCTGCCGATGAGCATTGCCTACCGCCACAGTGTCAAAGACAACACTGGCTCATCAACACTGCAACTCTTTGGTCATCCAAATATTGTCCACATGCCCAGCGTTGTGTCGGGGGAGGCCCTCTACAGTCGGATAGATCGCCTGGTCAGCCCTTTACTGACCTCTTACTCAATCTTGTTAACTGATGGACAGGTAGGTTCTGATAGAGTCATCAGTGATTGGGTGGTGTGGATAGTGGGTATGTAGGCATGGGAGAGTCATACATTAATGTGGTGTAAAAAGTGAATGTGTAGGAAAAGGAGTCATACATTAATTTTGTGTAAATAGTGTGGGTATGTAGGCCTGTTAGAATCATTTGTCAATGTTGTGTAAATAGTGGGTATGGGAAAGTCATATATTAATGTGGTGTAAATAGTGGCTATGTAGGCATGAGAGAGTCATATATTAATGTGGTGAAATTAGTGGCTATGTAGGCCTGAGAGAGTCATATACTAATGTGGTGTAAATAGTGGCTTTGTGGGCCTCAGAGAGTCATATATTAATGTGGTGTAAATAATGGGTTTACATATCAGTCATATATAATGAAATTACCTGTGTAGGCATGACTTTTGCGGTGAAATATAATGTAGGCCTGAGGACTTATTGATCCTGCAGTAGGCCTAAGAGTCTTTAATGTTTTTGTGGGCAGAGAAATATTAATGTGGTGTAAATAATGGGTATATCAGTCAGGAATCAAATCCCGGTAACAGGAGGACTTACCTAGGGTATTCGAGAAAAAAAAGCAAACCCCTAACCTTACCTAGGATTCGAATCCTGGTCTCCAGCATAAAAGTCTTGTGTTCTTATCAGTTCGGCCAGCTGCTGCTCAGTCTCTTAATTACCAGTAGTTTATCTTCAGATTTGGTTTAATAATTAACAGTAGTTTACCTTCAGATTTGCTATTAAAATTATCAGTAATTTTATCTTCAGATTTGGTATTATAATTAACAATTATAATTAACCTGTGGCTAAGTCGATGCAAACGCTTGAACGTAATGCCGGGTTCGATCCCAGCTGCGGACCATGCGCCTTGCGGAGCGGTATCAGGGGGCCGACCGTCCAGTAAGCAATGGCAAACTACTGGACATAAATTTGCCTAGAGAAACCACACAACAGCCAGGGGCTGCTGGGGTTGGTTCTGCAACGTCCTTTAAATTACAGGATACGCAACTAACCTGTTACCTTCACATTTTATGTCTTAATTATCAGTAGCTTATCTTCAGGTGTAATATAATAATAGCTACCAGTTGTTTATCTTCAAAATTGATGTCTTTTTTGACCAGGGCTTGACTTGCTCTCGTTGTACATATTCCTGGCACTGCACCGGTTGTGAGATTGCCCGGGAAGGAGAAATCACCCTGCAGCCCTCCGACTGTCTGACCATTCATGCCCAAGACACTCTGTCCTCTGACCAGGTGTTGGATATGCAGTTTGTTCATGAGGATGTCTCCATGGCCGGCCTGAGGTCTTCAGAACCTACGACTATTATGGATTGTTTCGGGGCTTTCACACAAAGGTGAGCACTGGTTGTGGTTGTTTTCAGGGTTGTCTTCAGCATCATCATCAACCACTTCTGCCATTAAGTGTCGTAGGGAGGAACAATTAGCGATCCAGTGCACACTGACTGGCACTGGCTATTGTCATGCTGTGAATGCGTAGAGTGTCTTTAATGTTGTCAGTCCATGTTTTCATGGCCGTCCTCTTGCTTTTCAGCTGATCTTCTGAGATGTTGTGCCTGTGATGGTATTTGATGTTGCTGCAATATAGCGGGATGGCCAAACCATTTGATCTGCTGTTTCTCATTTCTTGTTGCCTTTGTCAAATTCTTCTTATAGTCCAAGCATGTGGCATTGATCATCATTTTGTCACCGGCCTTCTGTATCCTGTACTGCCGATCATTTCTGGCACACATCTCCTTTCCTTCCTCCTTCACATTCACCAGCTGAAAGCTCTGGTTGTTCATGCACTTCTGGACTTTCGTCTTGTTTCAGAAACTGTGTTGCATGCACATCCATTTTACAGATCTAGCTTATTTGTGTACAAGTTGTTGGTTCGTTAACTGTCATGCAAATGCACTCTGACTTGAAGGAAACACCCCTAATTAGTTAGTTGCCTTTTACGACATGGTGTATGCAATCTATGACTCCCCATGTATATCCCCTGACTACCCATGTCCCATGACTCCCTATATATTCTAAGTATATCCCTTGACTCCCTATGTGTATCCTATAATTTCTCAAGTATATCTCATGACTCCCTATGTGAATCCCATAAATCCTCAAGTATATCTCATGACTCCCCATAACTCCTCAAGTATATCTCATAACTCCCCATGTATATCCTCATGATCCCTCGTGTGTATCCCCATAACTCCTCAAGTATATCTCCCATGACTCCTCAGACCCCATGTGTATCCATGACTCCTCAAGCTCCATCATGACTCCCCAATAACTCCTCAAGTATATCTCATGACTCCCCATAACTCCTCAAGTATATCTCATGACTCCCCATAACTCCTCAAGTATATCTCATGACTCCCCATAACTCCTCAAGTATATCTCATGACTCCCCATAACTCCTCAAGTATATCTCATGACTCCCCATAACTCCTCAAGTATATCTCATGACTCCCCATAACTCCTCAAGTATATCTCATGACTCCCCATAACTCCTCAAGTATATCTCATGACTCCCCATAACTCCTCAAGTATATCTCATGACTCCCCATAACTCCTCAAGTATATCTCATAACTCCCCATGTATATCCCTTGACTCCCTGTGTGTATCCCATGACTTCTAAAGTATATCCCTTGACTCCCCATGTGTATCCCATGATGCTCCATATGTATCCTCTGATTCCCCAAGTATATTCCATGATTCCCCAGATATATCCCATGAATTCCCATGTGTATCCCATGACTGCCAAATTGTATCCCCTGACTCCTCATGTGTAACCCCTGACTCCCCATGTGTATCCCCTGACTCCCCATGTGTATCCCCTGACTCCCCATGTGTATCCCCTGACTCCCCATGTGTAACCCCTGACTCCCCATGTGTAACCCCTGACTCCCCATATGTATCCATTGACTTCCCATGTGTATCCATTGACTTCCCATGTGTATACCATAACTGCCCATGTATAACCCAGGACTCCCCATGTGTATCCCCTGACTGCCCATGTGTATCCCCTGACTGCCCATGTGTATCCCCTGTGCCCACCCCATGTGTGACACTACTCTGCATGTATAACCCACGACTGCTTCTGCATGTATAACCCACGACTGCTTATGTGACACTTGTCATAACTGCATGTATAACCCACGACTGCTTGTGTGACACTTGTCATAACTGCATGTATAACCCACGACTACTTATGTGTGACACTTGTCATAACTGCATGTATAACCCACGACTACTTCTGCATGTATAACCCATGACTGCTTCTGCATGTATAACCCACGACTACTTCTGCATGTATAACCCACGACTACTTCTGCATGTATAACCCACGACTACTTCTGCATGTATAACCCACGACTACTTCTGCATGTCATAACTGCACGATTACTTCGACTGCATGTATGACACTTGTCTACTTCTGCATGTATAACCCACGATTACTCTGTGTGTGAACCTTGTCTACTTCTGCATGTATAACCCACGACTGCTTATGCATGTGACACTTGTCATAACTGCATGTATAACCCACGACTGCTTATGTGAACACTTGTCATAACTGCATGTATAACCCACGACTGCTTGTGTGACACTTGTCTACTTCTGCATGTATAACCCACGACTACTTCTGCATGTATAACCCACGACTACTTCTGCATGTATAACCCACGACTACTTATGTGTGACACTTGTCATAACTGCATGTATAACCCACGACTACTTATGTGTGACACTTGTCATAACTGCATGTATAACCCACGACTACTTATGTGTGACACTTGTCATAACTGCATGTATAACCCACGACTACTTATGTGTGACACTTGTCATAACTGCATGTATAACCCACGACTGCTTATGTGACACTTGTCATAACTGCATGTATAACCCACGACTGCTTGTGTGACACTTGTCATAACTGCATGTATAACCCACGACTGCTTATGTGTGACACTTGTCATAACTGCATGTATAACCCACGACTACTTATGTGTGACACTTGTCATAACTGCATGTATAACCCACGACTGCTTGTGTGACACTTGTCATAACTGCATGTATAACCCACGACTGCTTATGTGTGACACTTGTCATAACTGCATGTATAACCCACGACTACTCATCTGTGACACTTGTCATAACTGCATGTATAACCCACGAACTACTCATGTGTGACATGGAAAATCACTTCTCCCCCAGTGAGCTCCTGGATGAACACAATCCCTGGTACTGCCCACAGTGTGAGAAGAACCAGTGCGCAAAGAAGACCATGACTGTCTGGAGGTACCCGGATAACCTCATCATCCACCTCAAAAGGTAGGTCCCTGAAAGTCTGAGACTCGTATTGATCAGCCCTTATAGACAAGATTAAAATAATGTAGAAATCCATTGATTTGCTAGACTAGATAAATATTGAATCTGATAGAAAACTTAGATACACACCTGCCTTTTTCAGTAACTGTTGAAGTTGAGATTATCGACTTATCGCACCAGGCTTTATCCAATTTGTCTCTGTCTCTCTCGGCAGAACGGCTAGCTGCCTACTGAAAGTGCCATGCAGAGCATGAACTCCGTAGCTTCGGCCATGATCCCCAGGGATCTCCGTAAAAATTTTACTCGTGAACCGAAGGGCGCAGCCATGAAATGAACCCTCGACCTTCAGAGCGGGAGGCAAACAGCTTGACCGCTTCGCCATGGAGACCCCTAAGTAACAGTGCTTCACAGAAGGAACAGGTGTTAAGTCTGTGCAGTACAGATCTAGAAACCCTAAAGAAAGATATCATCGCTAACCAAGTCTTTTGCACTTAGACCCATAGCTATGAAATCTAGGTAGAGTTTGAAGCAAGCAGTTTGTCCCCTTCAGACTGCTACCTAAAGGTTTACCGTACCAACCTGAGATTTAATAATCTTAGTCTTGATGGCGGACCAACAAGGTAGTTCCCAGCTACCCTGCCCAACCTTCAGAGAAGTTATAATTAGGGTGTATTGTGTGTAACCCAGTCCTTAAGAAAGAGAATAGGGGCTTTTGAGCTGAAATGCTATAGAAAGATTCTCAGAATATCTTGGACAAAGAAGATGAGAAATATTGACATCTTAAAAGATCTGAACATCAAGGAAGATTGGCTAATAAACAGCATCCTTTCTCAAAAGCTGAATTATTTTGGTCATATCAAGCGCCACGACGGATTGGAAAAAAATTATAGCAGAAGGCATGGTACCAGGAAGAAGGGGCAGGGGCTGACCGACACGAAGATGGGCACAGGATATAAATGACTCCTTGAGTGTGAAAGTTTATGAGGCGGGAGAACTGGCGAGAGACCGAGTTTCTTTCAGGCGGACCGTGATGAGAGCGACGATGTGTGTAACCAGTTGTAGGTCAAATAACAAATACTTTAGATGGTATGTGTAACATGCTTTTTCAGTGGCCTGAAGCATTTGATATATCTCTGTTTCGTAACCAGCCATAGGTTATATCGTGTCATCCCTTTGTGGGATGCAATTTTTCGTTATTTGAAGCCTTACTCTGGCTCTTGCCAGGGGCCACAATATAGCTAGAATAAAAATGGTCTAATGGCTGAACGCGGTTTCTGGGACCTCTCCACGGGTGATCCTCATCCACATGGTGGCACTTTGTATCGGGTATTTATCGCTTGTATGATGTCCTGGTGGGGTAAAAGAAGATAGATAATCATAGGTCGGATAACAAATACACTAGAGGTCATATGCCACATGTTCTTTCAGTAGGCCTGGACCATTTGATATATTCTTGTATTGTCTAACATTAGGTGCCATTTCTGAATCTGTTTTCTTATTATGGACATTAAAGACACCCTGGAGGGCAGTGAATGCTGCAGAACTGACATAGCTAAGATAATTCTAGATACTAATCAGCTCATTACCTCATACAACATCAGAATAGTGATGCAGTGGATTCAAGGCCACTCTGGCACACCAGGTAATGACAGAGCTGACAGACTGGTAAAGAAAGGAGCAACACAAGAACAACCACCTACAGCGACAACCCTACAGGCAGCAAAAACAAAACACTTATAAAAGCTATAAACAAAGAGACTTGGCTGAACAGAAGGGCCACGGGAGATACTGGAAGAGAGGTTTATAGAAACATGGCTAGCCCTGATCCTAATGACAGCATTAACCATTTAACAAGAAGGGACCAAGCCACCATCTTCAGACTTAGAACACAACATACTCCACTCAATGGACACCTAAACAGAATACAGCCACAACACTCCCCAGAGTGCCAGCTATGTAACTAACCCTACGAAACTGTTGACCATCATCTCTTTGAGTGCCAAAAACTCAACAAGACTAGAAGAATGCTACTCCCTCCGAGACCAGACAAGTGGAACACCTTATACGGAGGAAAAGAACAGCTTGTGAAAACATGTAAATTCCGCTACATGGCATTGGGCCAGAGGGCGAAAGCTCCTGCGCCGCTGGATCAGTAAAGACACCCTGAGTGTAAAACTAAATGAGGGAGAAAAACATATAAAAAAATCAAGAATCCTTCAGTGAGTTTTGACATTTTGCAAAACAGTTCTTCTTGTCCTCGCTAGGTGGCGTTGGTAGTCATGTCTTCTACACCCTTCTGTTGCGTGTGCTTTCAGTCTGTTCTGGAACAGATGATCCTCCTTGCCATGATGTCAGTCTGTCCAGCATCTTCTCTCTCATCTCCCTCTGCCTCTCCTCCCCTCCAACTTTCCCACAGTCACAATGTACTCCAGTTTTCTCCTTTTCTTAACATGACCAAAGAATGTAGATTGCCTCTTTCTGGTGTGGGCAGTCAGTTTCTTTCAAGATAGTTGTTACTCTTTTTTTTTTTTTTTTTTACATGATATTCTCTGCTTTCATCTATAAAACCACATCTCTGATGCTTCCAAATAATGTTTCACTGCATTACCTTTATATTCAGGCTCATATACCAGAAATATATTAACATTCATATCCAAGTTTATGCACAAGGATTATTACCTTAAAATAAAGAGCCACGCACCTTTAAATCAAGAGCCAGGCACCTTTTAAATCCAGGTCCACACATCTTTAAATCCAAGTCCACGCACCCTTAAATCAAATGAAAATAAGCACAAAGGAACCCTTTTTGGTGCATTGAGAATATACCAGACACACATACCCCCCCCCCCCCCCCCCCCCCCCCACCTTTAAAAAATGTATTTGTATTTTAATGAATCAATTGTTGATTGATGTGTTTAACATCATATGCCAATCACCTTTACTTTCCAGCACAGTGTTTGGTACACATTTTAGGCTTTAAAGCTAAGCTAGGGTAACATTTTTAACAAATCTGTTTTGATACAGAATCGAACACAAGACCTTTAGACTAGCAGGTAATAGTCTAAACAAAATGTATTACCTTTAAATCCAGGTTCATGTACCAAGATTTATCCAGCACTAAAGTGGACACTAAGGTCATCTTCCCCCACAATGGCATGGATGTCCGAGGTTTCCTGTCTGGCCCTAGTTCCCACGGTTTGGTCTACGATCTCTACAGCATCGTGTGCCATTTCGGCGGTGCCAGCGCTGGCCACTACACCTGCTACTCCAAGCATCCTCTGACCTGCCAGTGGTACTACTACAACGATGAGTCAGTGACAGCTCAGGTGCCCTCCGAGAGTGAATACAGCAGCGGTTATGTGTTGTACTATCAGAGACAAGGTAAGCAACAATCTTCTTTTTAGCGTTGACTGGCTTTCAAACAGCAACAGAAGGTTCTGGTTATTTGTTATCATTCTGGACTTGGATCGTGTTCCAAAACTAGAATATTGCATGCGCTTCCATTTTACAGATCTGGCTTATTTGTATGCAGACCGTCGGTTCCTTACCTCTCAGACAGATGCACTTTGACTTCGAAGAAAGCGCCTCTTGTAAGTAGACTTTGAGGACATGCTTATTAGGAAATGACAGGGAGTCTGGAGTTCTCCCTGCACCCACAGTGGGGCACTGGAACACACAGAGAAAAATACCATTGGGGGGGGGGGGGGCGTTGTTCTCCGTTTCCTCTCCAAGTTTAAAAGCTGACAAGAATGTGTAAGGCAGGTATGATGAGAAAATAATCTGAAGAGAGGCTTACAGGGTGGTGATTGAATACACATGTGGACTCGCTGGGTTAGACTTAGGTTCGTAATGTCTTCTCCTTGAGTTTTAGATAATTCATTTCCAGCATATTGTTGCCAAGTCTGATAGCATTGTTTCTATTGTGCTTTCATAATTCTTCTTTCTTCTCCTCCTCCTCCTCCTCCTTCTTCTTCTTCTTTTTTCTCTTCTTCTTGTTTCTTCTTCTTCTTCTTCTTTTTCTTCTTATTCTTTTAGCTTTTATTGGAACATGGACGCACGAGTAACTAAAACCAATTCCTTTGTTCACAACTGGTTGACTTCTACTGGTTTACTTTTTATGTTTACTTCTTCTTCTTTTGTTTCTTCTATTTTCAACTTCTGTTGGAATATAGGCACACAATAAACTCAAGTGAAGCCTTTTTCCACTTGTTTGCGACTGGTTGACTTTTACAGCCAGTTTTCTGCAGGATGATGTAACCAGTGTCACTCTTACCTTAATGCTAAATACAGCCGCGAACATAAATGACTAGATAGCTTAGCAGAGGAAATAGACGCACACAAATACAGTCAAACATTTCAACCAGAGTCTTTATCAACGGGATACTAAATACAACACAGACTGAATGGAAAACTAAATTGACAAGACAACAGAGCTTCTAAACAACCAAGTTTTAACATAAAACCAGTGTTAAGTTCTATGTGGCAGTTGTTGTCGTCAGCTAACTGCTATCACCCTCCTATTTACATCGCACTAACCTTAATGGACTCTTAGAACATGCCAGGTTTGTTATGATGTTAATCTGAGGTCCCAAGCCTAGTTTGGCCCTTGGTCTAGAAGGAAATGTGAACTTTTTAAACTCTGATCACTGCTTGTCTGACCCGGCTGCTTCTGCTGCATGCTTTGTTTTTGTGTAAACCTTACCTTTAGAGTTAACTTTCAGTTCCAGAAGGTTCCACTTAATAGACAAGAGAGGCAAGAATAACAATACTAGACTCATAGGTATACTACTTCCACAGGGGCTAAATACCCAATCCCTATAGGAAACAAAAATACTGTCTAGGATTTTTAAAAAATAAATACTTCACTAAATCTGAGATATGAAACAAAGATAACTTATTGAGTGGTACATTGGCATGATATGTAATCACATATAGGGCATTGCTTGGGGCAGAATGTGTCGACACGGCAGTCAGAGGGAGGGATCATGCTGCATGGGCGGCACATGGTCTTTACAATATTGCCTGCCCAGTCTTTGTGCTGTGGAGAGAAAGTAGTTTTTGTGTGTGTCCTTGTTTACCTTGAGTCAATTAAATTCATTAACATGCCTTTCTTTTGATTGCAGGTACAGCTGTGGACTTCACACCACCCCAGGTATTGCCTTGCTTTGATGATGGCCTTGTAGACTCTGGACTACCATCAGCAGCCTCCTCATCGTCTTCATCGGCACTGCTCGCTAGCAGCAACAGAAACATCCCCCAGTCCAGCGGCAACAACTCTTTAGCCGTCGTCCTCTTCCAGCCGTCAGCCACCTCGGCCCAGAAACCTGACCGCCCGGATGACGATGCCAACGATTACGATCGTGAAGACAAGGGGTCACCTTTCGGTTATGAGTCTCTGACCGTTCACTTCGACTCAGCCTTCCCTGATTCCCATGACAATGTTAATGATGAGGCTCCAGTGGATGAAGATGGTAGAACCGATTTAGCAGAGCCTGATAGTACTCTAGAATTTTACTCTTGAATCCTCCGTGTTCTGGGTCGTCAAACATTGGCCTGCAATAAATGGAGCGGATGTGTCACACTTATCTTTTGGACCTCCCACTTCTTAGTAGTAACCCTTTTTCATTGTTGTGTTTACAAGCGGGGAAAGTGTTTAATAGGATTCTTTGACCAGATAAACCAACAAGAAATAATTATAATCAAATGAGCAGCTTTCTGAAAATGTCATTTCTTAGTTAGCAGATTTGTTAACCAAAGGAGTTCAAAGGGTAATATTGATGAATTTTTAAAAGTTAGATCTTTTGACAGTGTACATATCAGTTCAAGATTGAAGCTCATAGTGTCGTAGTGTGGTCAGATCAAAACGTTACTAGTTTGTCCCTTTTACTAAAATACTTCACAGCAGGTTTCAACAGGGCACATAATAACTAGGAAATCATATTGCATTACTTCTTTTTTTTCTTTTGTAAGCAGAAGCGAGATTTCTTTACAATACTCTGACCAAATGTAGTAAGTATAACATATTATCTTCTTCTTCTTCTTTTGTTCGCCTGAAATAAGTTGTCTATATCAGCAATTTTGTCTCTTGTATAAATTTCACTGTTGTTGTTAGTTCATTCAGTGGTCCATAGAGTTTACGTTCCACTGTTGTTCTTTGTGGCCAAAAGGTTTGCCTTAATGTGTCAAAATCGGTGCAGTCCTGGAGTACATGCTCTGCTGTCTGGGGCCCATTTCCTATCTTGAATTTTGTGTGCATGTGGTTATGTAATCGGTTGTGCCCTGTTCTGAGGCGGAGGATAATGACTTGTTCTGATCTGTCCATAATAAAATAATTGTCTTGTGCTGGGGCTGGTGGTTTCCTGATTGATTTAATGATTCTTTTCTTTTGGTGGTATGTGACTGGTACACCCGGCTGCACTTTTGTCGCACCTTCTCCTGCCAGTTGATCAGCTTTCTCATTTCCAAGCACTCCACAATATGATGGTATCCACTGCATTACGACTCTTCGCTGAAGGCTGAGTTGTGTCAGCAGTGTTTGCAATTCTGGTAGTTCCCTAGACAGGAGTGCTTCAAGTACTGATTTTGCATCTGTCAGCATTACCACATACTGTGAGCCAAGATTGGTATTTAGCAGTTTCTCTGTTGCTATCTTAATAGCCTGAGTTTCTGCATCATAGACATACCATCTGATTTGGGGGAAGGAGATGCTGCAAGAAAAAGAGCCACACACACACACATGATGTATTGTTAGGATGAAAGAGTTAAATGCTACTTACTATCCGTGATAGTCAGCTTGAGATCATTTGTTGCACTCACATTCAGGCCATCTGAGCTGGCTTTATTTCTGATCCAGTTCTAAAATACCATCGAATGGAGTTGATCTTTTTGAATTTAAACCACATCGATTGCACATTAAATTCACTTGATGGCAATTCCTGTCTCAGTTAATTGTAATTATTCTAAAAGTTAAAGTCAAGGGGAATCACCTTCATTGCACCTCATTTAATCCAGTATGACTAAGGTCTAACCGCCTGCCGAGAGCATCGCACAAAGCACAAACTCTGTAGCTAGGGTGATGATCTCCAGGGATCTACGTTAAAATTGCACTCTAGACCTGAACAACACAGCCGTCAAATGAACTTACGACCTTCAGAGCGCGAGGGAAACCGCAAGGCAGGAGAGACCCTCCAATATAATTATTCTTGTATCACAATCTGATTGTTATTGCTATGCTTGTCTTGCTCCATTGTCTGTGTTTCCTGCAATCTACTGTGCCAAATTTTCTCTGTCTCTACACTCTGCTTTGCCTAACTATCTTCTGTCTCTGCGTTCTACTTTGCCAAATTATCTACCGTCTCTGCAATCTATTTTGCCTAACTCTCTTCTGTCTCTGTGTTCTACTTTGCCAAATTATCTACCGTCTCTGCAATCTATTTTGCCTAATTATCTGTAATCTCTGATATCTACAAGCAGCATTTCTCTTCCCTCCCTTATCTGTCTCCAATCTCCTTGTTTCACTATCTACATTCTTTACAATCTAGCTTGCTCTAAGATCTGCAATCTGCATTCCATGTTTGCTCCATTATCTTCAGTCTCCTTTCTTCAAAGTCTACAGTTTTAGCAATCTAGTTTGCTCAATATCTATAATCTGTTTTCCAGTTTTGCTCCATTATCTCCAGTCTCCTTTCTTCACTGCCTACAGCTTTAGCAATCTAGTTTGCTCAGTATCTATAGTCTGTATCCCAATTTTGCTCCATTATCTCCAGTCTCCTTTCTTGACAGTCTACAGCTTTAGCAATCTAGTTTGCTCAGTATCTATATTCTGTATCCCAATTTTGCTCCATTATCTCCAGTCTTTTCCTCACTGTCTACAGTTTTAGCAAACTAGTTTGCTCAATATCTACAATCTCTATTCCACTTTGGCTTAATTATCTTCTAGTCCATTACCTTATCCTTTATCTACATATTCTACATATGTGTGTAATATGTGTGCAGTATCTCACCATTCTGCCTGACTTCATTATCTGCAGTCTCATTGACCTTTATCTAGTACCATGTTTCTCACCTGAGCACTCCGCGACATCATCATCACTGTCATATCTGTGCACGAATGACCTTTGATGTCATTGCTTAACCTCTCCTGTAGTGTACAGTTTTCTGTCCTCACATTCTCACCCCCCCCCCCCCCCCACCTAAATCGCAATACCCCTGTTCAGCTTGAAATATCACAGTGGTCACAACAATCACTGATGCATACGTACAGGCTCATATAAGAAATTTGAAATGCAGGATCAAAACCGTGTTTAGTGTAAAGTTACATGGAGTTATTGTAGATGAAGTGGTGACGTCTTTAAGTATGACCTAATCATCAGTGCCGATGTACACTTTACCTGTATTATGTGAGTTGGTCTATATTTTAAAAATCAGTCTGTATTTTGTCTGTATTTGAGAATCTGTATTATAAAAATCAGTCTGTAATTTGAGAATCTGTATTATAAAAATCAGTCTGTATGGCTTGAATCGAATGCTCATGCTGCATGTTACTACATCATTTGTGATATTTTTAGCATCTGTAAAAAAAGCCTTTTTTTTTTTTTTTTTAACCGTTTTTGTGTATTTGTATATATATATATATATATATATATATATATATATATATATATATATATATTATATATATATATTTTTTTTTTTTTTTTTTTTTTTTTTTTTCAAATTAATACTGAGACTTTTTGTGTATGTGCTCATTTCTCTTCCTCTTCGCCTTCTTTTGTCGTCTCACTGATACCAGGTTGTAAACCAGTGTCGTTGTTGTCTGTATCTATCTTGCGCTTCTCAGGTGGCGTCAGTGATGGATTTGTTCATCTTTTTGCAGGTTTTATCAACACCATTTATGTTTTTCTCTCTCCTTCCTCCCAGATATTTTGCTGTAAAAAGTCTCATGTGTAGTTAGTTTCCTTTCTCTTCAGCCATCTCGTAGATGAGCTTTTCAACTTGCTGTTTTCTACTTTCTTCAGAGACAGTTAAGGACAGTATTTGGTTTTTCTGTTGTAATTCATTGAAAGAAACTATTTGCTTTTATGGTCGTATATCACTTCATCAGACAAGGAGAACTTATTGGTAATACTTTCCTGTTTTCCTCTCTCAGTTCCTTAAAAAGATTGATGCAGACATGAAGGAAAATTGGTTTGATAAAAGCATCTTGTCCTGAAAACTAAAATATTTTAGCATATCAGATGCCACAGGGGATTAGACAGAAGTGGTTATCATGGTGCCAGGCAAGAGGGGCGGGGTATGAAGATTGGCACAGGGTGTGAGGCACACCTTGGATCACAGTTTGTGAAGCGGGACAGCTCGTCAAGGGCTGAGTTTATTTAGGGCCGACTGTGATGGGAGCCATGTTCCTTAACGTGCCTGCTACATGATGGTGGTGATTTCAATATTTGTAAGTTTTTCTGATATAAATGTTAGTTCAACCATTCTGGTTTATCTCTTTTCCTCAGGCCAAAGGCTTCCATCTCCTGTTTTTCCTGATCAAAGATAAAACAGCTTCACCATCCTGTTTCTTTGTATGAATTCCTCAGTTGTTGAAAGTGTTTATTTTCTTTATTATGGTGGATAGGCAGGTTTACTGTTTTTGTGTGTGGCACATTTCTGCTTCTGACAATAGTTGGCTGATGAATTTTCCTCCCTGTGTAAACTGAAGTAATTGACGGCATCATTCATCCACCTTCATTGTCTCTGTTTTATTTATATAAATAAATTGGAGTGGGTATTGAAATTTATATTACTAGTTTTTATGTTCACTATGTATGCTTGGAAACAAATTTATTTCACACAGTTGCGCATCCCGTTCCCCCGTGGGACGAATTTTTAGTTATTTTGAAGCCCCCTCGCCTGCTGTTGCCGGGGGCCCTGATATAACCTAATGGGTTTCTGGGACCTCTCCACGGGTGATCCTCATCCGAATAGTGGCACTGTGTGTCAGCGGGTGTTTGTCCTGGTGGGGTAAAAAGTCAAGTCATTTCACACGGATAGTCAGTTATCAGTTGTCCAGTGCTTTCCTAACACAATCATCGAAGATGAATTAGAGAAAATAAAACAATAATTACATACCAGTTGTTTTTTTTAAAAAATGGTTGCTCTAAGATACAGAAACTTTAGGGAAAACAGTTTTGGAGTATCACCTGTATAGGGCTGAAGGAGTTGAGTGCACCATTTGTGTTTGTAGCCTTTGCTGAAATTGATACTCCGCAAATGTTTATCGCTGAAGAAGTTTTTCTGCTAACTCTGGTATGGGCTTTTTAAGTTGCAAGCAGGGGAAGGCGGTGAGGAATTGTATTTTTTTTTTAATGCCATAACTATTCCCTTTGAGGTGTAGACAGGTAGGTCTTTCTTCTTCTTCTTATCTTATTCTTTATTCACCAGCTTAGAGCTGCGGCGGAAAGTGCTGGTTGTTCTTCCATTTGGACTTTGGTTTTGTGCCAGGGCCTGAATTTTGCGTGTACATCCATTTTACTGGTTTACTTGTGTGCAAATGGTTCCCTGCCTTTCAGACAGATATACTCCGACTTCGAAGTAAACCCCCCCAATTAGTCGACTCTTAAGACATGCTTGTTGGGGAGGCAAAGAGTCTGTTCTTGTTTTTCCCACAGTAGGGCCCCAAACCCACATGGGAAAGGTAGGTCTTTGAGCCTGGGAATTTAGGGCTGCATGACTAGTGTTGTCACCATGGACTGCACACGTTGGGATTTTTTTCCACCGGCAGCAAAAAAATCCCACAGTTTTACCAAGGATTCGAACCCGGGTCTCCCACTTAAGAGCGCAGCATTCTAACCGGCCAACCACTCCTCGAGACATTGTTTGCTTATGTATAAAAAGAAGTTTTTTTTTGGGGGGGGGGGGTGCTTAACGATTGGCTAAAAAAAAATGATTATATATGAAGCATATTGGTTGAGTACTTACAATAGAGATTGCGGTTTCTGCATGTTGAGCTAGTGTAAATAGAAATATATTTTGTATACAGAAGATTCTGTTTGACTGCATGATAAGAGGCCTACGCAGGTGTGGTCTGGGGTTAGCTACCTCATCCTATAATTCCCTGACCCACACAGGACTGCTGATGTAGCCTGTACGCCTGCCCTAATTATAACTTCTTACGAGGCTGTCTAGGATCTGTCTCCTAGATTGATTTTTCTTTTTTTATCTGAAAATGTTAGGGTAAACTGCAGGTAGCATCCTGGAGGGGACAGACCCGTCAGTCGATTGATGTATAGCTCCAGAATCGGCCCAGGCGTGAACACATCTATATAAGGCTTGGTGTGAGTTTTTGAATGTCCTGCGCAGGAAGTTTAAGCTTGGCCCACAACTGTGCCCATGAGGACAGGCAACACAGAATTGTAAACATGTGCTGTAGGGAGATCCCAGAAGTGCTGCAGGGAGATCCCAGAAGTGCTGTAGGGAGATCCCAGATGTGCTGCAGGGAGATCCCAGAAGTGCTGCAGGGAGATCCCAGAAGTGCTGCAGGGAGATCCCAGAAGTGCTGTAGGGAGATCCCAGATGTGGTTGGTCAGCGTTCCAGTGGAAACAAAAGTTGTATGGGTCAGCGCAGGATGTACGTCTCACCGACAGCTGTCAGAGGGTTGTGGCCTTCTCATCTGAAAACAACTGGCAGGGAGAATGTAAAAAAGGAGTTAGTGCTAGTGCTTCTTCTAGAGGGGCGGAGAATGAATGTGTATTGATAAGATTGTTGTTCAATAATCTGGTAGCTTCTGCAGCCCGCTTTGTTCCAAATGTATTAGTGCTACCTTTCCTTTGGGGTAAACAAGGCGGGATCATGAGCAACAAATTTCTGTGCTAAACAGCCTAGGCTGTGAGCTGTGGAGAGGATGAATTTCAGCCCTGATCTTAATTGATATTTCCTGGTGGTGTGGGGAATTTTTTCATATTTTTGTATTAAAATGTCCATGGTTCCCAGGTCGACCCAGCCTTGATTTGGTACTAGGTGCGGTCCTGGGAAATAAAGACAGCCTGTGTGATGCAGAGCACCCACCAAGTGTTGATTAGTTTTAAAAATATAGGTCTAGCCCTATATGCCACATACGCCTGGAGACATGGAAAATGATAGCAGCATGTGCAAGAGGTTGGGGGCCTCACTAAAGACAGCATTGGGTACGCTGTAGCCAACCTTTATTGTAGATGCGGCACATCATTGTTTTTTTTTCTTTTAAATAAACAGCTCATTAATTGGTACATGCACTGACTCGAGCTGCTAAGTCGATACGAATGCTTTGTAATGCCAGGGTGCCAGGTTCGATCCCAGCTGCGGGCCATGTGCCTTGCGTTGGTTTCGACAGTGGTATCAGGGGGCCGATCGTCCAGAAAGCAATGACAAACTACTGGACGTAAATTTACCTTGAGAAACCACACAACAGCCAGGGGCTACTGGGGTTGGTTCTGCAACGTCCTGTAAAGGATACGCAACTAACCTTTTTTTTTTTTTAAGAACTGACTCCAGAAAATGTAATGTTGTGACCATCAGTGTTGCGTAGCTTTGGGAGAGAACTGAACACTTTCCATTGAATCAAGAAGTGAAGAAAACAGATTATGAACACTTTCCATTGAATCAAGAAGTGAAGAAAACAGATTATGAACACTTTCCATTGAATCAAGAAGTGAAGAAAACAGATTATGAACACTTTCCATTGAATCAAGAAGTGAAGAAAACAGATTCTAGTATTGTCCTTGCAATGGAACCCACAGGGTCAAAAGGAATAAAGGCAGACAGAAATAAACTTTGAGAAGAGACTGAGATGAAATAGATGGGGTGAGCTACAGGTGAGAGCAGAGAATAAAAAAGACTTGACCTCAGTTGATTTAGGACAAATGTTTCATTCTGGGGTCAAGAGTTCAAGAAATGTATCGCCACACTCATTCCTGCCAGAAAAGCATAGTTGTTGTTTTTATCTTTGTTACTATATTGAACTGAGAGTCGCTGTGGTGTAGCGACCCGAAGGTTGTGGGTTCAGATCCTAGCCAAGCCAGACTGTTTGCATAAATAACTTAGGCTTGCAGGTCGACCTAGTCTTAAATGGGTGCCAGGTAAAGTCTTGGGAAGTAAAGGTGGCTGGTGTGGTGTTGACATCATCATCTACATGTTTTTGGTCATTTGCATTAACCACTTGTGTTTCTATTTTATATGTTGATCTTGGTGGTGAGCAGATTTTAGCCATGAATGTGGTACACAGACTATGATATAACCGATAGCTCCCACCCCCTCTTTGGGGGGGGGGTGAGTGCGTGAATTTGCTGGTTTAACGTGGTCTTAGCCCCACCAACGGGTCAATGAACTTGGAACATGCTTCTAGCATGATACTGTGGTCTAACAGGGAAGCAAGGAGAAGTGAAATAACATTCCAAGTATGTCACAAGAGGCGTCTAAGGAAGTTTGGGTCACTGGAGGTGTGGATGCACAGAGGAATAGGTCTTGTTTGATGGAAAGGGGGGGGGGATGGTAGACACAATTTTTAAAAAGTAAAGGACCCTTTTCCATGCCTTCAGCGTCTTGGGCATATAGGGCTAGACCTATATTTTAAAGACCAATCGGCACTCTAAGGGTGATGTGGTCAACATCACGCCGGCCATCTTTGCTTTCCAGGACTGCACCTCAAGGCTGCGTCGACCTGGGAGCCAAGGTCATTTTTGAAAAAACAAATGTCAGGACCCGAACATACGACTTTCTGATCTGCAGGCGAGCATCTAGCCGCTACACCATGAAGGCATTCCTGGTTAGGCTCAGATAATCTGGGAATGAAAAGAGCGTCACTGAAGAAAATCAAAGAAACGAGTGAACCAGGTAGCGAATGTTCATTGATCAGCTCTTGCATCGCTCGCTGTTTCACCAGCTATCCATTCCCGACACTCTCGGCCCAAGGTAACTATCATGCTGTGCAAGTCTGATTTGCTGGGCAGCACCGTGACCTATTCTTCATCTCGCGCTCTCTTATCAGTAGCGCAAACAGTTCTGATCGTGACTTCTGCATGTGCCATTCAAGAGCTACCTCTTCAGCCGATGTCCTTTGCTTTCCCCCAAGGCTTCATGTAGGTTTTCCCTGTCCATTGTGACTTTAGGGTACAATTTCATCTGAGTTGTCGTGAATTTATTGAATTTCTGAATCTGCTGACAAGTCCCTGTACTTTTGGCCCAATATAATTAGAATCTTACAAGTGGGTGATTGCTGCTAGGACACTCTACAAGTGGGTGATTGCTGCTAGGACACTCTACAAGTGGGTGATTGCTGCTAGGACACTCTACAAGTGGGTGATTGCTGCTAGGACACTCTACAAGTGGGTGATTGCTGCTAGGACACTCTACAAGTGGGTGATTGCTGCTAGGACACTCTACAAGTGCGTGATTGCTGCTAGGACACTCTTCAAGTGGGTGATTGCTGCTAGGACACTCTACAAGTGGGTGATTGCTGCTGGGACACTCTGCAAGTGGGCGATTGCTGCTGGGACACTGCAAGTGGGCGATTGCTGCTAGGACACTCTACAAGTGGGTGATTGCTGCTAGGACACTCTACAAGTGGATGATTGCTGCTAGGACACTCTACAAGTGGGTGATTGCTGCTAGGACACTCTACAAGTGGGTGATTGCTGCTAGGACACTCTACAAGTGGGTGATTGCTGCTAGGACTCTCTACACGTGGGTGATTGCTGCTAGGACACTCTGACCCACCACTCTCCTTGCCCAACATTATCATCCATGCACACATATCTAATTTAATTGCATCTTCATCTTATCCAATCCAATACGTTCGTCTTTTTAGATTGTGACACTTAGTTCTATTTAGGGCGTCATACAGGAGTTTCTTCTTTTTTTATTTTTGCAGCTTCTCTGAGGTGTGAATTAGCTTGAAGCATTTTGAGCCTAACTGTAGTAGTAGGCAGTGCAAATATATTGCATATATACTTCTGGGTTATCTCTTGCACATCCCAGAATTACCTTCATGGCTTTAGTGTGTATAAGTTCAAGCTGACTCGTTGATGCAGTAAGCATTCCCAGTCCATAATTTATCTTCGAAAGGATCACGTGATGAAACACGGTCAACAAAATTCTTTGTTTAATGTCCATTCTTCTTCTTCTTCACATCCACTTTTACCGCTGTGGGTTTCGAGGGAGATGTAAGGTATAAGGTGATGTTATCCTTCCATCTTGTTCTTGGTCTACCTCGTGCTCTACGTCCTTCTTCTCTTTCCATGTATGCTTTGTATGGTATGGTGTCACAGGGCATTCTCTCTAAGTGGGCAAACCATTGCACCTGCTGTCTTCGTATGTAATTTAGAATTGGTTCTGTGCCGACTTTTTCTCTTATGATCTCATTCCTGATCTTATCTCTTATGGTCACTCATTCAGCCCTTCTCAGACATTTCATCTCTATGTTTAGATCTGTCTTCTTTCTTCCTATTGACGTTACTTCTGTCATTACTTAATGTCCATTGCTGCCATACTATTGACTGCACATGTTCCCTGAGGAACAAGCTTCTATCAAAAGTGATTCCTTTAAATAAACAGAGAGGAAACCTTTGAGGCCGTTAAATATTATGAATTAATCAATTAACAGAAAGTGTATTGATCGGCACTCATAGAAAGAAGTAGAAACATAGAAGAACACACTAGATAACATAAAAATCTAAAGCTATATATAGTTACCGTGCCGGGAATTGAACGTGTCACCTCCAGACGGCGTGTGCGCCCTAGGGAGGGGGGGGGGGGCTAGTTGACCATGTTCTTAGTGCACTTGTATTCATGACGAGGCGCACACGCCGTCTGGAGGTGACAGGTCCAATTCCCGGCACGGTAACTATAGCTTTCGATTTTTATGTTGTCTAGTGTGTTCTATCTTTCTACTTCTTTCTATGAGTGCCAATCAATACACTTTCTGTTACTTGATTAATTCTATCAAAACTGACAGCCATGTACCTCGGATTGCTTTCGTTTTGTTTATATGAATAATTGTGAGACTTCAGCTCTTACAATCCTGTTTTCCAGAAAGCACCCTAAAACAACCTTCTTTTCTGTCATAGTGGCAGTAGCAGTCTTAGTGGTTGAGGTGGCAAGATGGACGTTGAAAAAAAAGGAAAATGAAGATGAGGATAATGATGAAGAGGAGGAAGAAGGTGGGGCATCTTCAGCTTCTTCTTCGGCTTCTTCTTCTTCTTTTTCTTCTTCTTCTTCTTCTTCTTCTTCTTCTTCTTCTTCTTCTTCTTCTTCTTCTTCTTCTTCTTCTTCAAGTTCGTGGCGTTGGTAGTCATGTCTATCCACAACCTTGTCTTGCGTACTTTCAGTCAACTCTGACATAGATGATCCTCCATGCCATGATATCAAACAATCCAGCATCAGTTCTCTCAGTTTCCCTCTGCCTCTCTTCCCCTCCAACTTTCCAACCATCACGATGTACTCCACTTTACTCCTTCTCATCACTTGACAAAAAAATGTAGATTGTCTCTTTCTGATGTGAGCAATCAGTTCTCTTTGTGAGTCAGTTTCTTTGAGTCAGAGTCTTCATTGATCTTTTTATCTATTCAGGGTATTTTCGTCATTCGTCAATAAAACAACATCTACGCAGCTTCCAAATAAATTTTCACTAATTTACTAACTGTCCATGATTCCCATCCGTATATTAATATAAGATTTATAAAACTTTTAAGAATTCTCTTTTTCATCTCAATTTAGGGATGCTCGCTTGCTTACTTGTTGTACCCTACCAGGACACCACACAAGCGATAAACATACGGTGACACAAAGTGCCACCATGCGGATGAGGATCACCCGTGGAGAGGTCCCAGAAACCCCTTTCAGCCGTTATAGCCACACATTTGGCCCAGCTATATTCAGGGCCCCCGGTAAAAGCCAGGGTGGGGCTTCAAGAAACGAAAAATTGATTTCCACAAAGGGGACGACAAGGATATAAAATGTAGTCTTTGGGGTGGGGAAAAGAAGAAAGATATTAGAAGAAAAATATCGAAGAGCCCTGTTATCTCTTGTGGTGCCATTCAGACAATACCATATTTATTCGCATTTATTTTCTCATACAATCGCTAAATCCTAAGCCAGTTGTGGAAATGACTTCATCTAAGATTTCACCACCAAACAACACAACACCAGCAGCGAGATGGAAGGGCGAAAAATGTGTTTAATTCGTTCATTCTTTAATTGTTTCCCCTACTCGAGCTGATTTCCTTGTCCACTTAGCTTTGTTTGTCTCCCCTATTACCCCATGTTTACCTCTTCTGGCTGAAGAAGGGGCTGACGAACGAACGATGGCGGACAAACATTGGCGTCTGTCGTTATTGTAATGGCTCCAATACAAATTAAACGTCCGGCACTTAAATTAAACGACAGACTTCGTCCCCTCTTTAAACTCCTTTCTTCACTTCTTCGTTATTCTTGCTTCTAGCTCGTCCATCGCTGTGGAATATTTGACCTAAATTCATGTTAGTTGAGAATCATAGTTAATTTAATATTGGGTGCAAAAATTGAATTGAATATTTCTTTAACTCTTTCATAGCGGGCTGGATTGAACAATGATACGATCAAACGTTGTTTATTTTCTTAGTTGTTCTTTGCCTAGCGTCTCCTTTTTATTGTTCAGGGGTAACGGGGAAAAAAAACTGTTCCTTGCTTGGGTAATAATTTAAAAAAAAATTATATATGTTTGATGGAAATGAAATGTATAAACGAATATTTAAAGAGAAAGTCTATACTTGGTTGGGGTGAGAAGCACTTAATTCTCTTGCAAAATGTATAGCCCCCCGCACCCCCCCCCCTTTTTTTTTCCTGCTTGTCAAATTATTAGGGTGGAGGTCTCAGTGTATCTGATAACTTAGGTTCTAGCGTCCCTGTCGTTACTGTTACCTTTATCATAGGACTTTCTCTTTCTTTCTCATTCTTCCACTCACTCATTCTCTCCCACTCTCAAACTCTTACTCACTCTCTCTCTCTCTCATTCCCATTCTCTCCCTCTCTCTCTTCCTCTCTCTCAATCTTTCCCTCTTTCTCTCACTCTCTCCCTCACTCTATCTGACTGTCTTTCTCACTCACTCTTCCTCACTCACTCTCTCTCAAAAATGACCTTGGCTCCCAGGTCGACCCAGTCTTGAGTGGGTACCGGGTGCAGTCCCGGGAAGTAAAGGTGGTCGGTGTGATGCTGATCACATCACCCATCTTGTGCCGATTGGTCTATAAAAATATAGGTCTAGCCCTATATGCCCTATACGCCTAAAGGCGTGGAAAAGGGACCTTTACTTTACTTACTTTTACTTGAAACTGCGATGATACCTGACTACCCAAACGACGCGTTGGTGAAACGAACCCACGACCTTTAGACTATACCTCGCATACTGCTCCTGTTATACACGTGCCCTTGCTCTGATTCAGCATGCAGTACAATAGCTAATCACACCACACGCGCGACTTGTGGGCTAATTCGCCCTAAAGACCTCCATCATTAGACCAATTTTCATTACCGACTCATTTGTGAAAGGTGGGGTCAGATTAGCATTGGGCGACTTAGGTCAGGTGCCCGGCTTTGTTTGGAGCCGCCGAGAGCAGAGCGAGGGGAATACTGTTATTCAGTGCTGTAGCTTTTTTATGTAAGTGTGTGTTATTTGTGTGTAAGTGTGTATGTAAGTGTGAGTATGTGTGTGAGCGAGTATGTGTGCGTAAGTGTGTATATGTTAATGTGTATACGTGTGTGTGTGTAAGTGTGTGTGTATAGAAGTGTGTGTATGTGTGTAAGGGTGTGTGAGTGAATGCGTGTGTAAGTGTGTGTGTAAGTGTGTGTAAGTGTGTGTGTCTGTATGTAAGTTTGTGTGTATGTGTGTAAGCATGTGTGTAAGCGTGTTTGTAATTTGCGTGTACCTTCCCTAATCCTATATAAAACTAAACTTATCTACAAAAGAGAAAACTAGGCCGCTCCTTCCTTCTTTCACACAAATGTTAGTACAATGACCACAAACTGGCAAACTTATCTTTCCTTGAAGTGGCCAGTTTCTTAGAACTGTTATCAACTATAGTAAAAGTAAAGCCCTCAGGCGTCTTGGGTATATAAGGCTAGACATATATTTTATAGACCAAACGGTACTTGGTGGGAGATGTGGTCAGCATTACGCCGACCGCCTTTACTTCCCAGGACTTTATCCGGTACCAACTCAAGGCTGAGTCGACCTGGGAGCTAGAGTCATTTTTGAAAAAAAAAAGTCAGGCCCTCGTCAGGACTCGAACCCACGACCAATCCGCAGGCGAGCATTTACCGCAAGACCATGACGGCTCCTGTTTTATATCGTCATCAAGTGCCTTGCCAGCTGGCCTTCATGCGTTGCCACAGATCTCGGTCTTTGGTGTTCTGCATCAGTTCCACTGAT
>CAJHNH020000115.1:95000-155000 GCA_905116865.2 Candidula unifasciata | reverse complement strand
TTTTATACACTCACCATATACACCCACTTTATACACTCACTCTATACATCCATTTTATACACTCACTTTAGGCACCGACTTCATGCACCCACTTTATGCATCTCTTTTTATACACTCTCATAAAACCCTCTGTACACACCTACTTTATACACTCACTTTAAACACCCACTTTAAACACCCACTCTAAACACCCACTTTAAATACTCCCTTTATACGCTCACTTTAAACACCCACTTTAAATACTCAATTTATACACCCACTTTAAACACCCACTTTAAATACTCACTTTATACACCCACTTTAAATACTCACTTTATACACCCACTTTAAACACCCACTTTAAATACTCACTTTATACACCCACTTTAAACACCCACTTTAAATACTCACTTTATACACCCACTTTAAACACCCACTTTAAACACCCATGTTATATACCCACTAAATACACCATCTGTATACTTCAGTCTGTGCCTACCTCTACATTCACACCCACTTCCCAACAACCCCACCCACATTTTAAATAAATTTCGGTCCTTTTTTCATAAATTCTCCCTTCCTCCATCCTTCCCAATCCTTCCCCCGTTCCCGAAACCACTTCCCCCTTGATTTTCTCCGTTGTCCCCAACCCTTCTCCTACCACCACAGTGGCAATTTTTTATCCTTCTGTCAAACGCGGAAAGGAAACAACACGTGACTCCAACAGCCACCAGGACTCCGGGTGGCATTTCTGTGGCCGCCGATGTCATAACAGAAGAACTCTCGGCACGCGCATTGTGCCAACTAATATTGCTCACTTTTGTAGCGGTAACATCATAATCGCCACTCGACGCCGCCTCATCCGTGTGCTCCATTTTTCTTCATATTTATCCGGAACATAATAGCGCTGTTTCTTGCCGCTGCTACAGATTTCATTCGGACTTCTTCCGGTGTGTGTTGGTGCTGTTGTGTGACCTTTGTGACATATGACGCCGTATTTTTTGTGTGAGCATGGCCAGATTTAGACTTGATGAGGCCCCAGGATATAATACAGTCCTGAGGCCCTACAATTTTAATTACACCCGATAATCTCAGAAAACTGTAAAAAAAAAAAAGATTATTACATTTTTTTTAAATGTGGAAAAATAATAAATATATTAATATTATATGTTATAGTATTATATTATTATAAATATGTTATATAAATATTATTATATGTTATAATATTATATTATTATATTAAATATGTTTTTATTATATGTCAAATATGTTAAATGAAGTTAAAATATATAAAAGCAAGAGGTAATTTAGCCAAAAATGATATTTTAAAGTTAGAAAATTTATAGAAAAATATTTGAAAGTATATTAAAAGAAAACCGAATTTTACATATATTATTAGAAAATACATTGGTGGATTGAAATATGAATCGTTTGAGCTCCCTACAGATTATAAGGTTGTAGCTTGATTTTCTTATACCTAAATCCAGCATAGGTTGTGAGTGTAGAGGTTTGTGTGTGTGTATGTATGTGTGTGTGTGTGTGAGTTCTCGTGAGTTCGCCCATGCGTGCATCACAGAGCCCGTTTTGTACTTGTGTAATTATCAAAATATAATTAAGTCGCAGTTTTCTGCTCCTGAATTTACACAATGCGGACACACAAATATATTGCACAGTTGGCTGTGGGGTATATTTGGCTGTATCTCCTAAGGTGCGTTACTGAAGAAATATATCGATATGTAATGAAGCAGAAGTGGAATTTATTCAGTTTGTTCTTTTTATTATAGGCTGATCTAACTACAGCAACGCACCTGACAAGATACAGTGAAAAATACTTGGCAATAAATTGTGAAAAGTACTTTGTGTGTGGGGTGGGGAGTGGGGAGGGGGATTGTTTTAACTAAAAAAATTAGCTTCCATAAAATGACCCTTTTCTTTCTTCAATTAATTGTGTAGTTTTTTTTTTTTTTTTTAAATATCAGAAACCAAGAGTTGTTAAGCCTTTGGCTCGGTACTATAGATATAGCAACCCTTAGGCCTTGATTCCATGATAGGTACAGTAAATCTGGGAGAAAATGTGGCTTTTATGCCTACCCCCGGGAGTGAACCCGGACCACAAGAAGTTCGTAACCAGGTCGCCGCACAGTCCGGTTTAGCCAACTACGCTAGAGAGCCGGGTAATTGTTTAGTAAAGGGCCCTTTCTTGTCACGCCAGTGGTTGTTCAGACATAAGTTGCAAGACTCAAATTTGTATTCACCAGTTGGACTCGATAGGCGATAGAGTCAGCATCACCGGCCGCCTTTACTTCTATGGATTTTATCTGCTACCCATTGTAGACGAGAACCTTCGTGCTAAGGTCATTTTTGTAGAGAAAAAAATTCCCTGTTGTTGCGGATTTGAACTCACGACCTTCGGAATAGAAGACAAGTGTCTATTGGCTACACCACTCCCTTTTCTCTTTTAATGTTGCTTGTAAACTTAGTTTTGCTGTGTAGATTGAATATATTGTTATTTTGTTAACTCTTTGAGTACTAGAAGGTTTCACATAGATATCCTTGTATAAACAAAACATTACCACTATAGGTTAGTTGCATCACCTAAACGTTGCAGAAACAACACCAGCAATTTTTGGCTGTTGTGACTTTTCTATGTAAATTTACGTTCAATAGTTTGTCATTAGTCGGTCGGCTCTGTGGCTAAGTCGATGCGAACACTTCGCTTCGTAATGCCGGGATGCCAGGTTCGATCCCAGCTGCGGGCCATACGTCTTGCGTTGGTTTCGACAGTGGTATCAGGGGGCCGACCGTCCAGTTGGCAATGGCAAGCTACTGGACGTAAATTTGCCTAGAGAGACCACACAACAGCCAGGTGCTGTTGGGGTTGGTTCTGCAACGTGCTGTAAAGGATACGCAACTAACTTAGTTTGTCATTGCTTACTAAACGGTTAATTTTCGACAAGAAAACACAAGACGGTCTGTTGCCGAATCGCCCGCATCTGGCATCGAACCAGGCATTGCGGCGTTGCAAAAGTGAGTTAGCAAAGCTCAATCCACCGGGAAAAATCCAAAAAAATATGACTTCCAAAGAAGCTAATTCAAGCCATATTTTGTTCCCTATTATACAGGCAAAAAACTGCATTTTATAAAATGAAAAACATCTTGTGCAATATATCCTTGTCATTGAGAGTTAGAAAAAGAATTCTTGCTTGCTACATGCATCCAGTTTTAATATATGGCTGTGAATCCTGGACAATCGGTAGGCAGGTCAGACAATTTATAGAGGCCTCAGAGATGTTTTACAGAAGAATGCTTAGAATACCTTGGACGGCCAAAAAGAGCAACCATGAGGTTTTGAAAGAGGCGGGAACCAGAAGACAACTTATCACAGATATCAGAAGGAGACAGTCATCATTTTTCGCCCATGTTGTGAGAAGAGGGGAAATAGAACATGTTGTAACCACTGGAAGGATCTGTGGAAGGAGGGATAGAGGAAGACAACGAGAGAAGAGGCTTGACAGTCTTATTGCATGGCATGGAGGTGTGTCTGCACACGAACTGATACATGCATGAAGGAGATCGCAGATTATGGAGAGGCATGACCGCCAACGCTAGTCGGCCAGGCACCTGATGAGGATGATAATGAATGTGCAGGTATTACAACAGATTTCTCACTGCTCAGTCTACGAAAGTTCAGGTGGCTTGGTCACACCTGAAGAATGAAGGATGGTAGACTCCCTAAGAACATTCTCTATGGTAAATTACAAATGGGTAGAAGATGTCGAGGCCGATATCTACTTCGATATAAAGATGTGTGCAAGGGGGACAAAAATGATACAGGTATTGAGGTGGACTCGTGGAAACAAAATGCCATGGACCGTGTTGTGTGGAGGGGGCACAGGCAGGAAGGAATAAGAATCAAGAAAGAAATGATTGCAGTAAGGATGAGAGATGAGCCTCTCAGGAGAAATACACTAAACACAAGTGATGGAAACAACGGTCCTGAAACCTCGTTCTATAATTGTGGAAGACTTTTCTGAACGAGGGGGGAGAGAGAAAGAGAGATAAAGAGAAAGAGAGAGAGTGTGAGAGTGTGTGAGAGAGAGAGAGAGAGAGAGAGAGAGAGAGAGAGAGATGGTCTTGCTAGTCACACTCGCCATCGCCGTGGGCCGCGAGTCCCTTGCTTCTTAGACTGCAGTATAACACTATCGCCTGACGGAAAGATGTCAACAACAACGCTTAAGAAGAACATTTGGCTAACAAGAACCAAATTTGTCCCAACAGGGCTGTATTAACTGGAGTGACTGTTTAGCAGGAATTCTTTTAACATGAACTCTTGCTTTTTTGTTCCTCAAAATTCGTGTTAATTCTGTTTTTTTTTTTTCTTTTACTGTGTAACCATTTAGATCTGAATTATTAGTTTAACTCCTTCTGTTTCATATTATCTCTGTTGAACTCCTTCAGACTTCAATATTTATTGCATTAAGTTCTGCTTCTTAAACTATCAGGAATTTGAAGTACAAACTTGTTGCAACTGAGTTAAACAGAAAATAAAGTTAAAACTCCTTGAAACAAAATAAAATTTACTTTCGCTTTTCAAAACTTCACCGACTGTAAACTCCAGTGGAAAGTTCTGGTTGTTCGTCCACTTCTGAACTTTAATCTTGTCCCAGAAATTGAGCTTTGCGTGCATATCCGTTTTGCAGATCTTGCATATTTGTACGCATGGTTGGCTCTTTGCCTTTCAGGCCAATACTTTGCAATTTGAGATGGCTTTGGAAGAAACCGCTAATTAGCAGACTCTTACGACATACTTGTCAGATAGGCAGTGGGACTTTTCTTGTTCACCTTCAACAATAAACTCACGGAACCTACATAGGGATTTTGTTTTGATAAAAGTAAAAAAACTGGGATAAATTACTGCTTATTAACGCGAATTCTAAGGGATCGAAAACCAGAAGGTCGCATTAAAAATTCATGCTAACGAGGGCTAATAATAATGCATCCTGCTACGATCAAAACTTTTTTTATGTTAACCGATGTTCTCCTTAAACGAGTTTGTCCCGTATTATAAAAAAATTATTTACTGGAATGCCTGAAATGTGAACTCCGAATGTCATTAATTATTAAATGTGTCGACTGCGGTTAGCCTATGGAAATGTAAAAAAAAATGTTAAAAACGGATTCCCCTAGAAAGCTAAAAGAAAAAAGTAAACAGTACGACAAAAATATAAGCAGCTAAGATTGCAAATACATTTTTTTTTAATGTAAAACAAAAAATATTGTGCTGTGTGTCCATTCATTTAAATTTTCTTGAATTACTGAGAACTATAACAGTAAGATTAAACAATGTAGTAAAATCGTTAGTAAGTTAGTTAGTTAGTTAGTCAGTTAGTTAGTTAGTCAGTCAGTCAGTCAGTCAGTCAGTCAGTCAGTCAGTCAGTCAGTCAGTCAGTCAGTCAGTCAGTTAGTTAGCTAGTTAGTTAGTTAGCTAGTTAGCTAGTTAGCTAGTTAGTTAGTTAGTTAGTTAGTTAGTTAGTTAGTTAGTTAGTTAGTTAGTTAGTTAGTTAGTTAGTTAGTTAGTTAGTTAGTTAGCTAGCTAGCTAGCTAGCTAGCTAGTTAGTTAGTTAGTTAGTTAGTTAGTTAGTTAGTTAGTTAGTTAGTTAGTTAGTTAGTTAGTTAGTTAGTTAGTTAGTTAGTTAGTTAGTTAGTTAGTTAGTTAGTTAGTTAGTTAGTTAGTTAGTTAGTTAGTAAGTTAGTTAGCTAGTTTGTTAGTTAGTTAGTTAAACAACATATTATCCTCACTGCACAAATCCATAGACGCTCAGATCCTATGTTCATTATTTTCCCCCAGCGTGTGACGACTGATAACACCAGTTCTGTGCTGCTTTACTTTTCTTCTTTGGCTACCTGTATTGTGTTCACATTTGGCGACACCTTTTTTGACCTGAAGTTCTTCAAGCTGCCGATTCAACGTCGTTTTCTGTACCATCTTCTCGCCCTGCCTTCTTGAGAGCATTGAGAATGTCGGCCCGGTCCATTGTTTTTCCTGTACCTACCGTGGCCCTGCCAGCAAGCCAATCCGCTCGTTCATTCCCTCTTACACCAGAGTGTCCTGGCATAAAAATGAAACTAATTCCTTTTAGACGAGACTTAGTCAGCAACTCCAAAAATTTTCTTCGAATCTACCTTGTCTCTGTTTTCTTATGCATGCTTATGGATTCACTTAGGAAGCACGCTTGGGAAAACTGCTGTGTCCCTAATCACATCATTGCTTGTCTTGCCGCCATCACCTCCGTAGTCAGACTACTTGTAGTCGAGGCAAACCTACGCTTTCTTCTTCTACAGTTGTCCTTGAATCAGAACCGTGAAAACCCGTGAACTTTGTACGTGTCGAATGACGGATCAGTCAGCGTGGATAACTCCACCTCCGTCAGTAGAATTTTCAAGAATTAAGGCTTGAACTTCTGCCTAAACCACCAGATGCTCTTGTTGTCTGCAACCTCTACCCAGTTTTATGCAGACTGAAAGGAAATTACCCCACTCTGCTGGCACTCGTATCCAGTCCTCACCAGTTTCTATGTCTTCAGCTGAATAAACTCGTTAAATAAATTCCTGAGCCTGACCCATCCCAGATTTTTCTCACTTGAACCTGCTACCTTTCTTCCTGTGAATCTCACTGTGCAACAGAAGGCACATACTACAGTACTGCCCTTACCTCTCCCAGCAAAGACTGTGGATCTGGCCCAAGGGAGCCACATTGCAAGAGAAGCTATGGGGAACCGGTGGCGACCTTAAACGCACAATCCTATTTGTGACCCAGACGGGATTCAAGGTTTAGCATGACTGATGTCGAACGCAGAAGAAAAAAGAAAAGAACTGATGGTGTGTATCAGCACTGATATGTAGATAGGCACATGCTCGGCAGATCACTGGTCTCACTTCCATGTGCAGCCAAGTATAATGCGCATCGCCTCATTCTGTATCTGATCTAGTCTCTCTATCTGTGTACTTCTAGGAGTCAGAATCGCCAGAGCGTACTCAATACGTCTAGCTCAATACGGGAGATTCTGATTGTAAATGCGAGGAGGTGGGGGTGGGGGGGGGGGTGATGATGAAGACTTGATCCCATGCTATCAGAACCCATTGTGTGAGCAAGGGGCATCGGGTGTTTTGCTGTTTTGTGTACCTACATATACACACACAAACACACACACACATAAGAACATTAGGCGCTTCTTTGAATCGTTCCCCAAAATGGCGGCTTTAATATGATGGCGTTCAAAAAGGAGCTAAATTAACCCATTTCTGGCCATAAAATATCAAAAAATATCCGAATGCGGGGTCAGTTCTATTAAAAATATATGTGCCGGCTCCGAATAACGAAACAAATGCTCTGACAGGGTCTCGGCGATACGTTGCTTGCCGACCTGCTTCTGCGAGTGTGCCTCACCGCCGAGCGTATCCCACGCGCGGCGCGGATGGGGGCAAAACTAGATGGCTGGGACTCACGAGTATCAGCTACCGCATCTCCTGCAACTTCCTCCAATTACTGTACTCGTGAGTCCCAGGCACCTAGATACGCTCGGCGATGAGTTTAATCGCGTTTGGCGCATGCCGACAAGTCTGACATCTACCGCTGCTAAATCCTCCAATCGGAAGAACACAGTATTGCTAATCGTTTTCATCGTCTGTAATGTCTCGAAATTGGTCAACGGTCGCTAATATCGTCTGCTAGTATCGGCGTCGCAGAAACGCTCGAAATTTTTGTCAATGGTCGGTATTTATCGTCTGCTACTAGTACCGTGTGCAATGTTGATAGTGAATATCACGTAATCCTAGTGTTGCCGCGATTATTTGTCCCTTGGCAGACAGTCCGTATTTTAGATATACGGGAACACCGTCGTTCGGATAATTTTGGATATTTTATGGCCAGAATGTGGCATGCCACCATTTTGGGGAATGAATCAAAGGAGTGCCGAACATTATAAGTATCGTAGAAACAAAAACAAAGTATACTCCGAGCTGTTGGAATCGATAATCGATTATCAAGGCCATTAAAAGAATGTGCAACTACAAATATTCTGCATTTCAATACTAGAGATTCATTCATTCAGTAGCATGTCCCTCGCGGAACCTCGCTGCCATAACAACCCTCCGGAAAACCTTCCTATCATGAGCAAGATGTCCTGCGTCTGATACACCCATCTGGAGATCATCTGCCACATCCTGCACCCATCTTCTCCTTGGCCTTCCTCTTCCTCTCTTCCCAGGCATATACCCCTCCATTATTGTTCTCTTTAGACTTCCATGACGTTTCAAGTGACCAAAATATTTCAATTTTCTTTGTTTTATTGTCTTTACTAGCCAACCCTCTTCAATATTCTGCTCTTGAAGTATGGATGCATTTGTTCTTTTCTTTACCCCGAGTTCTTATAAACCTGTCTGTAACTTTATATTCAAATGCAATTTATGCGCTGTTCCGCTTGTTTAGTAAGTGTCCATCTCACAGCGTATGTTTGCAATGGGAAAGATGCATGCTCTTAAAAAATCTGACCTTTGTAATTCTATCTGTACAATTCCATAATTAATTCAGTTGTTTAGTCTTTGAAGAGGCAAATTGATAGTCGCCAGTTTAATTTCTTTCATTGTGTCACCATTGTTGGTAACCAGTGACCCAAGATATTCGAAATTTTCCACCACTTCCAAATCTTTCCCTCATTAACATATATTTCCTTCTCCATGGGCAGTTTTGTTTTGTTTTAGCATTATCTTTGTTTTTGCTGGTGTTAAGAAATAAGTTCATGATTTTCTCACTATTTCTTTGGGAGTGAGGTTAATAAGTTTTCTAAACACATTTTGTGATGTTGAAGTAATACTGTATCATCAGCATAACGAATTTCTGTTATTTCATGACCACCGATGTTTAGGGCATCATATTGTTCCTTGTTTATATCATCTCTTACATTTCATTATATTTTCGGCGTTACAGGTTGAACAAATACGGTGACAGCAGACATCCTGACGGACTCCTTGCTTGATGCCAAACAGTCTGATGTCCGCTCCATCTATGTGACTGCTGCTTGTTGGTTCTTGATAGAGCATTTTAATGAGCTGCAACTATATGTTGGAAAAGCCCATATTCCTCATGATTTCCCAAAGCTCTGATGTTGTACCAGTCAAATGCTTTTTGATAATCCACAAAACATAAGAACATATTTACATTACATACTCTCTATTATTAAACGCATGTTTGGAATAGATAGATCTCTTGTTCCTCTTCCCTGTCTAAATCCAGCTGAGCTACATTAATCTCTTCTTCCATTTTTCTTATGCAGTCTTCTCATTATAATTTTTAGTTTAGAATTTTACTTGCATGAACTGATCAGGGCAATAGTTCGATAGTTTGTACATAATTTAACCCTTTTTTGGTATTGGAATGAGAGATAGTTCTCTTCAGTCTTTTGGCAACATAATGCATGATAGATTTGTATGCTTTTCTTCTCCTCCGCTTTAATCAATTCATCTGGGTATCTCATCACATCCGAGGTGATTTACCATTTTTCAGGAGCTCCTATTGCCCATGAAATTTCATCTAATGAAGGTTCAGGTTCTGCCTCTACTGTTACTGGGTTCATGTATCATTCATATCCTCACTGTCATTCATTATATACATTCCGCGTGCCATTTCCTAGAAATTGTCTAGATTCTGTTAACGTATTTCCCACCTGTCACAAACATTTAACTGAGGTTGAAAATTTCTTGTCATAACTTCATTTCCTTGAACATACTTCTTTCAATGATGCTGCTACTATTTTAATAATACAGCAATCTGTACATCTGCTTTTTATCCTTTCTTGGTACTTTCTTATTTCTCGTGTTAAAAAGTTATACTTCATCTAGGTCATTGGTTTCTCCTATCTTTTTCAGTTCCCTTCGTTATTTTATATTTCTAACGTGTATGGTGTGATCCATGGTTTATGTTGCGTAGTCCTGGTGGGTATTAAGGTTATCAAGATATCCCGAGCTTTGTACCGCCAGTTCATCAGGTGTCATTTCCTCGTGTACCAGACATCAAATCTCAAAACGGTTCTTCACTTCTACGTTGTATGCATCTAGTATTTTTGTGAGATCAACTCGAAATGGCCTTGGTCCTCGGTAAGCTTTGAGTTTTAATTTTCAGATCTGCTTCTAGTAACTGCAATCTGCACTTCGCAGGGTTTTTGGATTGGTTACTCGATCTCCATCATACTAGAGATGGATGTGCGAAAATTACCTTTTTGTGGGGAATATTACTAGGCGAGAGAAACAAGGCAAGACAAGGGGTGACCAGTAAAAAGTGGGTATATAACGCAAATCTCAAAATTTTATATCCCTGATTTGTCTGCACGTAGATCAGAAAGTAAACGCAGAACTTTAATTTCAGAAAGTAAAACTAAAATAAAATGGCTTCAATTATTGAATGTACAACTAAAGTAAACAACTGACTGGAACTGCAGCAAGTTTTTGTTCTTGTTGCTTCTCCCATTCTCTTAGTCCTCCTCTATTTTCTCCTCCTCCGTCAGCTAGGCTGTGATATCTGCGCCTTTTGACACACACATCCAAATTCAGCAAATTCTTAATTAGTCGCTTTTTTACCACGTATTTGTCTGGGAGCAGACAGTCTGACTGTTTTCTGCACACAAAAAATGGGTCCTCGGAACATACAAGGGGATGAGTTGTTTAAATACCACAGAACTTTCTAGAATCAATTCATTCGGTAGATAGCAACTCGCCGTGCGGCGTTTTTGTTATTAATTTTTAGGGCATGTTTATATGCTACGGTTTTAACTCTTTTAATCCCAAACAAGGCACCGTATATGAGTGGATTTATTCGTACATACCACTTATTATCCTGTGATCTCCTTGTGAGACACAATTCTTCTCTATTTTAAGGCCCCACCCTGGCTCTTGTTTAGCGCTTGTGTGATGTCCTAGTGGGGTAAAAATCAACTACTACAACAACTACTACTACTACTACTACTACTACTACTACTACTACTACTACTACTACTACTACTACTACTACTACTACTACTACTACTACAACTACTACTACTACTACTACTACTACTACTACTACTACTACTGCTGCTACTACTACTACTACACACCACTTAACATATTAATATGCTTGTACATTTTATGTTTTGGGGGCATGCTCAAATACTCAACAACACATTTGTCTCCAACAAGGGATGTGTATTGTGGCCCCGTGGATGTAGTATACCCATGATCTCGTTAATTTAACAGCTAAATCATTGTGGTATCAGCTATGAAATTCAGGGATGGACAAAGTTCATATATTCTTCTATTCCATTCAGATGCTACACAAACCGTTTTTTCAGCTTATACTTCGCGTTCACCAGCTGTAAACTCCGCCGGAAATTTCTGGTTGTTCGTCCATCTCCGGACATTAGTCTTGTTCCCGAACCTGAATGTTGCGTGCATATCAGTTTTACAGATGTGACTTTTCTGTAAGCAGACCCTTGGTTCCAGGTCCCTCAGGAAGATGCACTCGGACTTAGAAAGATGCTTGCAGATAGTTGCCGCCTTCGACATGCTTGTTGGATGGTCAGTCTATTCTTATTTTCCCCACAATGAGGCCCTGGAACCCATAGGAGGGCACGAGCCCTTTCTATCCCAGTTATTACTTCAACTCCCTTTGTCAACATAAGTATTCTTTTAACCATTTTAGGCCGATGCAGTTTGTACATAGTTAGTTAGTTAGTCTTTCCTCTTGTGTCGAGTGCGGCACATAGGGCAGAGGTCATGACTCTCCATGCATGGCGGTTCGTTGCAATCTGTTGTAGGTCTTGGATGTTTGAGTGGCCCATGAGTGAGCCTTCCCTGATGATAGTTCTACCTAGGGTTTCCCTTGGTCTTCCACGAGATCTTTTCCCCTGTGGTGTCCAAATGAGGGATTGGTAAGGAAGTCTTGATTTATCCATTCTAAGGGCGTGGCCGACATAGTTCCAGCGGCGTTTTCGAATAAAATTAAACACATACTCTTGCCTGGATTCTTGCCTTATCTGTGTATTGGTTCGGAAATCTGACCATTTGAAATTTAGTATTCTTCTAAGGCATTTATTTTCAAAACTGTCTAATTTTGTGTCTAGAGTTTTCGTTGATTTCCAGCTCTCGCATCCATAGGTTAGTACTGGAATCACACAAGAATTGAAGATCTTGAGTTTTGTGTGTTTGCTAAGTGTCTTTGATTTCCAGATGTTGTACAGTTTATTGAAGGCACTAGATGCCAGTGCTATTGTAAATGGTATTTCTGGTGCGGTATCTCCTGTAGATGACATCTTGCTCCCTAGATAAGTGAAACTTGACTTTTTCAAGGCTGTTGTTGTTCAGCGTGATATCAACTGAACTGTTGGTAAGGTCTAGAATTTTTGTTTTTGCGGTGTTAATTTGGAGTCCAATTTGTTCTGAGAAATTTTGGAGTCGATTGATTTTTTCTTAGGCGTCTGTGTGTTCTGAACTCAGGAGTGCTATGTCGTCGGCGAAGTCTAGGTCTTCCAGAATTTGTACATAAAGCAACAAATATTAATGATAGAACAAGTTTAAGAAATAACTTCCCCGACTTGCGACTAGTCATCACTCACATTGAACACGCACACACACGCACGCACACACACACACACACACACACACACATATATATATATATATATATATATATATATATATATAATATATATATAGATGGTCAGTCTATTCTTCTATATATATATACACACACACACACACACACACACACACACACACAATACAAAAAGTAAAGAAAGATATCTACACTTATATGGTCAAAGGGCTTCCGTTACTGATGCAAAAGAGTACATATTATGTATTTCTTCACATTTTTATACAATAATTCTACGCACATAGACTGAATGTTAGTGTTGTATGTGCAGCGTACCATTTTGAATATAAATAATTTTGAAAAAAACATAGATTCTACATACGACCAGTTCGACTTACGACCTGTATGTAAATAGAACGGAAGTCCGTCTAAGTCGAGGAGACCCCGTATATACCTGGGCCTAAAAAGTTCAACCTCAACAATTTTCAAACCGCCTTTATTTACTTTGATTCGGTGATTCGGGGACATGTTCTGCTTGATTATAAAATATACGCAATGTTTCTTAACAAAGACACAAATGTATTTGGCTTATGCTGATTGAACTTTTAAATCTGTGTGTGCCATTAAAACTGTACGTAACTGCTTAATCTGGCAACAGCTTGTTACAACATGGAAGAATTAACACAATTTGTTCACAAATCATTTGAAAATTGCGAGGCGAAAGTTAGAATTGACGACATTAACGAGCGAATACCAGAAATGACGATCAAAGCAGATGATAGATCCCATGATGAAAAGTTCTGTGTGATCAAGCAGGAACGACGCTGCGATGACGTTGATGAAGATGATGATGATGACGACGATGAAATCGATATTGATAATATACCAGATGAGACTTCATGCGTCCAGCAGTCGACTTGTTCGACGGGTAAGATACGTGTGTGTCTCTTCTCTGAATGATACTTGTTGACGGGCGTTTTAATAGGTCATTAGTTGTGTGTGTGTGTGTGTTATTCTTTTGTTTGTATCTTCTTTTTTTCTGTGACCCGATAGTTGTGTGTGCCTGTGTTATCTTGTTTTTATATTTATCGTTTTATATAGGATCTAATAGTTGTGTGTGTCCCTATTTTTTTTTTTTTTCAAATAAATCTTTATAGATTTATCTGTGATCTTATAGTTGTATGAAAAGTAGGCTAGGATCCTTTCCACACCTACGCATTACCCGCCTTCAGGTGTTTTGGGCATATAGGGCTAGACTTATATTTTATAGACCAGTCGGTGGGAGATGTGGTCAGCATCACACCGGCAGCCTTTATTTCCCAATGCTTTTGCCTGGTACCCACTCAAGGGTGGGTCTACCTGGGAGCCAAGGTCATTTTTGACTTAAGTCCATCTCTGTCCGGACTTGAACCCACGACCTTCCTATCCGCAGGCGAGAGTCTAGCCGCTACACCACGGCGACTCCCGATAGTTGTGTGTGCCTGTGTTATTGTGTAGTGGTGGTGGTTGCTGTTGCTGTTGTTATTGTTGGTATTCTAAATCTTTATTGTTTTATCTGTGACCTGATAGTTCTGCTTATTTCCCTGTGTTATTTTGCTGTTATTGTCATTATAGCTTTAGTTTGTTATCGAATAGTTTTATTTGTTTCGGTATTCATGTGTTATTCCTACCTCAGTTGTGTTATCTGTAATCTGCTCATGATTATCATCGTGTACCCTGTCAACTGGCATAGGCGCTCACGCATCTGCACAGATCATGATCCCTGGTTGCCTGGAACAGCTCTCTTTATGATTTCTCTCAATGCCATCGTTTCATCCCATCCAGCATCTTCTCTCTTGGTCTGCCTCTATCCCTTTTCCCACTGATCTTTCCAGTTATCACGATGTTCTCCAGTGTCTCTTTTCTCATTATGTGACCAAAGAACAATGTGATCTGCTAGGAGTGTTTATTTTCCTGTATTATTTCATTGTTTTCATTGTTCTTATTTTTGATCTGTGTATCTGAAATGTGACCCTTGAATTTGCATGATTCATTTTTGCTTGTTTCCTTCATATGTGATCATGGAATTTTTTTTACCGTTGCTTAACTCTTTGAGTCCCAGGAGGTTTAGCATCACAGGCCCAGGGGATAGTAAAGAAAGTAATAAATCGGCGGATCATGCGTTCATTGGGCTTCTAGGTAGGAACCTGTGAACGTATGATGCGTTTCTTGGGACTCAAAGAGTTAATATTTATTTTTTATTATTTATTTGCTAAACAGTCTTCTTCTTGTTGTCTTCTTCTTGTTGTCTTCTTCTTGTTGTCTTCTTCTTGTCTTCTTCTTGTTGTCTTCTTCTTGTTGTCTTCTTCTTGTTGTCTTCTTCTTGTTGTCTTCTTCTTGTTGTCTTCTTCTTGTTGTCTTCTTCTTGTTGTCTTCTTCTTGTTGTCTTCTTCTTGTTGTCTTCTTCTTGTTGTCTTCTTCTTGTTGTCTTCTTCTTGTTGTCTTCTTCTTGTTGTCTTCTTCTTGTTGTCTTCTTCTTGTTGTCTTCTTCTTGTTGTCTTCTTCTTGTTGTCTTCTTCTTGTTGTCTTCTTCTTGTTGTCTTCTTCTTGTTGTCTTCTTCTTGTTGTCTTCTTCTTGTTGTCTTCTTCTTGTTGTCTTCTTATTGTTGTCTTCTTCTTGTTGTCTTCTTCTTGTTGCTTTCTTATTGTTGTCTTCTTCTTGTTGTCTTCTTCTTGTTGTCTTCTTCTTGGCGATCACCGGCTGTAAACTCCAGCGGAAAGTTCTGGTTGTTCATCCACTTCTAGATTTGAGTCTTGTTACAAAACTTGAGGTTGACGTGCACATCCGTTTTACAAATCTAGCCTATTTGTGTACAGAAAACAGATTAAAAACACCGATCCACTACAAGTAAGGACCATAGCAGAGCATCACATTAGAAACATTGAGACAGATAACCGCATTATATACACTGAGGGATCCAAAAATTAGAAAGGATAGTACACCCGCGTGTTTGTATATACATATGTGTGTATGTGTACAAACTCGTGTACGTGCATTCCCACGTGGACGTGCAGGTGTGTATGTCATTATATAAAATATAATTGTACATGTATGTCTAAATGTGTGTGTGTGTGGGTGTGTATAGTGGTATCTATATGTAAAGTCAATGAATAGGCTACTATAAAATCGAATTGTCTCCAGAAATGTGGTTATACAAAAGATTTCATAAAAATCAAAACAATCAAATACAGAGGTTACTGGAAAGATTACGAATGTAAAGAGCTTTTGAAAGAAATGAAAAAAGAGATAATTGATTATATATCTGCATTAAAATACACAATAAGCTTTTGATAACCATACTGGAGGGGAAGGTCGAGGGCAAGAGGTTGGCAAAGTTACAAGTAGGAGAACAACAGTCTGAGAGAGAGAAAGAGTGTGTACAACAGCTAAGACAGGAGACAGGGCGTGTTGACGATCCATTGCAGCTATCCTTCATATTGGAGAAGGCGCCTGTTTGATTGATTATATTAAAGTAACTAGGTAAATAAAGTAAAACGCCATTTGTATACCTTTAGCACATCGTACATATAGTGCAAGACTTATACAGAGTGTTTGTAAAATTTCACTACACTGCATTTAGAACAAATGTGGAACGCGAAATACGTGACTTCCTCAAAAAATGTACGTCACATTGAATCGCGAAACAAAATGCACTGAATGGTTGTCGTCTGCTAGAGTATTCCTTTGTGCTCAATGCAAAACTGTATTGTTAACAGAAGAAATAACTTTTTCATAATGAAAGTTCCTAGATCGCAACATATCACTTTTATCAAAATCGGCCGGTTCGTTCTCCAGATCTAACGGCATTAGATTATTATCTATGGGGTTTCTTGGACGGAAGGTTTACAAAAGTAATGTTGACACAATTAAGGATCTGAAAGAAGCAATCATAATTATCAGTCAACAAATAACACTCTTTAGAAAGTATTCGACGATATAAAAGCGACGTTTTGAAGCCTGTGGTGAACATTTCCAACTCCATCACATGTTATAATAAATATTTCGCTGGTACTTTCTAAAAACAGTATTATACCATAACAGTAACCATTGCAACTAATGACGTTTTAAGCACTTGAAAAAAAAAAAAAACATTTTTATGCACTTTCTTTGTTTTATTCAAATTCGTTCTGCATACAAAGTGTAGTGAGACTTTTCAAACGCCTTATATCTGTAGACAGCGATCGATATTCTATGTGTGATGTGGTCAGCATCATTACCGGCCGCCTTTACTTCCCAGAACCTTACCAGGTACTAGCTTTAGGTTGAGGCCGGTCGACCTTGGAGCTAAGGTCAGATCTGACAAGAAGACACACCTGCGACGGTGTCGGTGCCTATTTGAATCCTTGACCCTCTGGTCAGCAGAGGACAGTCTAGCCACTTTGTTATCGGGGTTCACGAGGTTTACATGTGGATCTTAAGGTCGAGGGTTCAAATTCGAATGAAGGCAGACTTTTTTAATTCTAAATGTGACCTTGGCTCCCAGGTCGACCCAGTCCACAATTGGTACCAGGTATATTTCTGGGAAGTAAAAGTGCCGGCGTGTTGTTGACCACATCACCAAGTGCCGATAGGACTATAAAATATAGGTTCAACTCTATATGCATAGCAGGCCTACATACGTGGAAAAGGGTCCTTTACTTATCTATGGAAGCGGGAATGCTGCCTGAAAACATGTCATGACAGGGCAGACCAGACCCTTAGCCTTGGCTGGCAGCTGGTCAAAGAGGGAACCGCTGAGAGAAAGAGCACTGCTTTCCTTATCCTTCAGCCTGCTTTGTTCCAAAGCAGCTTTGGTGTTCACTTTCCTGCAAAGTGAAGAAGGCAGTCCGAGGGAGATCATCATGCATGGACAATACGTGGTGGCAACAATTCTTCGTTCGTTCACTTGAAAAAAAATTATCTATATCTGCAATGTTTTCTCTAGGAGGAACTTCACTGTCTTGCAATTCCTCAGCGACCCGTAAAGTTGGGTCTCCCCCCCCCCCCCCCCCCCCCAGTGTCTCTCTTGGCCAGAAGTTTTTGCCTCGAAATGTTGAATCTGGGACAGTCTTGGAGAATGCGATCTGTTGTCCAAAGTGCCAGTCCACTTGTGCACCTGTGCTGATTCTTCTTCGGATGTCCTAGCATTGAGGTTCATTGCTGCAGATGTCACTCGCCTCCATTCATCTTTCTGGTTGGTCTTTTCTTTCCAGTTTGGTGACACTAAGTGTTTGCAGGTCTGTCTGGACATTATCTCTTCATCGTCTTCTTGGTCTGCCTCATAGTCTACCACCATTCATCTCTCTTGTGTATACAGCTTTTACTTCGCTGTCATCTGACATTCTTTCAATATGCCCAACAATTTCGGTCTATGAGCTCTCATGATGCCAGTGATCAGTGGTGATTGAAACAGATTATGAATTTCGTTGTTGTTTCTCACTGTCCATTCCCCGTTGTAAGCATCTTTGATTTGTCGTAAGACTTTTCGAAAACCTGTAAAAAGACTTCATATGTGCTTCAAGTTTCTGAGCCAAAAAAAACGACTCGTCTAAACAACGTTTTATATATTTTGATCCTGGTGTTGCGAGACAGATACTTTGACATTAGCAGATGTTGAAAAGCAAAGCATACTTTATTTCTCGATTGTATTTTAGATTGTATTCCTTCTCTCAGCATGGAGAAGTTGAAGTGTGCACCAAAGTACTTATATGTTTCTGTTCGTTTGATTTTCATTTTATCGACTTGTATGTGGCCAGAATTTATATCCTTTCCTTGTCTAGCTATTATCATGTATTCTGTCTTATCTTGATTGATAATTAGTCCCATTTTCTGAGCTGATTCTTTTAAGACATTCAGTGTTTTAACAGTCTCTAGTTCATTTTATCCAACGATATCAATGTCATCAGCATAACCAAGTATTCTTGTAGTTTCTCCTGTAGTACACTCTTATTTCAATTTCTTTATAATTTTCTCGAGGGCCAAGTTGAAAAGAAGCTGGGACAGAGCATCACCTTGCTTTAAACCAGATGTTATTTAAAAAGGGTCTGACTTTCTGCCTTTATATATTACAAGTGTCTTCCATACATAGTTTGGTCATGGTAACTAACTTCTTTGATATTCCAAAGTCCTTCATAGCAACCCATAAACTGTTTCTATGTACACTATCATGCGCCTTTTTAAAATCTACAAAAACATTATGTACATCTCTTCTATATTCCCCGTTTTGTTCTGCTAATTGCGGTAAAATGAATATCTGATCTATTGTTAATCTGTTCTATCGGAAACCCGCTTGGTAATCTCCCAATATGTTTTCGACGTATGGTTTTAGCCGGTTTAGCAGTATCGCCGATAGTATCTTATAACTTGTTGATAATAGTGATATTCCTCTATAATTTTCACACATATTGCCGCCTAAACGACCGGCTCTTGATACCACTGTCGAAACCAACTCAAGACGATCTCCTGCCAAATTGCCCACAGCTGGGATCGAACCTGACATTGTGGCTTTAAGAAGTGCTTTCGTAATTCCCAAGCCACAGACGCATCTGAAGCATCGTCATAAATCTCAAAACCCCTCGAATTCCTGTCTGAATTTCTAACGACTTCGTGTTTTGTTGAATCATCTTAAGGAGGACATATGTTTTTGGTGGGGCTTATATTACCAGCATTATGAAACATCAGGCTAGGGCTTATTTCGGGTTAGGTATTTTTTCAGGAAGCTCAGCAGCTATATTTGCAGACAGGCTGAGGGAAGTAGGAAAGCAGATAGGTAGACAAGTACATAATGAGACGGCCGATATATTAGTTGCTGTCGCTCCTCAGGGTTGTGGGCTGCTTTATGATAAAGCGAACCCAGTGAAAGCTCCATGGGATCAAAGGGCAGTGCAATAGATGTTTATGTTTACTCAACGGATCAATATCCTGACACACGGGTGTAACCCATAAGTGCTTCGTTTTTCTTCTAACTCAGGCATGAGTGAACAATCTTTCACCGGACGAGGATCCTGAAATGCGTTAAGCAGATTTTTAACTCCAAATTTTGCGTGAGCAGCGCCGCTAGGCTACTTTTTTCGATTTCCCACTGCCAAGGGATTTTGTTTTACATGCGCAACAATAGACTCGGGCGTGCGGTCTCACTACCCAGAGACCAGGGGAAATTACTAGAAGTCCACATGAAAAAAAATCCCAGCCTTCGCCGGGACCTCAACCCGGGACCTCCAGCACTCAAGGCGGATGCCATACCTCGAGACCACGCAGACCCCTTAATGCAATAGAACAGACACATAATGCTTACATTGAAAAACGTGGTGATTAGAAATTCTGGAAGATATTCAACACTGACGTGAAAACACATTCGGATTTTTAATCAGGTTGCAGCATGTACTCTTAGTATGTTAACTCCTCTTTGGCTGCTGAAGAAGGGGTTGGAGCACGTGTGGGAATGTCCCAAGTGCAGTGATGTCGGTTCTTGATTCATTCACTCAGTAATTCGTTCATTCATCTAAGTAGATAAATTGATAGGACGGTAAGATCGTTGGAAAGAAGATCTGTCTGTCTGTCTGTCTGTCTGTCTGTCTGTCTGTCTGTCTGTCTGTCTGTCTGTCTGTCTGTCTGTCTGTCTGTCTGTCTGTCTGTCTGTCTGTCTGTCTGTCTGTCTGTCTGTCTGTCTGTCTGTCTGTCTGTCTGTCTGTCTGTCTGTCTGTCTGTCTGTCTGTCTGTATGTATGTATGTGCGTAAGTTGGTAGATCGGTTGGTAGCTAGGACGAAGGGTAGACAAGTAGATAAGCATATAATTAAATATTGAGATAGATAGAATGCTCAGGCTGTATGCTATGGAAAGCAGGATCTTCATCCCTGGCTTTTGCCATAACGGACTGTGATTCCCATGTCACTCCCAAGTCAGAATGGAGGTGGAGGCGGTCACAACAGCATTTTCACTGCTCACACAGCACACTGAGTAGGGGAGACAAGCAATTCGTTATTTGAGTGTGTAGATAAGTGTGTAGATGGATAAACTGATTAATAAATTAGACCACAAAGAAAGAAATCCTCAGTCATAAACCGTAAAAAGCACATAATTTTTCCGGAACGAAAGATCTCTAATTTTATCCGAGGGCGCGGATGTAAGACGACGGGCTAACCGCGTTTCATATGCCAGTGTGTCTGCGAGAAGATTTCTCTGTCGTGACATTTCTCCACTCCCCGGGCATAGTCTAACGCTTCAATAATCTTTGATTTTGGCAACCGGTATTTTCGCTAATAAAATGAAATGCCCATTTTAGGCGACTTCCGTCCGGCTTTCACTCACAGCCTGGACTGGTGGAAGGCAGACACCCCAGAAAAGGGACCTTATTATCAGCGCGGGAATTTAGGTGGATAATGCATAGTTAACGTATTCTCAACGATTTTTGTACCACGTAGTTTTCTACTAACTCTTCTGGTCCCGTGGAGGCACAGGAGTTAGACGCTTATCTGCCATTCTGAATGTTTAGGTTCGATTTGTATAATTGACTTTAAGGGCCGATTAAGTCTAAAAAAGCTACAGAAGAAATGTAATGGGTAAGAAAAAGTTGGCAAGCGGGTGGTGTTTCCAGTTCATTCGTTAAGTGTTGACAAGAATATCACCACAAACCCAGTGCGCCTGTAACGTCAGCCACAAAACTGTCAATAATGCCTGTATTTGCCGCTTTTAGTTAGTTGGTTAATTGACAGATTATCCTCATTGCATGTAGGGCAAGCCCATAAGCGCTCAGATCCCATCTTCAGTTTATACCATAGCGTGTCGTGGATGATAACACCGGTCATGATGACATCAAACACGTTGAATCCGCCCCACGCTGTTGAACATATTTCCTAGACGGTTTCAGCTGAGTTGCACGAAACTCCTTAACACCGACGAAATCCTTCTTGCATCTGTTGTCTTCGTAGTACGGTAGCTAGCCTCTGTGGATGTGTCTGATGTGTTCTCACCATGTTTCTTTATAACCACGCCAGCTGAATCCCCTTTCGTTGATTGTCATCTGATCTGGTCCGCTGTCTGTAGGTTTGACACACTATGATAACACAATATCTTTTTGGATTTCTAGTCAATAGAATAAATCCTAGATGCCCTTTCAACTTCTAAAGAAGTTATAATAGAGGTACCCGTAACTGAGACATCGGCCAGGCGTAACCTGCAGTCCTTTGCCTGTAAGTAGCCTGTAAGGAGTGTATGTGCACCTGAAACAGTCGTGAAACAACTACATGTGTGGGCATCTGAAAGAGTCGTGAAACAGCTACATATATAGAGATTTGAAACAGTCATGAAACAACTACACATATGTGGGCATCTGAAACAGTCGTGAAACAACTACATATGTGGGCATCTGAAACAGTCGTGAAACAACTACATATGTGGGCATCTGAAACAGTCGTGAAACAACTACATATGTGGGCATATAGGAAACAACTACATATGTGGGCATCTGAAACAGTTGAAACAGTCGTCAAACAAACTACATATGTGGCATCGTGAAACAGCAGGGGATCTGAAACTACCACATATGTAATGGTGATCTGGTCTGGGGGGGGGGGGGGGGGGGGGGAGAGAGACTTCCTTAAATTTTGTTATTTTTCAAACAACGAAATAAAACCACAAAGATTATTGTCAGTCTAAACGCCGATCATGACAAAATAGTTAAAACCCAACAGAAACACCCAACACCCAGGTCAATAAGGTCCTTTCTTTCGCGATGAACGATCAGACGTTTTCCTACAGACGGATTCGGCGATGCGCCACCAAAAAGCCACGCGCAGAACGCGAATTAACGCGAACTGTAATAGTAATAAGGGGTTGGAAATTAGCGGCCATTAAGGCGAGATTGCAGGGTTGCTAGACACGTAACGAGTGCCAGTTGTCCGCCACCGGAGGTCACCTCTCTAATTATAATAAATGCTCCCGGAAAGGAAAGGGGGCAGGCATAAAATTCACGAATCTCTCCCAGTTATAATATGGGTTATTCGTTGTGTAGTGTAGCCTTGAACAAGGGAAATGTTCTCAATTATGTATTCGTATTTGCTAAATATTGTTAAGCTGTCAACATGGTATATGTATGCTGGCGGGATGGGAAGGGGGATGAATTGTTGTAATTCATTTGAATAATTTATGTGGAAATGCCAGGAGGTATGAGATTTAAAAAAAAAAAAATAGACGTATGCCTGGTTCCTAGGGCGTCGATACAAATGAGAGGTTACTGGGGTTAGGGCTCAGTCTCATTTCCTGAAAGATGGAGGGCTAAGCATTGTATAAATGGTTAGTTAGTTGCGTATCCTTTACAGGACGTTGCAGAACCAACCCCAACAGCCCCTGGGGCTGTTGTGTGGTTTTTCTAGGCAAATTTACGTCCAGTAGTTGGCCATTGCTTTCTGTACGGTCGGCTTTCTTGATACCACTGTCGAAACCAACACGAGGCGCATGGCCCGCAGCTGGGATCGAACCCGGCACCCCGGCATTACGAAGCGTTCGCATCGACTTAGCCACAGAGCCAACATTGTATAAATGATTCCGATAAAATAATGATAAGTAAAGGACCCCTTTTTCACGCCTTCAGCATATGTAGCTAGACCTAGATTTATAGATCAATCGGTATTCTGTAGTTAATGTGGTCAACAACACTCCGGTCGCCTTTGCTTTCCATGACTTTGAAAAAAAAAAAATCCTCAACAAAGGAAAATTAGGGGGATTTTTTTTTTTCAAAGTCATGGAAAGCAAAGGCGACTGGCGTGTTGTTGACCAAATAATGTGAAAGCTTTAATATGCGGGAAAACTTAGAATCTGTATAGTGTTAAAGCTATAATATGCGAAAAAGCGTAACATTTGTATAGTGTGAACACTATAATATGTGAAAACAGCCTGGAATATGTATAATGTGAAATTTATAAAATGTGAAAACAAACTGGAATCTGTATAATGTGAAAGCTATAATAAGCGAATGCGGCGTCCGTGGCTAAGGCGTTGCGAGTCCGACTCGTAAGCCAGCATACCGCGATCGAAACCCACTGGAGGCTGCGTGGATTTTTGTCGTGGTATGGGACGTCGCAGGTCGACCCAGCCTAAAATGGGTACCAGGATGGGCTGTCCTGGGAGAGTAAAGACAGCCGGTGTAATGCTGACCACATTACCCACAGAGTGCTGATGGTCTGTAAAAATATGGGACGCTCTGCCCATATGCCCGATGCGCCGAAAGGCGTGAAAAGGGAACTTTACTTTTACTTTTATAATATGCGAAAAAGCTTGGAATCTATTTAATGTGAAAGCTATAATATGTGAAAACAGCCTGGAATCTGTATAATGTAAAAGATATAATATGAGAAAAAGCTTGGAATCTATTTAATGTGAAAGCTATAATATGTGAAAACAGCCTGGAATCTGTATAATGTAAAAGATATAATATGAGAAAAAGCTTGGAATCTATTTAATGTGAAAGCTATAATATGTGAAAACAGCCTGGAATCTGTATAATGTAAAAGATATAATATGCGAAAAAGCTTGGAATCTATTTAATGTGAAAGCTATAATATGTGAAAACAGTCTGGAATCTGTATAATGTGAAAGCTATAATATGAGAAAAAGCTTGGAATCTATTTAATGTAAAAGCTATAATATGTGAAAACAGCCTGGAATCTGTATAATGTAAAAGATATAATATGAGAAAAAGCTTGGAATCTATTTAATGTGAAAGCTATAATATGTGAAAACAGTCTGGAATCTGTATAATGTGAAAGCTATAATATGTGAAAACAGCCTGGAATCTGTATAATGTGAAAGCTATAATATGTGAAAACAGTCTGGAATCTGTATAATGTGAAAGCTATAATATGTGAAAACAACCTGGAATCTGTATAATGTAAAACATATAATATGCGAAAAATCTTGGAATCTGTATAATGTAAAAATAAAATGCAATTAAAAAAATGCAATGATTTTCGAGATTGATTTTCCGAGTTTTTTTTTTTTTATTTTTTTTTTTTTTTTTTTTTTTTTTTTTTTATTGTTGTTTTGTTTAAGAATAGATAAATTCGTGACAAGCTGAATCTGGTTTTTGAAGCTTATTCCTTTTATGTTTAATCCGAGCAATGACTCTTTAGTCATCTAGTGTCAGTCTGTCTGACAACAACCCTACAGAAGTTTTTTTTAAGTCTTACCTTTACTTTTCCTCTTCCAAAAAGACGTTTTGAGGCATAAGGTTAGCTGCGTATCCTTTACAGGACTTTGCAGAACCAACCCCAACAGCCCCTGGCTGTGGTTTTTCTAGAAAAATTTACGTCCAGTAGTTTGCCATTGCTTCCTGGACGGTCGGCTTTCTTGATACCACTGTCGAAACCAACGCAAGGCGCATTTCGAGGTATTTACAAATGAACAAACAGTTTTCAATTGGTTTGGGTGCTTTGCTGGGAGGAAAATCTTCACGTTTAACCCGCATTTCCGAAGGGGGAGCTTTGGGTTATAATTGTGACTAGATTATGTGCACCAAACAAAATGGCTTAGCATTGTAGGCTACCAATAGCCCCGCAAAGGACTCCTGCTGTTCTGATGCGATCAAAGGATACAGACCCAATTACTGTCCCCAACCGAAGGCGAAGTCGTCTACTGGCGAGCCAATTTACGACAAATCGCCATAGCAAGTTTTCAATTATTTTGTTTCCGCTTTTGTTTTCACAGTCAAAGGCGACGTCACACCTTCCCAAAAGACCTGTCCAGCGTCCCGGGCCAGCAGTGAAGGTGACGAGGCAGACACGCCGCCAAAGATCAAACAGAGAAGGTCGCGGACCAACTTTAGCCTAGAGCAGCTCAACGAGCTGGAGAGACTCTTTGACGAGACTCACTACCCGGATGCCTTCATGAGGGAGGAGCTCAGTCAGAGGCTGGGCCTCTCTGAAGCCCGAGTCCAGGTAAACACCAGTCATGTGGTTGTTGTTATTATTATTATTATTATTATTATTATTATTATTATTATTACTCGGGGAAGTCGAGACGGATATACAATCAGCTACTGGTACCATCGGAATTTTAACTTTTCGCTTGCTGCTGAAGATGGAGACGGAGCGGTTATGGGGGTGTCCTGGGTGCTGTGATGTCGTTTTTTATTTCGAAATTCAACATTGTTATTATTATTATTAATATTATTATTATTGATATTATTATTATTATTTGGGTGCAGTCTTCATATTGGAGGTTTGCCGCATTGGATATGTGGGCTTTTTCTTTGGTACTTTTTTTTTTTTAATTCAACCCAAACAAAGGAAATCCCTGAGTCGCTGGGAAAGTCCAATATTCTAGGAGTGTTAGTTTTGGTTAGCGCATTGTTTCCCAACGTAGGGCCCACGATGTACTTTGATTGTTAAGGGCATGGGGGGGGGGGGGAAAGGGGGGGGGTTGATTGAGAAAGGGGTTGGGGTGGGATTGGGAGAATTCAAAAATGGTCTCATTCAGAGTTTAACTTACAAGGAGAAGGGGGAGGCGGCATAAGAATTTGAGAAAAGCTTAGATTGGATGTGGAACAAAGAAGGTTCTGAAACACTGAGTTAGCGTTAGGGTTAGAGTTAGAGTTAAGGTAAGTCGGTTTCTCTGAGGCGGTTAGAGCTGGCAAAAATGCTAACCCTAACCTAAACCCAACCGATAACACCCCTAGAATATTGGACTTTCCCGGGAATTCCGTGATTTCTTTGTTTTGGGGTGATTTACAAATAAAGTAACGTTTCTTTTTCTGTGTTCATCATCAACATAAACCACATCCGCAGTTAAGCGGTGGAAATGGGAGGGGTGGGGGAATAATTTGCGATCTAGTGCTCGCTGTGAAAGCGTAGTGTCTTTAATATTGTCGGTCCATGTTTAATTATGGTCGTCCTCTTTCTCTGCTGGCTGGTCTTCTGTAATGTAGTGCATATGATGGTATTTAATGTTGCTTCATTCTAACCAGATTATTATTATTATTATTATTATTATTATTATTATTATTATTATTATTATTATTATTATTATTGTTATTGTTACTTTAGTATAATCTTCACAATCGAGGTTGGTCGCAATGGATTTGTGGCTTTTGCTTTATCTACGCCTTAGGTTGTTTGTTTGTTTGTTTGTTTGTTTTTTTTTTTTTTTTTTTTTTTTTTTTTTTTTTCTTAATTTAAAATTCACCCCAAACAAAGAAAATCTCGGAGTTCCCGTCCAATATTCTAGGGGTGTTATGGGTTGGGATTATGCATAATATCATGATCTTTGTCAGGTTTGACTCCCTTAGAGTCTAACCCTAACTCTAACCAAACTCCAACCTATAAAACCCCCAGAATACTGCACTTTTCCATAACTCCGAGATGTTCTTTGTTTGGGATTCTTCTTCTTCTTCTTTTTCAATCCTTCTGTCAAAAAACGTATATCAGGAGGCCGGTAGCCTTTAGGAAAGCTATCGTACAGTCCATATCCTGTTTGTGAGTGAATTACAAATAAAGTACCTCGATGTTCAGATCATGTAGGAAGTGGATGTATTTCTTCCTTCTGATCCATGGCGTTAGGTAATTTTTCTGAAGCATTTCAGTTCTAAGGTGCTGATATTTGTCTTCAATGAATACTGAGGAACACGCCATGACTCACATTTATACACTGCCAATGGAAGATCCATGATCTTAAGTTGTTTTTTTTTTTTAACTTTAACTCACTTGCAGATACTATGTCGCAGGTTCTTCATGCTTTTTTAGTCTCTGCATCGCTAATGCGAGTCTATTTTCTGGCTTCTGATACTAAGTAAAAGGTTAGTTGCGTATCCTTTACTGGACGTTGCAGAACCAACCCTAACAGCCCCTGGCTGTTGTGTGGTTTCTCTAGGCAAATTTACGTCTAGTAGTTTGCCATTTCTTCCTGGACGGTCGGCCCAGTGATACCACTTCAAAACTAACGCAAGGCGCATGGCATTCAGCTGGGAGCGAACCCGGCACCTCGGCATTACGAAGCGTTCGCATCGACTTAGCCACAGAGCCGACGATACTAAGTATACCAAACCATATTTATTGTTCAGTATGTCAACCATATTTTCTACCCTTCGTATATTTGTAACTTACTTCCAGCCTTGACTTCAGTGAAGGATTTCGAAAATTGCCTTAGTTGTCCTGAATTTAATTAGTTAAGAAATAATTACTTGATATGTGGACGTTCTGATTCGTCATCTTACTAGCTTAAGAGAAGTCTACGGTGTTCTGTTCCCAGGAGAAGGAGGCAAGGTCAAACAAATTACACCCCACGTCTGCCTCTGAGACAACAAAATATGTTAGTGGCCTCCCTTGCTGCGGAGTTAAGGAAAATCCCGGACCATTTGTCTTCCTGATTGTCACAACCTCCCTTGAACTTGCCGAATTGTTATTGTCCGCAAATTAATTTTATTCTTCGGAAATCATATTAAGATAATGGGTTATATTCCTCCTAGATTCGCAAACCACTTGGCATTTGACTAATTCGTCTGTGGTCAGTGACTCGGTTTTTGCAATGAGACTGATTTAAAGAACATTGTGGTATAAACGCTTTCCGATAAATAGTGGCCTGTCTGGGGAGTCATAGGAGAAAGTGGAAGAATTCGATTATGTCAAAGCAACATTGATGTTGAAACCGTAATAGCGGAAATATGTTTAATGGTATTGACTAGAGTCTGAAACAGCAAAGAGAATAGACTTGCCTCAAAATCCGAACGCCAGAGTTTAAGTCAAGTAAAGTAAAGATCCCTTTTCACGCTTTTAGGCGCATCGGGCATATAGGAAGAGCATTCATATTTTTACAGACCAATCGGCACTAGATGAATTTATTCCGCATCACATTTTTTAAACGTCGCTCACGCCACCCCTTAGAGATCTACATACTCTCCATTCCTCGTTTGTGTCTTTCACTTGTGTTTGAAAAAGGCTGCCCGGCCGAAACGTTACGTTGTGTTGTTTTGTGCACGTTTTCCTCTTTCCCATTTTGTTGAGCTTTTTAGTCAAATTTCTCTTGAAGAACGAGTCGTTCCAAGTCGTCGTAACTACAAGTCGCAAGTCGTGTCGCACTCGAGTCGCAAGTGGCACGACTCGAGTTCCGACCTCTGGTGTATGGCGGCATACAGGTGTGACTCGTGGAATGTCTCGCAATCTTTAATAAAGAAAATATGGGCTTTTGAACTGAAATGTCATAGAAAGATTCTGGGAATCCCATGGAGCAAGAAGAAAAAAAATGCCGGTATCTGAAAAACTAAAAATCCTGGAAAGTTAGCTTGTAAACAGCATCTTGTCTCAGAAACTGAAATACTTTGGCCAGATCAAACGAAAGGCACGGTGCCATTCAAGAGGGGCAGGGGACGACCAGCATGAAGATGGACACGTGATATATGAAAAAGCACGATTCGAGACAGCTGGCAATAGACACAGTTACTTTCAGACGGACTGTGAGGGGAGCAATGCTCTGCAAAGAATCCGCTACACGAGAAAAAGGTTTTTTTTTTTTTTTTTTGGGGGGGGGGGGGTGAATGAGTCTCTAGTATTATATAATTGACACTCCGTCCCTTTGCATTCGTAATCATTATTGTTATGTGAGTACGGCTTTAGTAAGTAACTAAGTCTTAACTTTTGTTATTATCTGTATTTACCCCTTTTAGTGTGTAGATTAAATTTTTTTTGGGGGGGGGAGGGGGGGGGGGTAGGGGTCTGGAATATTAGGTTTTAAGAGGTTATGTGTGGGGGGGGGGATCTGATATCTTAGGTTTTAAGAGGTTATGTGTGGAAGGGGGGGGGGATCTGGAATCTTAGGTTTTAAGAGGTTATGTGTGGGGGAGGGGGGTCGGGGGTCTGGAATCTTAGGTTTTAAGAGGTTATGTGTGGAGGGGGGGGGGGGGGATCTGGAATCTCAGGTTTTAAGAGGTTATGTGTGGAGGGGGGGATCTGGAATCTCAGGTTTTAAGAGGTTATGTGTGGAGGGGGGGGGATCTGGAATCTTAGGTTTTAAGAGGTTATGTGTGTGGGGGGGGGGAGAATCTGGAGCCTGACGGTTTAAGTGGAAGGGGTGTGTGTGTGTGGGGGGGGGGGGGAGGGGCTCATGACTGTTAATTTAGGACTGCATGACGTCACCACTCTGGGGACTGGGATTGCCCTGACAGAAACACATTTCCATAAACACGGAGCAGCTGATCAACAGTAGCTCTGCATCTGTTTCAGCTTGGGCCTCAAGCCGGACTGTGTGTGCTTGAGGTCTTCAACGGTGCCCGTGGTTTGCAGCCATCGCTCATATTTCTTCTCTTGAACTGGCCATATCTGGCCAGTTATGTAAGACGTTCTAGAATTTGATTTGGTGCACAACAGCTGAATATGGCGGAGTCGGCTACAGTGTCTTGTTCTGTGTCAGACCTCACTGCCTCCTGCTTGACAGTCTTGCTTTATTTTTTTAAATCCAGTATTTCCAACAGTAGACGCCCACGTCATGTATTTGATTCCCTTGGAATAATCGATTTCAGTGTTTCCTATAGTTGACATTCATGTTTTGTATTTATTTTTCTATTAGAATGTTGTTTTCAGTATTTGTTATAGTAGAAATCTGCGTGTTTAGACTTTATTCCTTTGGACTATCGTTTCCAGTATTTCCTATTTTAGACATCCATGTGTTATTCCTTTGGATAGATTTTGTATTTCTGGTAGTAGAATTTGTTCACATTAAATTAAATCGCTTACTATTAGTCGCTTCCGCTATTTCTGCACGTACTTTCAGGTTATCAGAGTGTCGACATGGATGATGACATTTTAATTTATAAGACGATCTGAAGTAATATAATTTAAATTATGATAATTAATAATGAATCTATATTTACTGCAGAGATTCGGCCTATCGTAATATGTAATTTTTAGCGTAAAGACCGAAAGCTTCCCCCACCCCCATCCACCTACCCCCACCCCGGCCACCCCCTTTCTTATTGTATTTCTATAAATAATTTAGAGGAAAGGCTGGTGCCATCGGAATTGGAACTCTTCACTTGCTGCTGAAAATGGGGACGAAGCGCTTATGGGAATGTCCCGGGTGCTATGACGTCGACTCTTAATTCAAAATTCAACTTATTGTATTTCTGTGGCCTCGAAGTTCATAAATAAAAACCAAATCTCCCTGTAAGAAACACGGCGGACTAAAACAGTATGAGGGAAAAAATTTCCCTGGGCTGACGCTTTACAAAATTAGTACACCTAGAGTCCACATAGAGGCACATTCAGTGACTTGAGGTGGCAGGTTCGATTCCCGGCTCAGTAGCTGTAGCTTTTGATTGTGTTGTTGTCTGGTGTATCTTTCTATCTGTCTACTTCTTTCTGTGGGTGCCGATCAATAAATTGCGTGTTTGTTTATTTTATTATTTTATACAATACAATAAGAACGTTAGTGTAGTCAGAAAGGTGAAACGTTTGTGTACAGAAACACGACCAAACTGTAACAATATTTATTTTGCAGTTGGAAATCGTTAACACGGAAAAAAGGAAGAAAAAATAAACACTAACACAATGTATCTTAAAATGTTGCCAAAATGGACTGGATGCCACGACATTTCAAAATACTACTGAAATGGCACTTGATACACTTACACTTCAACATACTACCAAAGTAACAACTTATACGACATCCCACTGAAAGGTGAAACTTGATATTCTTTTATATTTTTTCCTGATTAAAACGCTTGTAACTGCAACGCTCTTTCTTTCGTTTGTTTTTGTACTCGTGTAAAATTGACCCCTTTCCATTTTCCGTTGCTGCAAATGTATTCGTTATGACAATAGTAGAAGAATCGGGATTACTAAAGGTTAAAGTCGAGAGGGTCGACTTCATTTCACCGGGTTTTTATCCAGTATGATTCGGTCTTTCTCCGCAACACGGCAGTCAGCCTACCGAGAGCATTGTACAAAGCACTAACACTTTAGCTTCAGGAACGACTCCCAAGGGTCTGTGTAAAAACTGCGCTCGTGAACCAAACAAGGCAGCAGTGAAACGAACCCACAACCTCCAGAGCGCGAGGCAAACGGCTTGACCACTTCTACACGGAGAACCTAAAAAAATATTGAGATCATCTGAGATTTGAACTCGGGATCTCTCGCGTCCTAGGCGAGAATCATACCCCTAGACCAACGAGACATAGCCCTTGAGTTAAATGGAGAGAAAAGTAGTTAAACCAAGAAGATATTGAATGAAGAGATGACGTCGATACAATCGTTCTGAGCATGAACAAGAAGCAATAGTTTTACTCTGCTCATTGAAAGCATAAGTGGTTGAAGAGGAAGGATTACAACTAATAATAACTGAGGCGTGTTGCCCATTGACTCCTCCATGGCGATAACGGCAAGTGTTGTGTGGTCATCGGAGAAGGCAGCAGCCGCTGATCACGTGCCGGATCAGGTACACGTGACGACATAAAAGGCGAATCAAAATGGCGGGCTTATCTGTCGGTTTTGCATGGCATTTTGGAGAAATCAGACAGTTTGTCTGCATCTAACAACCAATGGGGATAACCCATTACTCAAATAGGTCTGTTTGCAAGTCCAATACAGCGCTTAATTATTAGAATTGGCTTGAAGAACTCTAATAAATATGGCTTCATGACGAAATCGTGTCATTTTGTCGGAACAGTTCTTTTTAAGGCAAGAAACTAGGAATGGGCAGTAGATTTTGAAATGTTGTGGTTGGTATAAAGGAATGACGTGGGGGGGAGAGTAGATATTAGATCCTGGATAAAGTATACTTGTATGATACATTATTGGCTAGCACGATTGATGCCATGAGATGGGGGGAGTAGTAGCAGCAGCGGTATGAGGCACAACAAAGAGAGATTTCCTGTTGACCACGGTCGTAAAATACACTGACTGCTTTTGGGTGGTCAGTTCGTCTGCTGGTAGATGATCAATGGGCGTCTGATCTTTGTGGTTCTGTGGATTCTAGTTGTGTGTCTTGTTATCCTTTTGCGAAGTCTGTATATTGTTTTCCATTCATTTTGTAACGGTAAATATAATGATATCACAACGCTGGTAGCAGGGTGAACGAAATCGGGGGAGGAGGAGGGGGATAAAGTAAACTAAATTGTTGTTCTTATCATCCATCGGGTAGCCGTTGTGGTATACAGACTAGATGCTTGTCTGCTGATCCAACGGTCGGGGTTCAAATCCGAAATGAGCTGGGCCCTTTTTTTTCAAAATGATCCAACCTTAAATGGGTACCAGGTACTATAAAAGTGCAAGGAAGTAAAGGCGGTCGGAGTGATGCTGACCATATCACCCACCAAGTGCCGACCGGTCTATAAAATATAAATTTAGCCCTAAAGCCCAATACGCCTAAAGGCTTTTAAAAGGGTCCAGTTATTTTTATTTGGACATTCATCCACAGGCGCTTGACTGGCGCCATTGTGTCTAATGATCTCTAATGATCTCTAATGATCATCATCATCGTCAAATGCCTTGCCGACTGGCGTAGCCAATCATATCTCTCCACAACCTACGATCTTCTACAGAACGTATAAGTTCGTATAGTGACACCCTTCCAAGCTGTGACAAAGGATGGTCATGAATCTTCTTATAGTGTCTTCTTCTATCTCTTTTTGCATAGATATATCCAGAAGTCACAACATTTTCCAGCTTCCTTCTTCTCATTATATGACCAAACAATGACGACTGTTCGTGGGTTCGCTGAGAAGCTGTATTGGCTTGTGTAGAGTCACTATATAACCTGGCCCTTGAGCTCACAAAATGGCAGAACACAAAACGGCACCCTTGTCGGGCAAAAACATTTTTGCGGCATACCTACCATTAGAGCGATTTGAATTCTTAATAAAAGAAGAAGAAACAATAGTGCACAGTTAATGTTCAGTTGTCTTTAATGCGATACATGAAACTGGTTGCATGAATTTTTCATTATTTCCTTCATGTATATTTTTATGTAAGCATACATTGAGAATGCACTGCAGCCTTGGCAATAGCATTGTCTTCTGAAAACCCCTGCAACCAGAATTCTTTTTGGTTTTCTTCACGATATTTTTGTTTTAAATTGCTGTCATCGCTGATCTCAAGCAGATTGTGAACAATTCTTGATTATTGCCGCGGCATCCCTGGCAAACTCTCGTGGGACCCCTTTGTGATTCAGCACTCAGTTTGAGAACCGCTGCTCTATGCTATACCTCTGGACCGTCATCATCTTTCCGGCCTCTCATATTCAACGTCTTTTCTTCCACGAACATCTTGATCATGCGATGCATAATAAGATTAGTTGCGTATCCTTTACAGGATGTTGCAGAACCGACCCCGATGTGTGGTTTTTCTAGGCACATTTACATCCAGTAATTTGCCATTGCCTTCTGGACGGTCGGCTTTCTTGATACCACTTTCGAAACCAACGCAAGGCGCATGGCTCGCAGCTGGGATCGAACCCGGCATCCCGGCATTACGAAGCGTTCGCATCGACTTAGCCACAGAGCCGACATTGATCATACACATTGATAACACAATAATGACACATCTCTGTTGATAAACTGTATGAGTTGGTTGCCGAGTTACCTTCCTCAAGGATTCTTCCTCAAGGCTGCCATGTTTAACCATCTGGAGATTAAACAATCTCAGTCAGGATGGCAAGCCAGCAGAGGCAAATCTCAGAAGCCCCATTCAACCTCTACAGAAGTTGCAGTTGCGAGCACTCGTAAGTGCCCCACCAAATTGGTCCTATCTGTTTTAAGCGGATGATGATGACACTTAGAGTCGTCGTAGCGTAGCCTTGGGTAGGTACCAGGTGCATTCACGTCTAATAAACAGGGCTGCCAATATGATACTTTTTTTTAAACCCAGCTTCGCTAAACAAAAATCCAAGCAATACATAGACAAAAAAAACAACAACAAAATTAAAGCACCAAGTGGGTAATCGAACGCGGGTCACCTGAATGATAGGCAGAATAGTTACAACTACGCTACCAAAGACTCAAGCGGAGAGTGGAAATGAAATTATATATTAATGCAAAGTTTAATAAGAGCTCAGCAGTAAAAAATGGCCAATCAACCAAAAAAAAAAAATCCCGGCCGGCAACGAAACAAAAAATGATTTGACCGTTGCTGAAGCTAGGTCGTTCGTGGTTTGTACGAATTTCTGAAGAAAAAAAAAACACACACACACACACGCTTTGGGTCAAAGCGTGAAAATTTGAAAGCAATCGGTTCAGTAGTTTCCGAGTCTATACTCAACAAACTCGGTAAATTAACATTTTTATTAATATAGATGATGACATTGTAGTCATCATCTTCTTCTTCTTGTGTTCGCTTTCTGATTTACACTGATAGATAAGTTCTTGTGATAAGTTTGACTGTTTTATGAGTTTCCTGTCAGTTCTTTACGTCAGTGGCTCTCAGCCTTCCTAATGCCGCGACTCATTACTACAGCTTGCGTAAGCTTGCCACCTGGTCGTCAAGGTAAGCAGACTGCTTTAATTATGCTACCGCAACGACTTCTTATCTCACGGTATGCCCAGCTTTCTAGCGTAGTTGGCTAAACCGGATTGCGCGGTGACCAAGTGACGAACTCCTTGTGGTCCGGGTTCACTCCCGGGGTTAGGCAGAAAAGCCACATTTCTTCCAGATTTACGGTATTTATCATGGAATCAAGGCCGAAAGGTTGCGATATTCTAAGAGTTAACAACTCATGGCTTCTGGATACTAATTAAAAAAAAAAAAAATCTCACAGTACCTTTTGCAAAGTCACCAATTCGTCTTGTCCCTGTCCGATAACATCCGGTAATACGTGCAGCAGAAGAAACCAACCGTGAGCCTCATGAACTCAGGTGGGCCCACTCTCTGAAAATGTCTAGGAGCTCGTGGGCCGAAACATTTGTCGACGAGAGGTTACTTCTACTGACGATTGGTAGACCCCTGCTGTACATGCTCCCCTGTGGAGTTTCTTCTTATTCTTACAGTTCCTCGTGTTGCGGTGACCCCCAACCGAACAATTATTCTCGTTGCTGCTTCATAACTTCAGTTAAATATGTGTTTTCCGATGGTCTTAGGCGACCCTTGTGAAAGGGTCGTTCGATCCACAAAAGGAGTCGCCACCCATAGGTTGAAAACCGCTGCCTTACAGCTTTGAGTACATCGTTAACACAGTGGGTCCGTATACCTTTCTCAACGTGCTGAGGGAGGTACGTGTCTCTCTTGACTTCTTTTTTCTACACTGCTAGCTGGGTGTGCCATTGAACCTCGCCAGGTTGTGATAGGGACATTCTTGCAGGACATGTTTTCTGGTTTGCACACACAGCCCACACGGGCACAATGGTGAACTACTTAGACAAAGCCAGTGCCTGTGCTTGTTAGGTTTGTTATGTCCTTTCCTGAGGTGTAGAATAATGACCTGCCCATGTCGGTCAAGTAAGTGCTAGTCATCTATGACCTAATTCTGCTTACTTCTAACAGACTGGATGGCCCTTCTCTTCTCAAAATATCTCACTGCAATCTAAAGGTCAAGGTCAAGTCGGGAGATGTGTACCAGCGTCATTGCACATGGTTATAAACCATAAGTGCTCTGCCACCAGTCCGGACAGCTGATAAGAATTGCCACCTGTGTCGCCTTTCGCACGTAACTCTGTAGCCACAGCGACGTTCCTCCATTTACCCCAGAATGTCACTCTGGTACCCATTTCCTAAAGAGTGGGTGAACCCCGGGAACAGCCCGGTTTCGAACACTGACTGTGGCTGCAGCGAGTCGCAGCTGGATTTGAAAGCGAGTCGGTTATCGACTGCGCTAACGTTGCCACTGCAAGCTCTTTCTGTTCACATTCTGTCCCTTTCTTAGCAAGCCTAACCGCCGTAGTAATCAAGGCCCCGTCCTTTTCTGCAAGCAGAAATACTGGAGTTTTAGTCTGTGTCTGTAATTATCCCCTCCTTTTCTGCAAGCAGAAATACTGGAGTTTTAGTCTGTGACTGTAATTCCCCCCTCCTTTTCTGCAAGCAGAAATACTGGAGTTTTAGTCTGTGACTGTAATTATCCCCTCCTTTTCTGCAAGCAGAAATACTGGAGTTTTAGTCTGTGACTGAAATTATCACCTCCTTTTCTGCAAGCAGAAATACTGGAGTTTTAGTCTGTGACTGTAATTATCCCCTCTTTTTCTGCAAGCAGAAATACTGGAGTTTTAGTCTGTGACTGTAATTATCCCCTCCTTTTCTGCAAGCAGAATACTGGAGTTTTAGTCTGTGACTGTAATTATCCCCTTCTTTTCTGCAAGCAGAAATACTGGAGTTTTAGTCTGTGACTGTAATTATCCCCTTCTTTTCCGCAAGCAGAAATACTGGAGTTTTAGTCTGTGACTGTAATTATCCCCTCCTTTTCTGCAAGCAGATATACTGGAGTTTTAGTCAGTGACTGTAATTATCCCCTCCTTTTCTGCAAGCAGATATACTGGAGTTTTAGTCTGTGACTGTAATTATCCCCTCCTTTTCTGCAAGCAGAAATACTGGAGTTTTAGTCTGTGACTGTAATTATCCCCTCCTTTACTGCAAGCAGAAATACTGGAGTTTTAGTCTGTGACTGTAATTATCCCCTCATTTTCTGCAAGCAGATATACTGGAGTTTTAGTCTTAACTGTAATTCCCCCCTCCTTTTTTTCCAACTAGAAATATTGGAGTTTTAGTTTGTAGCTTTTATTCCCCCCTCCTTTTTTTGCAAGCAGAAATACTGGCGTTTTTGTCTGTTTTTTGTAATCCCCCCCCCCCCCCCCCCCCCCCCCCCCCCCCCCCCTTTCTCAACACCAGCTCACTTCTACAGAGGAAACCGGAGAGGCACACAAGGTCAATGCGACTTGTCCCCTCGAAATAGATTGATCAGATTATGGATATTATAACTCAGTTATTGAATAACATGATTACATTATTCATAATGCTTCTTCGCGTCTCGCAGACCTCGTTAATTTCGTTTGCGAGGTTTTTCATCGCTTGATTTTTTATTCTCTTGCGGTTTTTATCGGCAAAGTCACGTCTCGGTAATAGAGTTCGTCCATTTGGTTAAACAATACCTGCGGCTGTTTTCGTGAGTTTGCATACTTGGTTCTATATTTTTGTAAAATACAGGCCGGAAATGAGCGACCAAGGCGTTCTTGGTCCGCGGTTTCTGCTAGGAGGTCAGGTGGTAGACTTAAGAAAGTCTGAGGGAGGTTCGTGTCATTCCTGACTTCTTTTTCTACACTGCTAGCTATGTGTGCCATTGAACTTCGCCAGGTTGTGCTTGCCCTATGCAGCGTCTTTTCCTCATTTCTTGGTGTACTAGAATGTGTCTAATTTTCCTATCGCTTTCCCCAAGTATCTACACTGGTGGTTATGCCATCCTGTTTAAATAACCATGTTCTGCACTAGGCGTTGGATTGGACACACGTTGAGAAAACCTGTGAACAACATAGCTAGAAAGTCTTTGCACTAGAACCCACAGGGAATGGAAGCAAAGGCCTTACTTGGTGGCGTGCAATGCTAAGCCATAATATATGGCGCAAAAAAGGCTGATCGCAATTATAACCCAAAGCTCACTCTTTAGGGATGCTGGCTGAACCAGGCAATGTTTTATTTTTTCGCAAAGCAAGTCGAGTCAAGCGATGTGCCTAGAAAGCTCGCCTGCCTGCCCAAAGGTCTTGGGTTCGGATCTGCATCGAGGCAGATTTTCTTTAAGCAGATGCACTCCGACAGCAAAAGACACATGCCTAATTAGTAAACTTTTACAAAATGCTTATATGGGGGCAGTGGGTCTATTCTTTGTGTGTGTGTTTTAGACCCCAAAACTGGGTCCTGGAACACACAGGGAAAAATTGGTTTATGAAGCTTTGAGTCTAGCATAATATGTTCGAAATTCTACCAACGTAAAAGAGTCCTTTACTTCTCTTTTAGTAGGCCAGTATTGTCCCAGAGTACACCCACTCGTACACCCATCCACACACACACGCACACATCTGCGTAGGCAGAAATCTATCAAGACTTCCGTAATAAACACATCCCTTACTTCGAACGAACAGACCGGCTCGAGACAGTGGAAGCAAAAGGCGATAACGCTTTCACTTGCTAATATCCTTAACAAGATTAGGTTAAGAGAAAATTTTACCCTATTATGACAAGCGGACTTATTAGATGCTGAGGCATGAAGCCACAATACTGGAGGTAGTCGTTGGGCTGGCGTCTGTGTGCACTGTTTTGGGTAAATGGGAGTTCCGCCATTACGCCGGTCGTACGTGGCGCCGCCTTTCGGGTGAAAACGAGCAGCAAGAGGGATAATTCATTAAATTTACAAATTAGAGAGACACGGAAGGCGAGAGAATCATATCGCCTGTAGAATCCAGTGTTGATTTTTCCCGGCACCAGAGTTCGGACCAGTTTACCAGTGGAAGAAGCCGGCAAATGGTTTAACGTGATTTGGAAGCCCCAAAGCAGGAAGGTTAGCGGATTATGTACACAAGCTAAGGGAAACGAAAAACTGGCGGTAATTTTATCAGGTCGGGGCGGTGGCGACACAAGCGAGTTTAACTGAGTTAGTTTCACACATTCTTGTGAAAGGATCGAAGGTTTTTGGTTGGGGGTGATGTGGAGAGTTGGAGCAGGAGGTAAAGGTGGGTGGACTGGTGGTTACAGTGATGGATGGGGGGATAGACAGGTGGGTTAGGGAGATGCGGGTCGCTGGGTGGAGAGATAAGAGGTACGAGCGTTTTGTGAATCATCATCATCATCATAAACCACTTCTGCCGTTAAGCGCGTAGGGAGGAATAATTTGCGATCCAGTGTACGTTGGCTGCCACTGGCTATTGTCATGTCGTAAAGGCGTAGAGTGTCTTTAATGTTGTCGGTCCATTTTTCCGAAGCCGTCCTCTTGCTCGTGTAGCTGATCTTCTAAGATGTAGTGCCTGTGATGGTATTTAATCTTGCTGTATTCTAACGAGATGGCCATACCACTTGATCTGCTGTTTCTCGATGAATCTAGTAGAAGGTGTCGTTCCCACAATTTGCCTGATTTGGGAATAGTTAGGTTTGTTCTGTCTATTTTTATTTTTATCCCCCACCCCTAACCCTCTCCCTGCTGTTACTGCTATTATGCTGCTGCTGCTGCTGCTTCTACTGGTACTTCTTCTTCACGCCCATCAGCTGCAAACTCCGGCGGAAAGTTCCGTGTGTTCGTCCACCTCTGGATATTAGTCTCTTTCTAGAACCTGAGTGTTGCGTGTACATCCGTTTTGCCGATCTCAATTTTGTTTTCTTCAGATTGTTGGTTCCCGTGTCTCTCAGGCAGATGCGCTATAATTTCGAAGGAAGCCCTTCAGTTAGTCAACTCTTAAGATAGTTGGGGAGAAAGTGGGTCTATTCTTGCCCCTCCCCCCCCCCCCCCCACAATTTGGTCCTTGTTTCCACGCAGAGAACTGCTAATATTATCACCACCACCACCACCACCAAAATCACCGTACAACCACCACTACTACTACTGCTACTACTACTACTACTACAACTACTACTAATACTACTATTACTACTACAACCACCACCATCCCCTACAACAACCACCACCATCCCTACTATTAATAATAATATTACGCACACAAACAAAACATATGCTCCTTAAAGCTCACTTTTCTTTATAAATTGTATGTGTCATTTCTAATAATTTTCGTATGAAATCTTCCAGGTATGGTTCCAAAACAGACGAGCAAAGTGCAGAAAACAAGAGAGTCAGTTGCAGAAAGGTAAATACTGTTTTGTTTTCCACACTTCATTAATTGTATGGATGGTACAGTTATCTTTTTGTGTACTTGTTTAGTTATGTTTTCCACACTTCATTAATTGTAAGGATAGTACAGTTATCTTTTTGTCTACTTGTTAAGTTATATTTTCCACACTTCATTAATTGTATGGATGGTACAGTTATCTTTTTGTGTACTTGTTTAGTTATGTTTTCCACACTTCATTAATTGTAAGGATAGTACAGTTATCTTTTTGTCTACTTGTTAAGTATTTTTTCCCACACTTTAATTAATTGTATGGATGGTACAGTTATCTTTTTGTGTACTTGTTTAGTTATGTTTTCCACACTTCATTAATTGTAAGGATAGTACAGTTATCTTTTTGTCTACTTGTTAAGTTATATTTTCCACACTTCATTAATTGTATGGATAGTACAGTTATCTTTTTGTGTACTTGTTTAGTTATGTTTTCCACACTTCATTAATTGTAAGGATAGTACAGTTATCTTTTTGTCTACTTGTTAAGTTATATTTTCCACACTTCATTAATTGTATGGATAGCACAGTTATCTTTCGAGTGCTTGTGTAGTTTTATTTCGACACTTCATTAACTGAAGAGATAGCAATTGTCATTTCGTGTGCTTTGTAGTTTTGTTTCCACACTTCATTAATTGCAGAGAAAGCACAGTTATCATTTCGTGTGCTTTGTAGTTTTGTTTTCCACACTTCATTAATTGCAGAGAAAGCACAGTTATCATTTCGTGTGCTTTGTAGTTTTGTTTTCCACACTTCATTAATTGCAGAGAAAGCACAGTTATCATTTCGTGTGCTTGATTACTTTTTTTTTCTATACTTCATTAATTGCTTATTTACTACAGTTATCATTTCGTGTGCTTGTATAGCTTATTTTTCTTAACGCCTTGCCTACTGCGTATTATCATCATCACCCCCTTAGCGAGCCCTTTACAGACCGTCAATCTTTTCGACCCCACCCCTCCCCCTGCTAACCCCCATCAGCGATTGTCCAGGATGGGGTGAGTGGCTTTGGCCTTGTTTAATTTTGCAATAATAATAATTAAAACATGTATTATTTTTATTACTATTGTTGCAAAATTAAACAAGGCTTAAACCCTTTAGGGCCCCCATTTCCCATAAATTATTGGGGCCCTTTGTGTGCTCTTTTGTTTACTGGTGCAATTATTATTATTATTTTAATTTTTTTAACATCATCATTATTATTATTGTGTGCTTAATGGTAAATTGAAAAATATCTGAATTCTTCTTAACTGTACAAAGAAACGCTTAAAAAAAAATGTCTATTGCATACAGGGTTATTCAAAATTATGGATACATTTTCAATCATATATATTTCCTTGAATATATATTACATATTAATAATATACATACAAGAGAGGGTGGGGGGTCTAAAGTTTAGTGACCTACAACGGAGGTTATAGATCTTCAATATGGCCGCCGTCTGCTGCACGACAAATATCTCAGCCATAGCCGAATTCATCCCAGACGCGAAGAAGCATCTCCTGTGTAACTAAATTCACTGCGACTGTACAAGTGGATGGTTAGGCAACTGCTCTCGAGACCTAGTATTGGAAACAGTAGACCAGGGCTGCCAATGGGATTTTTTTGAGAAACCCAGCTTTTTTTAACAAAAACCCAAGCAATACATAGACAAAGAACAAGAAAACAAAATAAAAAAACCCAGATTGTTAAAATGTACCAAAATTTATAGTACGAAACGAGAACAATTACCACTTTCTATAAGGATATACTTTTAAAAAAACCTAGATTTCCCTAAGGCCTCTGAGAAAAACCCAGATCTGGGGGTAAAAACCCAGCATTGGCACCCCTGCAGTAGACCTTCCCCTCTCTCTTGTGTATATATTATCCTCGTCTTCTTTTGCGTTCGGTTTCGTATGCTTAGGTCAGACTGTCAGGCAGCACGGCTGCCTCTGTGAACTCGCATGACAGTTGCAGCTCCTTCATGTTCCCCCAGCCTGCCCTGCACTGTTGAGGCCAGGTTTCTTTCCGTAGCTGTAGTTAGAGTGGGCATACCTGCAGGATGTGCTCTGGTGTTTCTGGTCCTGTCTGACACACTCTACATGTACATGAATGTAAGTGTATCCATAATTTTGAATAACCTTGCATATAGGAAGACTCCTCCCAACAACATTTTTTGTGTGTGGGGGAGGGGGCCCTTAAGGGTCATGAGCCCCTAGGTTTCAACGTCTTTTTTCCAAGTATATTCATATGACACTGAACACATCACCATCATCATCATTTGTAACGAAATGGCCAAGCCTTTGGCTGCGCGCTGTGAAGGTCGTGGGTTCGTTTCATAGCGGCACCATTCAGTTCACGAGTGCAATTGTTATGGAGATCACTGGGGATTGTCGCCAGAGCTACGGAGGTCGTGCTCAGTGTGATACTTTTGGCAGGAAGTTAGCTGTTTTGGGGAGAGAGACAGAGAGCCATGTGGTTAAAACCGAGTGCAATGAAGTCGATCCTCTCACCTTTACCTTCATCGTGGTGAATGCTAACTAAACATAATACTAAAGTAAAGTAAAGGTCATTTTCCCACGCCATTAGGCGAATAGGGCATATAGGGCTAGACTTAAATTTGTATAGACCAATCGGCACAAAATGGGTGATGTGGTCAGCATCACACCGGCCGCCTTTACTTCCCGGACTTCACCCGGTATCCACTCAAGGCTGGGTCGACCTGGAAGTCAAGGTCATTTTTGAAAAAAGTCTGGCTCCGCCAGGGAGCGAACCCACGGCCTTCCGATCCAAACGGGAGCGTCTAGCCGCTATGCAACGGCGACTCCCATATAATTTCAAACTTGAAATAAAGGGAAATATATAAACAAATACTTTTGCAGAGACTTTCTATAAATATTTAAAGGGAGCCTTTTTGTACCCTTACAAAATTATTTTGGAAGTTCAAGGAAACTATGACATACAGACATTCTACCCTCTCTCTGTCCCCATCTCTCTCGCTCACTCATCCGCTCCTGCTCCCACTCCCTCACTCGCTCTTCGGCTCCCTCGCTCTCTCGCTCGTACCGAAATCTTTTATTCCGCGACGGGGAAAATAGAAATAAAGCGCCTTTCAACACTTTCCTCTTGCCGGAGAAAAAGATCTATTCCCCCCAAAACTAGATACCGTTTTAATGAATAACGGGCAGATTAATTAGATTATGTCTTGAATTCGCGGACGTGGGGGCCGTGCCCCGCTATTAACCCAGCCGTCTCGAAGGGAAAGAGAGGCGAAGACTTAATCAATTTAATTAAGAGGATCTAGAGAGCTAATTGGTAAAGGCACCGCGATAGTCTCTGGGGGATTTGGCGTACGTCTGCGGAGACGTGTGCAGTTTGGGGCCTTTCACCACTGTCTCCTAAATCCGACCAATTCTTCCGTCGCTGTCTCTTTTTCCCGACTTTTCCCGGACCTTTTGAAAGCTTACGTACGGTTTCATTATTCACGAGTTTTGGTGACTTTCTCGCGTCCGTGTATCTTTTTTTTTTTTTCCTTATTCTTATTCTTCCATCGAAAATGCCAGTTTGCTGTCGTTTGCAAATGGTATTTTTGTTTTTAAATTGAGAATTGGTTTGTCCTTGTGTGCGTAATTGTTGCGTGATTATTTTTATCATTTTATAAGCTTTTATTAAGTGCGGTTTTGTTTGTTATTTAATTTTAGTTAAGAAGAACGTGTGGATTCTTATTGTAAATGAAGTTCAGAATAACTGCTGGCCTTTTTTTTTTTTTACCGGAGAAAGGGGCCCCTGCAAAGAAAAATTGTATTGGGGGTGTGAGGATGTGGAGGGAGTTGTTCAGTGTTCCTCTACCCACAATGAATTTTATGCAAAAAACGGAAGTGGGGGAAAAAAAAGGGGGGGGGGGGGGTCAATGGGACTAACATCCCAGTTAAAGGTGACATCATCATCCTGTAGCAGGTCCTTTGCAGAACGTCGCTGTCATCAGGGTCTGCCTGAAAGAAACAACTCACTGTCTGGCCAGCCTTCCTGCTTCGTGCATTTTCAAGGAGTCACTTATATACCTTGTCCATCTTCGAGTTGGTTGGCCCCTGCCCCACCTTCCTGGTACCATGCCTTTTGATATTATTTGGCTTCCAGTCCGCCGTAATGTTTGATATTATGTTAAAGATACGAATGTGGTGACTGGCAAAAATTGTTATTACATACTTGAAATAATATAAAATGTTTTAAGAACTAATTGTAAGGATAATTATTTCTACATATGGTTAAATTGGGCAACTCTTAGCTCACTCACAAATAATGTGTGGGGGAGATTTTATTCACAAATATTGTGTGGGGGAGATTTTATTTACACATATTGTGTGGGGGAGATTTTATTTACACATATTGTGGGGGGATTTTACTCACAAATATTGTGTGGGGGAGATTTTATTTACACATATTGTGTGGGGGAGATTTTATTTACACATATTGTGTAAAAAGATTGACTATTTATTCAATTCCACACCTATGTGTGTGGGGGAGATTTTATTTACACATATTGTGTGGGGGAGATTTTATTTACACATATTGTGTGGGGGAGATTTTATTCACAATTATTGTGTGGGGGAGATTTTATTCACAAATATTGTGTGGGGGAGATTTTATTCACAAATATTGTCTAGGGGAGATTTTAATAATGGAATTGAGTACAAGTATTGACTATTTTGGAATAAACTAAGTTGCGTAATAGTCCCGGGAGTAGAAGCGGCCGGCGTGATGCTGACCACATCACCAATCTTGTGCCGTTGTCTATAAAATATAGGTCTAGCCCTATATGCACTATACGCCTAAAGGCGTGGAAAAGGGTCCTTTACTTTTTTCAAGTTGCGTAATAGAGAAGGTTTTTCTTGTATATGGAGTTGAGTAGTAATTTTTGGTCTTTTTTAATTATCGTGGTTGAGTAGTACTGTTGGTCTTTTTTTTTTTTTTTTTAATAAATGTAGTTGAGTAGAATTGTTGGTTTTTATAAATGCGGTTAAGGAGTACAGTTGGGCATTTTTTTAATAAATGTGGTTAAGTAGTACTGTTGATCTTTTGTTTATAAATGTGGTTGAGTAGTACTGGTCGTCTGTGTAAACATTTGATTAAGATGTACTGGTGGTCTGTGTATAAATGTGGTTGAGTAGTACTGGTGGTCTGTGTATAAATGGTTAAGCGTGTTGTTCTTCTTGTTATAAATGGAGTAAAGAAGTACTGTTAGTATTTTTATGTATATAGTAGTAATTTTTTGTAGTATTATTACATGGTTTTTGTGGTTTTTTTTTTTGGAGAGGGTAGAACTGTTTGTATTTTCATACATCGAATAGAGAAGGACTGTTGATCTTTTTATAATTGTGGTTGAGTAGTAATGGTCCTCTTTTTATAAACGGAGAAGAACTGTTAGTCTACTTGTAAACGGAGCAGAGAAGTACCGTTGGTATTTTTTATAAATGGAGTAGAGAAGTACACTTGGCATTTTTACAAATGGAGTAGAGAAGTACTGTTGGCATTTTTACAAATGGAGTAGAGAAGTACTGTTGGCATTTTTACAAAAGGAGTAAAGAAGTACTGTTGGCATTTTTACAAAAGGAGTAAAGAAGTACTGTTGGCATTTTTACATATGGAGTAGAGATTTACTGTTGGCATTTTTACAAATGGAGTAGAGAAGTACCACGTCATTTTTATAAATCGAGTAGAGAAGTACTATTGACATTTTATAAATTGAGTAGAGAAGTACTGTTGGCATTTTTATAATCGGAGTAGTGATGTACTTGTTGTCATTTCTGATTAATGGAGTTGAATCTTGCTGGAGTCTTATAGTACTGGCAACCCTTCCGTAAACGTAAACTGTCTGTCTACCTGTCTGTCCGTCTGCCTGTCTGTCTGCCTGCCTGTTTGTCAGTCTGTCTTTCTATCTATATTTATATCTGTCTGTCTGTCCGTCCGTCCGTCCGTCCGCCTATCTGTTTGTCTGGCTATCTGTCTATCTGTCTGCCTATAAATGATGTAGGAATTTTAAAAAATATATCAAAGGAGAAACCAGAATGGTCGAATTTTAGACGGACATGTGTGCCAATATATCACTTATGGAAAATAAAGTTGGCTATCCTCCGAATAACGGTCCTAAATTATCAAGGCGGAAAATATACCCTAACAGGGCCTCAGTCACGATTCAATTGCGCACGCTCACGCGGCGTGGATTGGGGCTAAACTAGATGGCTAGGACTCACGAGCAAATAAAATGAAGGAAGCTGCAGGAGATGTGGTAGCTGCTGCTCGTGAGTCCCACCCATATAGTTTAGCCCAAATCCACGTCGCGTGAGCGGCGTGTGGGATATTCTCGGCGGTGGCGGAATTCGCCAGAAGTGCACAATTTAAGACCACGGAAGTGCGCAATTGACACGTGACTGAGGCCCTGTTAGGGTATATTTTCCGCCTCGACAATTTAGAACCGTTATTTGGAGGATAGCCTAAAGTTCTGTCCTTGTTTCATTGGTTCTGTCTGTCGGTCTGTCTGCATGTATATATGTTTGTCTGTATGTCTGCCTCCCTTTCTGTCATCCCAAGTAAAAGACGAATCTCATATACCTTAACCACGCCAGCCCCTTCTTCTTCCAGTACTTTCTGATACATATAGAATACCTTACTTCTAAAAGATCATCCCGTACGCAACAATTCCAATAATCCCATCCTTCTTTTCTCCTCCCATTCCTTTCACAACAACATTCAGCATGCACGTTTATTGACAATTTCCCCCCACGATCAAAGGTTAACCAAGCGCACCCAATTAAACCTCCCTGCAGAAAACGTTCATTAAACGACAGTTAGTTTCTAAAATGATTACCCTGCGCCATATTGTGTAACCTGCAAAAGATAGGGGAGGATAAATCGCAAAGCGGTTGCAAATAGCAGTCGATAGCTTCCCCTTTTTTGCTCACAAATTGGCATATCTGAACCGAGCAATCAGTGTATTATTCTACTCATGTACTTTAGGTAATAAATGATTCCGTAAGAGCTAAACGGCTGTGTAGGAAATTATATTTGTAACATTTGAAAATTAGCCAGACGTCACTAAGTTCTGTTTGAGTAAACTGCCCTTCAATTAAAAGTCTATTAGTTCGTCGGTGCCGCAATAAATAAAGGGTAGAGACCGGCTAATGTGTGTGTTGTGCTAGTAATTTTGTTTCGTTTGCTTGTAGTGTCCAATCCAAGATTTGATTATGCTTTAATGTTAGGTGTGTTTTGTTTGTTAGTTCAGATCTTCCCGCGTAAGCATTCCCACTTCAGAAGCAACGGAAACTGGGGTCTTAGACTATATATATATAAGTGTGTGTGTGTGCGTACGTGCGTGTGTGTGTGTGTGGCCCGGGGGGGGGGGGAGGGGCGGTTAAAAATGTATTAGTGGTTTTTTTTTAATGAAAATAAAATTGTTAAGACCATTTGGTTTGTTTTGGTATCTTTAAAAAAATGAGGTAATATTCCCAAACAAATTTCGGCAGCCCTGTCTCAACACCTTGATAGCCTCCCCACATAAAAAGGGTAGGGTGGGGGATAACTAAGTCCCCCGCCCCCACATATGCAGATATGCTAACTTATTCCTCCTCTTTCGCCCCTCCCCAAAGATGTATAGAAGTTGTCTTTCTAGTTTTTGTTTACAAATGCCAAATTATTTTTCTCCTTGTGGATTCTGTGGCTCTGTGGAAAATATAAAACAAGTACACAAAAAGATAACTGTGCTATCCAGACAATTATAAAGTGTGGAGAACATAACTAAAAAAGTACACAAAAAGATAGGTGTAAAAAGAAAAGACCTACATCCCCAAGAAGCATGTCGTAAAAGGCGACTCATTAGGGAAGTTTCCTTCGAAGTCAGAGCGCATCTGGCTGAGAGGCAAGGGACCAACAGTCTGTGCGTAAATAGGTCAGCTCTGTAAACGAATGTGCACGCAAAATCTCAAGTTTTGGAACAAGACCACAGTCAAGAAGTGGATAAAAAGCCACAGCTTTTCTCTGCAGTTTACAGCCGGTGAAAAAGAAGAAGACGATAATATTTTAGATTTATTATTACATTATATGTATTTGCTAGTCAGCAGCAGTAGTAGTAGCAGCAGCAGTAGTAGTAGTAGTAGTAGCAGCAGCAGTAGTAGTAGCAGCAGTAGAAGCAGAAGAACAAGTAGTAGTAGTAATAGTAGCCGCAGCAGAAACTGTACTAGTAGCAGCAGTAGTAGTGGTAATAGCAACAGCAGTAGTAGTAGCAGCAGTAGTAGTGGTAATAGCAACAGCAGTAGTAGTAGCAGCAGTAGTAGCAGAAGAACAAGTAATAGTAGCAATAGCAGCAGCAGCAGCAAAAACAAGTAGTAATAGTAGCGGCAGCAGCAGTAGTATCAGAAGAACAAGTAGTAGCAGTAGCAGAAGAAGCAGAAGAAGAACAAGAAGAAGAAAAAGTAGTAGTAGTCGTAGTAGTAGTAGTAGTAGTAGTAGTAGTAGTAGTAGTAGTAGTAGTAGTAGTAGTAGTAGTAGTAGTAGTAGTAGTAGTAGTAGTAGTAGTAGTAGTAGTAGTAGTAGTAGTAGCAGCAGCAGCAGCAGTAGCAGCAGCAGTAGCAGAAGAAGAACAAGAAGAAGAAAAAGTAGTAGTAGTAGTAGTAGTAGTAGTAGTAGTAGTAGTAGTAGTAGTAGTAGTAGTAGTAGTTGTAGTAGTTGTTGTAGTTGTAATAACAGTGGTGGTGGTAGTTGTAGTAACAGTGGTGGTAGTAGTAGTAGTAACAGTGGTGGTAGTAGTACTAGTAACAGTGGTGGCGGTAGTAGTAGTAATAACAGTGGTGGTGATGGTATTCGAGGTTTCAACCTCACAGCAATCGAGTCACCCTATACTTGTTTCGTTCCTGTGCCAGTGAAAATCAAAAGAAATATCCCCGACTGTCCCATTTAAAAAAACTGGTGAAGAAACATTTAGCCCCGGCACAACACAGAAATATGCACATGCAATAAATGCATAAGGCAGTTGCTAGAGCCCCAAAACCAAAATTTGCCACTAGAAATGTAGTTTGTCGATGATGGAAATAGTGTGGCATACACACGCTACTATATTACATAACGTATTTTGCCAGCCTACACATAAACCATCTACCTGCCATACTGAATATCACGACATAACAGCAGCACATATTAAAACATTCCATATGATCATTTTAAAAAAATCCAGCTCATAGTGTTGCATCAAGCACTTAACCTTGTTGCTTAGGCATCGATACTAGACTTTTGTCGATATTGGGAAACTGCATTAGCAAAGCGCTGTCAGAAGCAAAAACAAACAAACTAAACATTCTGCCTTGCTTATCCTCTATATTAGGCCAGAAGTGTAGTTTTAAGTTACACGATAAGAGACTGGCCGAGCGATTAAAAACACCGGGCTCTCATTAGGAAGACAGAGGAGACGTAGGTTCAAATCCTCACTGAGGTGATGGATTTTAATTTTTTGCAATGAAAAAAAAAATCCTAACCTGCTAAGCTGTGGGGCGAATGCACAGGCCATGCAACCCTATATCCTCAGACTGAAGACGCCCATGTCCTGCATCATCAATCACCAGGTTCTTTCCAGAACGTCGCTCTCCTCACGGCACGCCTGAAATATCTCTCATCCTCTAGTCTGTTCTCCAGCCTCGTGAACTTTCATAGACAGTGCATCTTTTATGTCTTGTGTCCTTCTTCGCAAGGGCCTGCCTCTGCAGCGTTTACCGGAAATGCACTTTCCATCAAAGTTCACCTAAGGTCAGCATGACTTTTAACGTGAGCATAATACCTCAGCTGTCAGGACAAGATGCTGTTAATGAGCCAATTCTCTTGAATGCTCAGATCATGTAGGACGTAGTTTTTGTTTTTTTTTTGTTTTTTTTTTGTTCAGGGTATTCTACAAAATTGCTCTGCTTATACCACCCTAAAAAATGGTAAATACAGACAATAAAGACAGTTATACCGTTAAAAGGGTTATCTGGAATTTACTGTTTTGGATTCGCATCGGAAAACTGGCTCTTTGAGTCACTGAGTGTCAATTTGTTTAAGGCTACAATCGGTGGAAAAACGGGGTGGTGCATGGAGAAGGATGGGGATGTTACTCAAAACTAATAAATGATAACTAAATAAATGTAAAAGTGAGAGGAACGTCTTCATTGCACCGGTTTTTACCCAGTATGGCTTGATATCTCTCTGCAGAACAGGTAGCTGCGTGTCAAGAGCGTCGTACAGAGCACGACCGCCTTAGCTCCGGCGACGATCCAAGGGATTCAGTAAAAATGGCACCTGTGAAACGAACCCACAACCTTCAGAGCGTGAGGGAAACAACCTGACCACTTCGCAATGGAGATCCCCAACTAAATATAATTATAATGAATCAGACGGTACCATCGAAATTGTAACATTGCACTTTCTGCTGAAGATGGGGACTGAGCGCTTATGGGAATGTCCTGAGTGGTGTAATATTGATTCTTAATCAAACATTAAACTAATAATTTCTGGACTGGTTTCGTTCCAGAACTTGAGTTTTGCGTCCGACCTCTTTCAACGTATATGTCCTATTTGTGTGCAGGCTGTTGGTTTCTCCTTGCTAGATAGATGTACTCCAGCACCGAAGGAAACCCCAAAGTAGTCGCTTTTTATGGCATGCTTGTTCTAGGAATGGCAGCAGCCGTGCTATGATATGAAGTGGCGGTCGCTTTAAGCAACACCTAATTGGGAAGTCAATGCGAACGCTTCGTAATGCCGGGGTACCGGGTTCGATCCCAGCTGCGGGCCATACGCCTTGCGTTGGTTTCGACAGTAGTATCAGAGAGCCGACCGTCCAGTAAGAAATAGCAAACTACTGGACGTAAAATTGACTTTAAAAACCACACAACAGCCAGGGGCTGCTGGGGTTGGTTCTGCAACGTCCTGTAAAGGATACGCAACTAACCTAATTGGGGAGGGGGGATGGGAGACATAAGCAGCTACATTAAAAGACAAAGTGAACCATTGATCTGACATCGTGAAGCGAGATAAGGGCGTCATTTCGATGGCTTTAATCATACTGATAAAATCTACCCCGCGGGACTGGATGGCAGTTGGTCAGTTCTTATTGCCATCAAAAAGAGTCCCCAAAACCTACACGGTGAAGGGTACTTTCCCTTTTTGTCAGTACAAGTGGCTTGTTACATTCAGAGAATTACTGTTTAGATTCTAACCGTTATTTCAATTTCTTGTTCTGCCGTCCACGGATATTAGCGAGTCTGTAGGGGGCAGTTCCCAGTGTGTGATTGGTTGGTCATTAATCACCGGACAAAGCCCCAGGGTGTGATCGTCACGCTTGACCTCGGGGTCATGTTTACATTTATCATCCAATCAGACAAGGGCTGGCACGTGTGTGCTGTCTAGTGTGTCACCACGTGACATCGCATGACCTTGTCTGGTTATTACGAAAATTTAGCCAACAGAAAATGGACAAGTGTTGACACTTTCATCACTCAACCTTTACAAGAATTAGAAGCGAGGAAAATGATGAATGTTGTGTAATGTAATAGCACGTTTGTTAACTTCTGCTCTCGTTTTGTTTCGAATTCTTTAATGTTTCTGTTTACCTTGCAGCCTCAACTAACTCACGCCAAAGGCGATATGCCGGTTGCTATCTAGAAATAATTTCGGAAAATATAACTAATAAAAAATTTAAATAAATCTTATGTTTTGGGTCAAACGACACATATATAGCAGCCTAAATGTAGACCACACATCAATCTACCAACCGCCCTTTTAATTGGCATGGTTAAAAAAAAGGCTAAGAAGGAATTCAAAGTATTAGCTAGCTAAAGGTTTTCTGGTTGGTTGAATTTCACAGTTAGTTAGCTTTTTGCTTAAAGAACAGGTAAAACTAACGTTAGTCTCCCCCCACGGGCCGCCTATATACACACAAGCTCACTTCTGATTGGTAGTTTCTGAACCTTTCATTTATAATATGTATGTTCATCTCTGTTGGAATAGGCGGGTGTTGCCAGACTGGGCGGGTTAATACATTACGTTGTTGGCTTGTTGTGGCGAGGGGATGAGACAGACAGTCAAACCGAATGACATCAAAATCATACTCCGACACAGTTTGGTAAAAGTCTAAGGATGTATAAGACCAAATCCAGAATGCAACTGTTGCTACCAGGGCCCCGAGAGGATTTATAGGCCCCGAAACAAGGCCTCCTGCTGGGCCCCCGCCCCCTCACCTACACACAGACGCATCAATCAATAATGTCATAGTTTTACATGTGATAATTACATTCAAACAATCTTGCGAATATATTAATAAGATGATATGTAAAAGGTAATGAAATCAATAATACACCTTAGTATAAACAACAATAAGGAGACATACACAAAAGTAGTGAATTTACAAAAGCTGTGAATTTAATAATAGATACAAGCTGATAACAGTTATTATAACTAAGGTTTAATGGTCTTTATATTCTGCTAAACAATAGTGCTTTTCTAGTCTTTTTCAACACTGGATAAATGTGACGTTGAATCAACTGTAACAGCAACATATTTTGCAGTTTCCCTGTCCTGTAAAATATTTTGCTTTACAAGTCAGGAACAGTCAACAATTAATTAACTATTTTTTGGGAATCAGCACTGAGATAATGTGCTTGAAATCGTTCTTCCTCATCTTGTAACTCTTTAACTTGCAACTCACGTTCTTTTAAAACTGGATCCAGTGAGACAACTCTATGGCTCTTAGAAAATTTCTATTGTCTTTTTCACCAATGCACCGGAAACTGCCACGCAATGCAAGCCTGTGTTCAAGAATCAAAAGTATAATATCATCGTTTCGTAACCCCCTGACACATTCTATTTCACCTGATGCCTTCAGTAGATTGTGCCTAAGCTAGATCACAAGCGTCATGATAGTTCTCGACAGTCCATAGAGTACTGCTTGTGACTACTGCGTCTCTTATCTCAAAGGTTCTCAAAACTTATAATGCCACGACCCTTTACTACAGTTCCTCATGTTGCGGCGACCCTTTAATACAGTTCCTCGTGTTGTAGCGATCCTTTAATACAGTTCCTCGTGTTGTGGTGACCCTTTAATACAGTTCCTCGTGTTGTGGCGGCCCTTTAATACAGTTCCTCGTGTTGTGGCGGCCCTTTAATACAGTTCCTCATGTTGTAGCGACCCTTCAGTACAGTTCCTCATGTTGTAGCGACCCTTTGCTACAGTTCCTCATGTTGTAGCGACCCTTTACTACAGTTCCCCATGTTGTAGCGACCCTTTAATACAGTTCCTCATGTTGTGGTGACCGTTTAATACAGTTCCTCATGTTGTGGTGACCCTTTAATACAGTTCCTCGTGTTGTGGCGGCCCTTTAATACAGTTCCTCATGTTGTAGCGACCCTTTACTACAGTTCCTCATGTTGTAGCGACCCTTTACTACAGTTCCTCATGTTGTAGCGACCCTTTACTACAGTTCCTCATGTTGTAGCGACCCTTTAATACAGTTCCTCATGTTGTGGCGACCCTTTAATACAGTTCCTCATGTTGTGGTGACCCTTTAATACAGTTCCTCGTGTTGTAGCGACCCTTTACTACAGTTCCTCATGTTGTAGCGACCCTTTAATACAGTTCCTCATGTTGTAGCAACCCTTTAATACAGTTCCTCATGTTGTGGCGACCCTTTAATACAGTTCGTAATGTTGTAAGTAAAGTAAAGTAAAGGACCCTTTCCACGCCTTTAGGCGTATAGGGCATATATAGGCTAGCCCTATAACCTATTTTATAGACAACGCACAAGATGGGTGATGTGGTCAGCATCACGCCGGCCGCCTCTACTTACCGGGATTGCACCCGGTACCCACTCAAGGCTGGGTCGACCTGGGAGCCAAGGTCATTTTTGAAGAAAAGTCCGTCTCCGCCAGGGAGCGAACCCACGACCTTCCGATCAGCGGCGAGCGTCTAGCCGCTCGGCCACGGCGACTCCCTCGTAATGTTGTAGCGACCCTTTAATACAGTTCCTCATGTTGTGGCGACCCTTTACCACAGTTCCTCATGTTGTGGTGACCCTTTAATACAGTTCCTCATGTTGTGGCGACCCTTTAATACAGTTCCTCATGTTGTGGCGACCCTTTAATACAGTTCCTCATGTTGTGGCGGCCCTTTAATACAGTTCCTCATGTTGTGGCGGCCCTTCAGTACAGTTTATCATTTTGTGGCGGCCCTTCAGTACAGTTTATCATGTTGTGGCGGCCCTTCAGTACTGTTTATCATGTTGTGGCGGCCCTTCAGTACAGTTCATCATATTGTTGCGGCCCTTCAGTACAGTTTATCATGTTGTGGCGGCCCTTCAGTACAGTTTATCATGTTGTGGCGGCCCTTCAGTACAGTTTATCATGTTGTGGCGGCCCTTCAGTACAGTTTATCATGTTGTGGCGGCCCTTTAATACAGTTCCTCGCGTTGAGGAGACCCCCAACCATACAATTATTTTCGTCGCTACTTCATATCTTCAATGAATATTTGTTTTGCGATGTTATTTGGCGACCCATCTGAAAGGGTCGTCCGACCCACACACAAAAAAGGTCGCGACCCATATGTTTAGAACCGCTGTCTTATGTTCTGGGAATCGAACACAGAATTGCCCCACTTGTTAGCCGCTGATCCATCCCTTTTCTTTGATGCAAGCACAGACTAAAAAGGGATTAACTATTCCAGTTCCAGAAACAACCATAATTTCTAGGATGTGCCTGAGAAAAGAACCCCCTATCAACTTTGAAAATGCATATCTTAACAACTTATTATCCTAAGACAAAAATTGAATCGCTGCATTATAGGTTAGTTGCGTATCCTTTACAGGACGTTGCAGAACCAACCCCAACAGCCAGGCTGTTGTGTGGTTTTTCTAGGCAAATTTACGTTCAGTAGTTTGCCATTGCTTCCTGGACGGTCGGCTTTCTTGATACCACTGTCGAAACCAACGCAAGGCACATGGCCCGCAGTTGGGATCGAACCCGGCATCTCGGCATTACGAAGCGTTCGCATCGACTTAGCCACAGAGCCGACCGCTGCATTATATAAAATTAAATACCCTTCAATAAACAATTACAACAATTCATTATTTTCCACCACAGGCGCACTTGAGCTCTTGGTAAAAAAAAAAAGTAAAGGACTTCTTTCCACGCCTTTAGGCGTATTGGGCAAATAGAGCCAGACCTATATTTTATAGACACGTTTGTTGATGTGATTCCCATGACTTTGAGCCACCCTGGGCCCCCGAACAGTGTGCCGGCTGCAGCCCCCCCCCCCCCCCACTCTTCCTCTCCCCCTCTCAGTCATAGTTACGACGTTACGATTCACATTACGGTTATTCACAGGGTCTGGCTATTGGACGCAGGCAATTGTTAGAGACACAGAGGAAGTCAGTTTGTAAGATGTTTAGTAAAGTGAAGGGCCCTTTTCTACGCCGTCTGGCGTTTTGGGTATATAGGGCCAGATATATATTTTATAGACCACACGGCACTTGGTTGGTAATGTGGTCAGCATCCCGCCGACCGCCTTTACTTCCCAGAATTGTACCTGGCACCCACCCAAGACAGGGTCGACCTTGGAGCCAGGGTTATTGTTGAAAAAAGTCCGGTCCCCATCAGGACCCGAACCTACGACCCTCGCAGGCGAGCATTTAGCCGCTAGACCATGGCGGCTTCCTGACATATGGTGCACGGCCCATCATTTAGAGACCTGTATGCATTCAGTAGGTAATGTGGTCAACGCGCTTCGTAATGCTGGGGTGCCGGGGTCGATCCCAGCTGCAGGCTTTGCGCCTTGCGTGAGTTTCGACAATGGTATCAAGAGCCGACCGCCCAGAGGCAATGGCAAACTACTGAACGTAAATTTGCCTAGAAAAAATCAAAACAGCCAAAAAAAATGCTCTGGTTGGTTTTGCATCGTCCTGTAAAGGGACGCAACTAACCTGCCGGGTGTGAACTAGTAGTCCTGTGTGGATAAGGACCGACACACGTGGATTCAGAATATATTGCCAGGATTACAGACTCTGGGATTAACATCTCAAGGGTGAGAATCACACAGGTGCAAATGCGGCAATCCGCGCTTAACTGTACAGCCATATCTTCTCCTTCTTCGCGTTCGCAGGCTTTGAACGCTGGCAGAAAGTTCTTGTTGTTTGTCCACTTCTGGACTTGAGTTCTGCATGCACGTCAGTTTTACAGATTTGACTTTTTTGTACGCAAACTGTTAGTTCGTTGCCTCTCATGCAGGAAACACTCCTAATTTGTCTACTTTTACTACTCGCTTGTCGGGGGCCGCGGAACCCACACGGGGCTTTATTATACTTGTAATATGTCACAGGTTGGCATCATTGTACTTGTAATATGTCACAAGTTGGCATCATTGTACTTGTAATATGTCACAAGTTGGCACCATTGTACTTGTAATATGTCACAAGTTGGCATGATTGTACTTGTAATATGTTACAAGTTGGCATCATTGTACTTGTAATGTGTCACAAGTTGGCATGATTGTACTTGTAATATGTTACAAGTTGGCATCATTGTACACAAAGTATGTTACAATTTGACATAATTATGCTTGTAATATGTTACAAGTTGGCATCATTATACTTGTAGTATATTACAAGTTGGCATCATTATACTTGTAATAAGTTACAAGTTGGCTTCATTATACCTGTAATATGTTACAAGTTGGCATCGTTGTGCTTGTAATTTGTTACCTGTTGGCAAAGAGACAACGCAAATGATAAGGTTAAGAAACAAAATGTGTTTATTTCCTCCAGCAAGATTAGATTACATTGGAAGCGGAAGAAACAGCATACCCCAAGCCTGTTATATTTTGTTTTATCTCTCCTGTGTAATTACTCCCGGCTGTATTGCGTCAAAGAAGCCTGTAGTTGGTAACAGGAACGTTGAAAAGTGGTTTCCCTGGGCCATGCATCAAAGAGACATTTAATCTTGGCGCAAGCGTCGACGCTTTGTCACTTGATCATAATAGGCAAACATGAATGCAGGGATGCTAATATTTCTTCTTCTCTCGGATTGTTTGCTTGCATACTCCTCTTTAGCCTCTGCACTTTTTACTCTTTTGTTGCCACGCGAGGGGAGCTAATCATCAATCCAAAACTGAACCAATTGGCCAGTCGCGACAGTGGCTTCCCCTTGCTATCCATCTAAACGGGTCAGATTTCAACTTGTCCCTGTACGGGGGAAGAGAGGTTCTTGAATCTTATAAACTAAGATTCGTCCAGTCCCGAAGAGCAAACACTTCAACTCATAAATAACTCGCTGAGTCTTATTGCCTCAAATAGGATCTAATCTTCGCGAATTTCTCCAATTTCGACAATTTGCTCAGCGTAATTGTCGAAGTGGGACAACAGAACGCCACGGGGCAGCCGGGTTCCAGGATTAATCAATCCTCGGACTTGACCTCCTCTACTCAGAATCACCCGCTTCCTCCGGCCGGCCCGGGCAGTTAACTCCAAGTTATCCATCTAATAGAACAATTACTTCTTGTCTAAACCCCGAACAAAAACATGGCGCGGGGAGTGGAGCCTCTGAATGGGCCCGAGCCGTTATTTTCTCAGCTACAGTTTGTAATCGCAGTGCAGGCCCTTAGTGAGGACTTGTCCCGTGAAGTGATTAATGAGTACAGATAAATATTTGATCAACAACTTTAGGGTATTCAGCAATCTATGTTATGTTGGGAAAATAAGTGATCTTCAGACAGGAGTGGGGGTGTGTTGTTGCCCTGTTTGCGATGTTCGTCTCGATATCTTCACGGCAGCATCGCCTCCATCCGGTATGCGGGGGATTCGAGAGTGAGTTGTAGACTGAACGAACAGCCAGTGGTTAGTTTTAGTTGGGTGGGGAGTGAGGGGGGTGTAACATTGGTCAGAAGTAATGTCCAGGAATTATGTGTGACTTCATATTTATATGTCTACAAATATAATTTATGACCTGCAATTTTGGCTGGCGTAAGAATTCTGAATTGGTTGCGCACAAAATAACCCAAAGATAATATAGACATCTCACCGGGACGGGTATTTTTTTAAACTGAAAGGGAAGGAAAAAATATTCCCCCGGCTTCTTCTTTTTAGCGCTCACAGGCTGTCAACACTGGCAGAAAGCTGTGGTTGTTCGTCCACTCCTGGACTTTGATCTTGAACCAGAACTTGAGTTTTGCATGCATACCTATTTTACAGATCTGGCTTATAAGACGCAGACTTTTGATTCCTCCCCTCTCAGGCAGATGCACTTCTACTTTAAAGGAACACCTATAATTAGTCGCCTCCTATGACATGCTTGTTAAGAGGTGAATGAAAAACAGATGCGAAAATACTGGTAATTACCCGGCGAAGGAGAAAGGATAGCAGCAGAAGAAATGTCGTTCTATAACCGACGTTTTGTAAACTACAGTTTCCCAAGGTAAACAGTAACGATCCAGAGGGCTGTAGTTACCACGAGTGTAAGCATAGGTACTATCAGCACCGTGCGGTATATTTTCTAAATATGATGCAAATCTTCGAATGCCGCCCTCAATGGCCTCGCGCTGTCGAATTAACAGTTGAAATTGTATTTTGATTTCGCTGCTTATGATTACGGTGCCGCCTGATGCGACTGGCTGCATCTCACTAACATAGCACGACATGGCCCTGGATACTATCCTAGAAAGGTGGAGATAGTCTCCTTACACCATCTTGCACAAAATTGTGCAACATTATTTTCCCTCGCAAAATGTGGTTTCAGAATCCACACATGGACAACATGGAATATGAGAAGAAGTTATGAGGCGAGGCAAGCTTGAAGGCTTAACGATAACCTGAAAACTAGATGGAGGGAGGGCATTAGGTGGGGGGGACAAAGAGTTAGATAACTTGGTGGCTTGATAACATAGCTTGCTCACAGACCTCTCTCTCTCTCTCTCTCTCTCTCTCTCTCTCTCTCTCTCTCTCTCTCTCTCTCTCTCTCTCTCTCTCCATAAATGTGTGAGATTTTTATGTTGCTTTCTATCTTTATACTTTTTTCCATGAGTGCCTGTCAGTCTATGATTTTATTCTTCTCACAGTCCATGCTGTGTGGTGTTGATAGTCGTTGGTAGTTATATTACCCACATAAGGGTTACTTATCCATAGTACCGAGCCAAAGGGTTAACACATCATGGTTTCTGGATATTAGTGCAGACACAAAATACACAGTCTTCTGTCTCTGGTATTTTCAATCAGTTCTGGCACAGATGATCTTCCATACCATGATGTTAAACTGTCCATCATGTTCTCTCTCGGTCTCCCTCTGTCTGTTCCCCTCCATCTTTCCCGCCATCACGATATACTCCAGTTTTCTTCTTCTCATGACATGACCAACGAATGAATATAGTATCCTTCTGAGTGTGTTTGTTATGTTTTCATAAATAAGTCCGGTTGGTCCAATCTGTTTCTTTCTCCTCATAACGGGGCCAGAAACGATGACTGTTTCTTTCTGATGTTTGTGATAATCCGTCTTGTACAGGCGTTTATTTTCTAGGAATTAATAGACCAGTTGTTAACCTGGACTTCTCAAAAGGACACATCCGCGTTCTCATTCT
>CAJHNH020000115.1:0-90000 GCA_905116865.2 Candidula unifasciata | reverse complement strand
TAAAGGATACGCAACTAACTAATCTTTATCTCCTTATCATGTTTGACAGTTGGTACTTCTTCCCATAGCAACCACAAATTATTGTGGTATGCACGGGCTTAATATACCACAACACTACATGGAGGGGATTGTGGGGCGTGGAGTAGCATAATCAGACTTGTGAAAACAAGAAATCAATTGATACAAAAAGCAGATTTATGGCAGATTACTTAGAGATAAAGGCAGCATACACAAAAGAGTTTACTGGAAGCAGACCAAGAGGCAGACCAAGAAGACGGTGGAGAGAATATACGTACATGCAGACCTACAAACACTTGGAATTACCAACTGGAAAATAGAAGCCCCATCACAGAGACAACATTTGGGGGGGGGGGGGGGGGGGGGGGAGAAAAGTTGGGGGGGAGGGCTCATTTATCTACCCATGAATGAACCTCAAGGGCTTGAAATGCTAAAGAAGAACTAAAGAAGCAGGGAATAAAGTGAGAAACAGAAAACTAGAAAGTGGCAAAGTGACACCTTGGTTGCAAGATTACTAACAAGTACTTTTTTTTTTTTTTTTTTGGTAAACGAAATTTTTGAGAGAAATGATGATTGTTTCAAATAAATATGAACAAATGTCTTTGGTTATTTGTTGTTTTTTTTTTTCTGGTGGAATTGTGTGTGGAGGAATCGCTTTTACAATGGTTCTACACCATCTGTCTGTATGGGGGGCGGGGAGAGGGGGGGGTGTATGTGTGTGTGCACGCAAAGCACATACATACATGTGTTAGTGTATGTGCTCGCAAAGGTAAGTGTGTGTGTAGACAGAAAGAGAGCATGAAAAATAAAAATAAATGAGAGATGGGTAGATTGAGATGCAGATGTACCCTTGCCTTTATCACAGCTGACACAATACTGGCACTCAAAAGTAATCTTTGTCGCTTCTATTAACACAGATGTAAGTAAGTACAGGATTTGTTTCTATACATTGTTTCATCGGTATATGAAGCTTTGTAGATCAATCGGCTCTTAGTGGTGATGTGGTCAGCAATTGTGCTGGCCACTTTTACTTCCCAGGTGAAAACCTAGTACTTGAATTAGGCCCCTGGTACCCTTTTTGGTGCTTTCCCGATATCTTTCCCCAGGATGACGTCGCGGGGACAGTCCAATATTTCTGAGGGTGGTAAGACCGGGTTTCCCAGCTTTCTGATGCTTTTTAACTACCCCAAAAAAATCTAGAACTGCGCCTAACCCAAACCCACCTACATTCTACGAGAGAGTGCATCTAGGTCCCACGACTGCATGCAGCCAATGTCCCATAACTGCATGCAGCCTATCTGCCACCCCCTAAAATATTCGACTGTCGGTTTGGGGGGGGGGGGAATATTGGGATAGAACCCCCTCATTTCACTACATATAAACAATTTGGAAAAATATAGTCAGTCAAAAAAATTTCTACACAGTAATCGTCCGGCAGCACTTAAAGGTTTCTATGTGCGCAATATGTGCAGACTTTACGGTACATTACGGTAGCAATGTGTTGCGTGGAGTTTTTCAAATAACAACTTGTATAAAACATTTTTATACTACATTTATTCAGGCACGAAGAGAGGGATGCAAGTTATATGTGATGTATGAAGTTACTACGGGTGCTCGAAGTGATTCCCATTATTCTCCAGACGCTCTTCATAACCAGTATACAACACATAGCCTAAATAATTCGATCTAAATATGGCGGAATATGTCACCTAAAGATGACGTTTTTAAACAAGTAGCCTCTATAAGAATGTTTATGAATTTCACTGCTAGGGGATTACTGTGTATACATATTTTTTTGGCTAACAGATGATCGGACATGCTAATTTATCTTTTTTTTCACATTTACCAGCTCGGAGGTGCGTTAGCGCAGTCGATAGGAGGCTCGCTTTCAAATCCAGCTGCTTCTTGCTGCAGCCACGGTCGGTTTTCGAAACCGGGGCAGTTCCCAGGGTTCACCCAGCCTCTAGGAAATGGGTACCAGAGTTGACATTCTGGGGTAAATGGAGGAACGTCGCTGTAGCTACGGAGTTATGTGCGGATGGCGACACAGGCTGACAGTTTCTTATCAGCTGTCCGTACTGGTGGCAGAGCTCTTATGGTTTATAACTGTGTGCAATGACGCTGGTTCACATCTCCCAACTTTACCTTTTTATCTTTTTACATTTACCAGCAGTAAATGCCAGCTGAAAATTTCTGGTTTTTCATTCACTTCAGGAGCTTAGTCTTGTTCCATAACCTAAGTGCCACATGCAGAATGTTGGTCTTTACTGCTCAGACAGATGCACTCTGACCTCAAATGACTTCAAAGGAAGCCTGCAATTAGTCAACTTTTTTGACACGCTTGTTGGGGAGGCAGTGGGTCCATTCTTGTTTTCCACAAAATGAGGCCCCGGAACTCACATGAAGAATGCCAGTGTATGAGATTGAAGACTTTAACAACCAACCAAACAAGCAACTAACACATACAAACAATAATGTTGAATGTATTGACTTGTTTATTGAGCCAGGTGGCTAATGCATTCACCATGAACTGTGCAAGTTAGGATTTGTATGTATGCCCCCCGCACACGAAAAAAAACGAATTTCCATCAACTTACAAAAGAGTGGGGATGGGGTTGCTTGAATGAAAGTCAAGCTTTTGCCAGAATGAAAGCCAAGGTGTTGTTTGAATGAACTGCCAAGGGGTCACCTGAATCAACAGCCAAGGGATAACCTAAATGAACTGCCATTGGGTTAAATGAATGAACAGCCAATGGGTTTCATGAATAAACAGCCAATGGGTTGTCTGAATAAACAGCCAATGGGTTGTCTGAATGAAAAGTCAATGGGTTTCATGAATAAACAGCCAATGGGTTTCATGAATAAACAGCCAATGGGATGCCTGAATAAACAGCCAATGGGATGCCTGAATAAACAGCCAATGGGTTGCCTGAATAAACAGCCAATGGGTTTCATGAATAAACAGCCAATGGGTTTCATGAATAAACAGCCAATGGGTTTCATGAATAAACAGCCAATGGGTTGCCTGAATAAACAGCCAATGGGTTTCACGAATAAACAACCAATGGGTTGTCTGAATAAACAGCCAATGGTTTGTCTGAATAAACAGCCAATGGGTTGTCTGAATAAACAGCCAATGGGTTGCCTGAATAAACAGCCAGATTAAAAAGTGACAACTGCCTATGACTGGGAGAGAAAAATTTTGGGTAAAACGAGACCAGACCCACACCCCCTTCCCAGCACATCGTACAATGCAACTAAGTGGGAGGGTGTAGTAGGTTGCTGAAATTGGATGTATTGGTCCAAAAGGTGCAGATATCACAGCCTAACTGTAAACCACAACACAGTGTGCTAACTAAACTAGCCTTTCAAAGCTAAATACCGAAGAAGTTTTTTTTTTTTTAAATCAAATAACTTGTTCACAATAAATAGTTGACACTCAATTAATTATTAAACTGGACGTGACCAAAAATGAATTTCAAAGTATGAATATAACAGATAGCTTTAAGCAATTTTGATATACTGATTCTCATTGGCTGGGGCTGAAAAGTTACGTCTGACAAAAAATCCTCCATCACCGTAGACCTTTTTCTTGGCCAGCTTTTTCTTCTTTTTAATTTCGGTTGCTTTTTCAGGCTCTTCAATATTCTGGGGATAAATTAATAAAACACAAACATGATCAGCAACGCAATAAAAAGACTGTTTATATTTTTTTCACTAAAATGTGTAGACATTGCCAGCTAATGATTAAGTAACTCTGGATATATACTGTTAAAAATAATTTGCATAGTTACCCAATGGTGCTTGACTACTAAAAAAAAAACATAGTTATTGAAAGAAACATCTGGGAAGGCTAACCCGGTCAAAAAATGCCCGCAGAAGTCAGATGTGTTGGCCGAAAGGTGCAAATATCGCAGCCATGCTGTAAACAGACACAATGCAGTTACATCTTCGGATGAACGCAGAAGAAGAAGAAGAAGAAGAAGAAGAAGAAGAAGAAGAAAGGAACATAATTTTGTCACAATTTTGACATTCACAATTTGTGTAACTTGAATGAATGAAATTGTTCAAATTGCACATAAAAATACCGTTGGGTTCACCCAATCATTTGACAGTTCTTTTGCATCTGGGTCGTAATGTGTACAGGCTTTCCTAACAGCTAATAAAAAGTATGCTTTTTTTTTAAACAAGAAAACACCACTGGAGAGCCACCTTTTTTTTTTTAATTTAAACAGCAGATGAAGAGATTGCCTTTTGTCAAAGAATGTGCTAGAAGGAAAAATGGAGGGGATGTGTTCAGCAAAAAGACAACATCATTTGTGGGTGAACAACAGCAAGAGATGGATTCGAAGAAGCATGTATAAGTATAATGTAAAAATACAAAAATATAAGGAGCTGGAGAAACATCAGAACTGACTTTTAGTGTGAAGATGACACTTTATGATGATTATGATTGCATGTTACAGTCTTGGGTATAAGGAAAGCAGTAGAGATTGCAAAAGAGAAAAGAAAGGAAGGAATAAAAAATGGGGGAAAGGAAAGACAGAAACAGGAAGGAAGTAAGGAAGGATGAAAGTAAAGACAGATTACAGCAAGGAAGTGACAAATAATGAAAGGATAGAAAGAATACAGACAGGAAGAATGAAAGAACAAAAATATGACAGTAAGAAAGAAGGGATGGGTGAAAAGTGAAAAAAAAAAGAAGTCAGGGTGGATAAAAGAAAGGAAGAAATAAAGGATGAAAGGATGGGTGAATTTAAGATGAAAAGAAAGAAAGGAAGTAAGGGTGGAAGAGGCTAAAAAAAAGGTATAAAAGGAAGGATGAAAGGGAAGAAATAAAGGAATAAAAGGAAGTAAGGATGGAGCACAAAATGACGAATGAATGGAAGAAAAGAGAGAAGGGTGAAAAAACAAAGAAAAGATGGATGACAGGACTGAAAGAAACAAAAGATGGATGAAAGGAAAAAAACAAAGGATGTGTGAAAGGAAATTTAAAAAAAGGGTGAATGATAGAACAGAAAAAGATGACAAGATGGATGAAAGTTCTTACAAACAACATAACACCCTCTGCAACTCCAGCTTTCCATGACCTACCATGTCAGCCTGCATGTCCTCAATGACAGCATTCAGATGGCCAATCTCCCGCCTGTACTCGTCCAGTTGTGCCTCAAGTTTCTCTCTCTTCAGCTTCTCATAGTCCAGCTGAGCCTCCAGTTCATGTATGGTTCTGAGACAGAGTTAAGAATTCAACTTATTTTCCTAAAGGTCATGCAAGAATACGAGAAATGAGCTGACCTCTAACAATTGCACAGTGCTTTTACAGAAATGGAAGCTCTTATCTTTCTCTTCTCCTTCATAGCGTTCCCGGGCATCTTAGGAGGCATCTCACTGACAAGGTTGTGGCATTCTAGGATACCTGGGTATGGAATAGCTTTCAATTCGAGGGTTAAAGAAGGTCTTACCACACTCATAAGGATTACTGCACTTCTACGTAAAATAAAGAAACAATGAACAAAATGACTAGTGTACATACTAGTGAAGAAGAGGAAAGGTTAAGTAAGGCAATGAGGTAACCTCCACATTCTAATGTTGAAGCCTATTAATTTTTGATAAATATTTATATATTTACTCCCTTCTTCTTCTTCTTCTTCTTCTTCTTTTTCTTCTTCTTGTTTTTTTTCTTCTGCTTTTTAGCATTCATCAGCTGGTAACTCCGGAAAAAAAGTTCTGGTTGTTCGTGTACTTCTAGACAGTAGTTTTGTTGCAGAATTTCAGTTTTGTGTGCACATCCCTTTTACAGATATGGCTTATTTGTATGCAGACTGTCGGCTTCTCATCTCTCAGATAAATGCACTTTGACTTTGAAGGTAACACCCCTAATTAGCACACTTTTACAACACGCTTGTTGTGAAGGGGGTTAGGCGGGCAGTGAGTCTATTCATCTTACCGCCAAAATGAAGCTCTTGTGAAATGAATGGTAGGTTACAGTGCAACTATTCCTTCCTTTCAGTATTAGCACCTGCTAACATACAGGTGACTTTGTACAATAGACACTAAAATACTGACTTACTTAATGATCACATCATTGTCTGTTTAACCTCTTTAAAGGCCAGACACTTCTAATTTCTCACTGTGGTTATTTCCACCTTGGATGTCTGCACTGATGATGTCTAAACCGGAAAGAGTTTCCTCAAATGACGGCTTAATGTTATTATTAATGAAAGCAACAACAACAAAAACAATAGACAACATAAATATTTTGGACACAATAAAAGACATAACACTCTTTTAAAAACCATAATGGAAAGAAAGGCTGAGGACAAGACAGCGAGAGGTAGACTATGATTCAAATGGGAGGACAATGTCAAGAGATGGTCGAACAGTAGTCTGAGAGAGTATGCAAGAGACAGAACGTGTTGGAGATCAATTGCAACCAACCTTCATAGCAGAGATGAACCCCGATTGAATGATTGTTATGAATATTACAGAATATCAGATACAGCTGTAATTATTGCTTAGTTCATTAAATTTTAATTATTATTATCTCATGAAGTGTGAGGGTGGTGTAACAACATTGGCTTCCCCGTGTTGGGAAGTATGTCTAATGTTATGTGGATGCGAGGTAGTCCTGCGGTTAACAAAACAAAAACTTCGCTCCCTGTTTGGGTTCCAGTGTCTCATTGTTTGAGGGTGGGGGAGGGGGGGGGGGGGGGGGGGGGGGGTGGGGGGGACAGAAGCAATGCCCCCTAACAAGCATGTCATAAAAAGATGATAATTAAGATTATGTTGAAATATTTTGGTTAGAAATATGTTTTGATTAGAAAAGTGCAGATCTTGCAGCTTAGCTGTAAACTATAACATATCATACCAACCACCCTTTTAGAGAGAACTCATAACAAGAAGAAACATTATGACAACATAGAAATATAAAAATGTTGAACTGGGTCCAAAAGCAAAAGCCAACACTTTGTTAGAATACTAACAAACTTTAGACCAGTGGCTCTCAACCCTACTAATGCAGCGACCCTTTAATACAGTTCCCTCATGTTGTAGCGACCCCCAAAACAATTGTTTTACTTCATAACTTCAACAAATATGTGTTTTCTGATGGTCTTATGGGCCCCTATGAAAGGGTTGTTCAACCCAAAAAAGGTTCCTGACCATCAGGTGAGGACCGCTGCTTTAGACAATACACTCAACTACAATAACAAGGCTGAACAAGATAAGAAATTGTACCATAATTGTTAGTATGTTGCTGGCACCTTTCAGAACAGTAGTGTTTTTGAGATATAGGGAGACACCAGAATCACAGCCCCCGGGGAGTGTGTGTAATTATATGACCTGCTCAAAAAAAGTAAAGTCTAAGACTAAGAAGACTAAGTCTAAGAAAATACAAGACATCGTAATATAACATAAGACTGAACCTAGTTCCATAATATAAAGTGCTCAACAAGACAAAATGAGACATCGTAATATAACACAAGGCTGAACAAGATAAAACCTAATACCATAATATAAAGTGCTCAACAAGACAAGATAAGATATCGTAATATAACACAAGGCTGAACAAGATAAAACCTAGTACCATAATATAAGGTGCTCAACAAGATAAAACAAGAAACTAGACAGAGAACTCACTGATCTTTCTCTCTAAGTTCTTTGAGTCTCTTCCTGTCCTCCTCAACACATCCTCCCAGCTGAATGTAATTTTTCCTGGCCACATCTAACAGTCTCTGAAGTTCTTCCATCTTGACCTTGGCACGGCCTGATAACAAATGTAATGATCACACAACATCTTCTGCTATGCCCGCTTGCTATTTATATGTTTACATTTATCATATACTGAAAATTTAAGGCTCTTTTCTAAGGAAACAAGGTGCCGGTACTCACCACAAAGTGTCTAAAAAGGTACTAGTAGTCATCACAAATTGTCTATTACAGAAGACCTAAAAAAAAAATATGCCCTAAAAAAGGTGCAGGTACTGCATACTGTTGCACACCACCAGAATAAATAAAAAATGCCTGCTGTATAATATAAAGAAAGAAAATGCAGAAGTTTTGATGATTATAAGTGTTATAAGACTGCTTAAAAAACAATTAAGGAATATACAAATGAAACGTATCACCGGTGTGTGGCTAGATCCTAAGGGGAAGAGAAAGCATCCTCACTCCAGAGAGTGAATCTTCTATAGACGGAGTTAACGCTATACAAGAGACAGCACACACTGAAGAAGCCAAAAATAAAGATAACTGATTTTTCCTCTGAGACAGACCCCAAGATTAGACATACCAACAGGAGCAGTGTGGTGTGTGAAAACCATACAAGAGCTCACAGTCATTACATTTGCCAATGCAGAACAGGTGTCATCAGCATAAACATACTAGAAACTTGCTTAGGAGAAGATTAGAGCACTTACGGTATGCTGAAAAATGTAGGTAGATATAAATTCACGATTTAAGGTCCCTAGTTTATGACCACATTCCCTCCTTCAACACTGTGTCTCTCTCACAGAATCCATCATTCATTCATTCAGTAGCATGTCCCTCGCGGAACCTCGCTGCCATAACAACCCTCCGGAAAACCTTCCTATCCTGAGCAAGATGTCCTGCATCTGATACACCCATCTGGAGATCATCTGCCACATCCTGCACCCATCTTCTCCTTGGCCTTCCTCTTCCTCTCTTCCCAGGCATATACCCCTCCATTATTGTTCTCTCTAGACTTCCATGACGTTTGAAGTGACCAAAATATTTCAATTTTCTTTGTTTTATTGTCTTTACTAGCCAACCCTCTTCAATATTCAGCTCTTGAAGTATGGATGCATTTGTTCTTTTCTTTACCCAAGATATTCTTAGAACCTGTCTGTAACATTTATATTCAAATGCATTTATGCGCTGTTCCGCTTGTTTAGTAAGTGTCCAGGTCTCACAGGCGTATGTTGCAATGGGAAAGATGCATGCTCTTAAAAATCTGACCTTTGTAATTCTATCTGTACAATTCCATAATTTATTTAGTTGTTTTAGTCTTTGAAGAGCAATTGATAGTCGCCGTTTAATTTCTTTCATTGTGTCACCATTGTTGGTAACCAGTGACCCAAGATATTCGAAATTTTCCACCACTTCCAATCTTTCCTCATTAACATATCACTCATTTCAACCGGGGTGCTGAGTTCGATCCCAGCTGTGGGCCCTGCGCTGGTTTCAACAGTGGTATCGAGAAGCCGACCGTCCAGAAAGCAATGGCAAACTACTGGATGTAAACTTGCCTAGGAAAACCACAACAGCAAAAACATGCTGGGGTTGGTTTTGCAACGTCCTGTAAAGGATACACAACTAACTTTTATGAGTATTTCCTCTACCTCTTTTTAGATTTATACTGAGTTTGTATAACCAAAAAATCAACCTCTTTTAGTTTAGTACACCAGGTACTGCTTGAAGTGCTCTCAAGTCATTCAAAATTAAGATGAAATAAATTATGTCGATGATGAAGACGATGCTAAAGTTAACAACAACAAGACAGCAATGAAGATAACAATAAAGACAGTGAACAAAGAGGTGAAGAATACAGCAATTAAGAAGGGAAGAAATCAGTGATGAAGATGATGAAGAATGAAAAAGGAGGATTTAAAAAAAAAACAGAAGAAGAATTCTAAGACCACAAACACTGTGGTGTACTAATCAACACATTTCCAGATAAAAATGACTACAAAGGTCAAAGTAAGATCTTTCTTGCATTACTTCTGGCATTATCCTCTGACTTCTTTGATCGTCTGTTTCTTCGACTGCTTCCACGGCTCTCTTCCTCTTCACTTTCAGATTCAGACTCTGTTACTTCTGTGTCTTCTGAGGGAAAATTAATCATTTTAAAAAAAAGTCTGTTTTAAGAATCCAGCCACCACTATATGACAACAGACCGCTTTACAAGACCGGCAAAAATAAGGCTAGAAATATAACAGCTAGAAACAAAGGTATAACAACAGATAACATAACTTGACAAGATGAGACAAGACAAAATACAAGACAATAAAAAAAAGACAAAGCATGAAAGAAAAAGGGAGGGTGTGATAAAATGAAACAAGACAAAATAGAACAGATTACAAGGTAAGATAAGATTAGATTAGACAAAGCAAAAATTAAAAGGAGAAAAAAAAATAAACACGATGAGACAACACAAACAAAAGTAAAGATAATGCAAGATAAGAGAAGACAAAACAGTCTTCTTCAAGATAGCCATTTTGTCTAACCAATCATATTTAAGATACATAACATAAATGTACTGCTGTATGGGTATGGAAATGCAGGCTTTCACCAACAGTAGATCTTACCAGATTGAGTATGGGTGACTAGTGCATTTTCTTGATGCCTTTCTTCTCTATCATTTTCAAGAAATTCTACAAATTATTTGGGTTCCATTTTACAATGACTGGTTGATCTTATAGCCCTGCTGGTTCCAAAATGAATGCTTCTTCTGCTAGGGACTGAATCCAGATATATCAAGATATATCAATAGTACCCTGAGCTATAAAATTTGTCTTATTTTTGCTGAACGTTAGTCTAAATTCACAGCATGCATCAGTGAATGCAGATAGCAAACACTGAAGTGACTCCTTGGAGTGGGTGGTATTGCAGCATCCTCTGCAAAGCGCAGATCTCTGGTAAGTACCATAGTCTTAATTTTCAGTCTATGAGAATTGTAGAGGTTGTTGTCAGATCAAGAATGGATGGATATACCACACTCCTCATCTCAAAAGGCATACTCAGAAGGAGTGAGAAGAATATCCTGAAGAGGGTAGGAGCAAGTACACATCCTTGTCTCACTTCATTCTTGATTACAAACTTCTTAGATGTTACACCATCAAAACTGACTGTGCCTTTCGTACCTGTTTGGAATGACTCAGTGTTGCTGAGTAGGGTAGGTGGACACCCAATCTTCTCCAGCGTCTTGAACATAACTTCCTGACAAGCCAAATCAAATGCTTTGACTAAGTCTATTGTAGTGATAGGAAATAGAGGATTAAAGTTAGGATTTTGACTGGGTATTAGAATCAGGGAAACCCAACTTGCAAGACATGAAATCAGCATGAGAGAGTAAAACTTCGTGAATGTGTGATCTTTGGGGGAGCACGGGAGAACCAGGGAAATAATTAAATAGAGATGGACTCTGCAACAGGTCTCAGAGCTGGAATGTGTGAAAGCTGATCATCTGTATGGAAAGCTACACTGAATGAAGGCTGAGAGAAGGGCAATGCTGATGTGTTCCTACTGAGTGCTGATTGGGATCGTGCACATGTAAATCATGGAAGCTAAAGGTTTAGCCCTGTGATCTGAAGTGCAGACCAAGATGTGTGAAGTAAATGTCATGCTGTAGATTGTCGTTAGGCTGTTTGTTAGACCAGTGGACAGGCTTTCATAGCTTATGTGTTGTGATAATTAAACATTAAACTCTCATCAACTGGTGTCGACTGTTATGTGGAGAAGTTTGCAGGAGTTGACTGGAGAGAGCTTCTGTTCCATATATGCTGTGAAAAACAGACAATGACTAGATTTTTTACATTAAGAGAAACATTACATCTATGAATCTGTGTCGGTGAGGTTATGTTTGTCTATCTAAACCTGTGACTTTGAGTCTACATCTTTGAGTGTATCTTTAAGAATCAATGCTAATGTGTGAAATCTGATAGCTGACCCAATCCAAAAGCATATTTTTACACATCTCTTTCCCCACGTGATCTTTCACTATTATTGTCTGGGACATTGTATGTGCTGATACAGGGAGCTAACAACTTACCAGGTCCAGAGCCACTCAACAGTTTGACACAGGCCAACTGGGCAAATCTGCTAGCCACATCTCGAGCTGTCTCCCCAGCCTCGTTAGTGATGTATGTGTTGGCTCCCATCTCAATCAGCCACTGGAGAACATGGACATGACCTTGACCAGCAGCTGTGATTCAAACAAAAATGGATGCTGAACTTCAAAACAATGTTTCCGGGTGTGAGTTTAGGAAAATGATAACACAAACAATATACTGTACACATTATTGATGGGCAAATTTTGCAGGTGCATATCATACAATATATTTGTACACTTAATACTGCATAAAGATGGGCAATCTATTTTATGTTTAAAAAAAAGTACCATGTATTTAATCTACAACTTCCATGGTGAAATGAGAGAAGGATACAATGAAATTTGTGTTTTTCTTAGTGTGGGTTATGGGGCACCAACTGATCATTCCTACTTCCTCAAGTCCCTTCCTTTCTTCCCATCCACGAGTTTGTTTGCTTCCAATCACTCACTTGTTCATGAGAAAACACAAACTTACCTTCATACACACTTTCCTGCTAGTTCCATCCTCAACAGCCCCTTGACCCTTAACCCGTCACATTGTGGAACCCCTTATGACTCATAGAAGGATTTCCTACTGATTACACCTTGGCTGCTAGGTCGACCTAGCTTTAAGTGGGTACCAGGTACAGTCCTGGAAAGTAAAGGTGGCTGACATGATGCTGACCACATCACTCACCGAGTGCCAATTGGTGGATAAAATATAGGTCAAGCTCTTTATGCCCAATATACCTGAGGGCGTGGAAAAGGGTTCTTTACTTTTTTTTTTTTTTATAACATATACCGAGTGTTATAATTTTTATGTTGCCATTTGTCAATCCACATCAATTCTACTAGTGAAAGAACCACTGTCGACATAGACCAAATCATAGTGTATTTACCAATTTAAATGCACTTGTGAAGCTGGATACATGGGCCAAAGTGATCGATAGCTAGAGAAAAGAGTGGCTGAGTATATACCTGAATGGCTGGTAAAAACATTCTAAAATGAAAATAATTTAACAAACATAATTGAAGAAGCTATTACACAGATCAACACTTGTCCATTGTGTGCTGTATTTTGAACTTTAGACATGTTTTACTCATACCTTTATGAACAAGTGTAGAACCTTTGTCATCTCGTTCATTAATGTTCACCACACCGTTTTCTACCAGCGTCCTTAAATATTCCAGGTCACCATTGTATGCAGCCATATGAGCCGGGAAGGAGAGATCTGAAAAATCAAACAGAATGGATCTGAAAAAAATATGTTTCTTCTTCTGCATTATCTGAAGATATAATTGCACTGTGTCATTTTCAGCATGGCTGGATATTTGCGCCTTTCGGCCGACACATCCAACTTCTGCAGGTATTTTTTTACCGGGACAGCCTTACCGAGAAAATTTTTTTTACTACTTAAAAATTGTCAGATAGCAAGAAACACTCTGGAAGGCTAACCCAATCAACAAATGATTGGAAGAAGATGCACATTTTCTCCACACGTGTATCACAGCTCTGGTGTTAACAGACACTAAACAAATACTGCCCATCAAAAACAAACAAAAATATACTGGATGAATACAGAAAAACAGAAAGAAAATGCAACAAACACTCACTTTCTTCCTTTTCTGGGTGATCTTCTTCATACTCTATGTGTGAAATGTATTCTAAGATGTTGTCTTTGTAAAACCTTTGTGCCAGGTCTTTCGGTGTTTCACCATGATCATTTCGTGAGCTGAGAGGACAGTTTTAGCATTTCCATTGTGGCATACTAAGAATTTCAGGCAGGGGAGGTGACCCTCGGATGCTGCCAAATGTGCTGAAAAATATAAATGCATTTTTTTGCAAAGGGTTAAAGGTAAAAACTGGATTAAAAGAAGTAGGTACTATTTTACACTACTTTTGGTCAGTATGGTAGATATGTGTTTGTACAGTTCTGAGTTATGGTTTTGCTTCTGACAGAGTTGGCTGTTGTATTTTCCGCCACATGTAGACTAAAAGCATATAGTTGCATCGCCCTGCTACTCAGCTGAGTGCATGGTGTGACACTGTGAGCTACATATTTCATTTGGAATGCTCTTCAACTGTCGCCTAAGACCAAAGAAAAACACATATTTGAAATGAACCAGGACGTAGACTTGAAGTTACGCTTTCAACTATCTTGAAATGATTCTGATTCAACTTGGAATGGATCGTGGTCTACTTGGAATGAAGCGTGGCTTGCACCTTTGAAAGAACCTTGGCTTACACCGACTTTAACATCTAGGGTTGACAACACTAACGCCACTCAGTTCATTGTACAATCTGTCAGTTTATTCTGGTCCATGTATTCAACATGCTTAAACAATTATTCTCAACTTCTATCACTCGCGACATATTCGAACATTAACCATTCTCGCGAAAAAAAAACTACATCTTCAATTACTACAACCTTCTTCCCTGACTTCTCATGATCGACTGACCACGAGGCTAGCTCGGGCTTACTCCACCGGCCACAAGTATCTCGTGCCGTCACTTGTAGCACGGACTTCCTGCTTGCCACAATGTACTCGTGGAGACCATAAAGCAGGGTCATCACACTCTCCCCCCTTTTTAAACAAAATGACACTTTATGGAACATCAAGTGTCATTTTCATTTAACCAAATATAAATCAATTTAATTGTACAGAAAATTATAGTTCATGATTATCCTCAATTACTGCCCTTTAAAAACTGCCTTTTCCTTTTACTGCCTGCTTCTTCTTAGTACTGATGTAGTGAAATGTATCTTTAAGATGCATCTGTAGTATTGTCTAATATATCTACTCTATCGGGTTTAAAGTCAAATGATCATAGATAGAGCTGATGAGATGACAGCTTTGAGATATTTATTACATAGAAAATTGGATTGAACTAAGAATTACATCACCTTTCACAGGGTTTAAACCCCAATGACTCTTAGCCGATATGATAGTGGTAAATATATATTTAACATAGTGCTTCTAGTTTCCCAAAGCCTCTATAAACACCTTTTACAGGGTTTACCCAACCCCAAGGAATCTACCACAGAAAAAAAAAAATGCATGTAGATATTTTTTCATAGAGCTGTAGAGTTTCCTCCAGTTATGGTTTAACAGGGTAGGTTAATCCAAAGGAATCTCAGACACCTTTCCACCCTTTAGATTCCGACACAGATGAGTTCAACTCATATACTGTGCATGTGCTTTGATGTGTGCACTCTTTCTTTACCATCAGTCTGTCTAAGCATCAGTATAATTATAGCAGTTTATAATTTTGGGTGTCGTGGACCAATTTACCCTGTCCCTGTGCTGTACACCTATGCTTTAAACATTTTAAATTGAATTTTTCGAAGTTATGACTGAAAATAACTATCTGGTGGGCGCCACAACATAAGGGAACTGTACTGAAGGGTCGCAGCATTAGGAAGGTTGGACAGCCACTAATCTATGTTGACATGTTATGATAAAGAATGGATGTGAGAGCTCGGTTTCAACTGGTAAGAAAAATAGAAAAAGAGCAAGGGGAGGGCAAAGAAATAAATTACTTGGATGGTCTGGATGGTGCAGATATTGTAACCTAGCTGTAAACCACAACACCAAGTGCCAACCACCCCTTTGAGGATGAAAATAGATGAAGAAAAAGTAGGAGAAAGAAGAAGAAGGATAAAGAGAAAAGAAGAAGAAGGAGAATGGCTTAGCCATATGTATAACGTGAGCAACAGCACTGGTATCATCCATGATTCTGATGATTGTGTGAGATAGTAAAACATGACCGCCTATGCTTATCAGCAAGGCACAAGATGATAATGATGAGAAAGAAGAGGAGGAGGAAAATACACACAAAAGACATTCATATTATGACAAGACAATCATGTTTCTCTGAGATCACATTATGAGAGGAGAAGTGTCTATTTAACACTGCAACAACTGAAAATATTGAGGGTAGTAGAGTCAGAGATCAACAGAAAGAGAAAATTGTGGATGGTCTTCTTCAGGGTGACATGGAAGATGATTCTATTTTATGAATACATCAATAAAAAGTTGAACGATCATTGTCATTTTTTTTTTCTTTGGTTTACAGCAAGGCTGCAGTATCTTTACATCTGGGCCCAACACATCTGATTGCAACAAACTCCTAAATAGTGGCTATTTTGAAATGAGTGTTAGGGAAATAGTAGGTATGCCCCCCCCCCCCCCCCCACAAAAAATACAAATCATAGCCCTAGAACCCACCCAGGGACAACAGGATCTTACCTGGAGTGTTTCCATTCTTATCTTCTTCATTGGGCAAGCCTCCCCACTTCAACAAAAACTGGATACAGCCTAGCCTTCCATGGTAGGCAGCTGTATGCACTGCAGACCAGCCTAAATTGTCCTTGCAAGACACATCCTGGAAGAGAGTCATTGGATAAAGACACATCCTGGAAGATTGGATAAAGACACATCCTGGAAGATTGGATAAAGACACATCCTGGAAGAGAGTCATTGGATAAAGACACATCCTGGAAGAGAGTCATTGGATAAAGACACATCCTGGAAGAGAGTTATTGGATAAAGACACATCCTGGAAGAGAGTTATTGGATAAAGACACATCCTGGAAGAGAGTCATTGGATAAAGACACATCCTGGAAGAGAGTCATTGGATAAAGACACATCCTGGAAAATTGGATAAAGACACATCCTGGAAGAGAGTTATTGGATAAAGACACATCCTGGAAGAGAGTCATTGGATAAAGACACATCCTGGAAGAGAGTTATTGGATAAAGAAAACTGAGAAATGATTTAATAGATTTTTTTTTTCTTTCTCTTCAGGATTACAACAATTTAAAAAAAAGACAAACAATTTTAATGATATACTTTTTTTTTTATTTGGGAATAGAGAAAATATTTGATTTATATTTTTACTTTTTAATTGAAGATAAATATCATATATATTTAGATTAACATTGGCTACATGGATCTCTGTGTTAATCAGTATCACCCCTTATAGTAGAAGAACCAACACAAAAAAGCAAAATACAAAAATGTGTGTTATATCTTTAACTCTTTGAGTCCCAATGAACGCATCATACGTTCAAAGGCCTTTAACTCTTTGAGTCCCAAGGAACGCATCATACGTTCGAAGGTTCCTACCTAGAAGCCCAATGAACGCATGATGCGCCGATTTTATTACTTTATTTACTACCCCCGGGCCTGTGATGCTAAACCCCAGGGGACTCAAAGAGTTAAAGGACTTTGCAAGCTAACACCTGCATTTATATAGTTGTATTTGGCAATTCTGTGTTCTTCTTCTTCTTAACATACACTAGCTATAAACTCTAGCAGAAAGTTGTGGTTGTTCATCCACTTCTGGACTTTGGACTTGTTCCAGAACTTAATTTGTTGGTGTCAAAACAGATCTGACTTATTTCTGTTGATTTCTCACCCTTCAGGCAGATGCACTCTGACTTCGAAGAAAAAAACATCCTTAACATCTTTTATGACATGCTTGTTGGAAAAAGGGGGGGGGGGGGCAGTGGGTCAATTCTTTTTCCCCAAAACTGGGACCCCACAACCCATGCAGGAATTTCTATGTTTAGCAGTTTGCCATTGCTTTCTAAATGGTAATATGAAAATACAATACTGTTGTCAAAATCCAAGAAAATCGGTCTGCTCCAAAATCACCTACAGCTCTGAAACCTGGTATGTTGGGATTATGAAACTTTACCCACAACCCTCTAAACCACAGATGTCAAGAACATAACAAACCTGACTGAACATAATCTGTACCTCACATCCAGCATTGGCTCAAAATACAGTTTGCTTTAAAAAAAAAAATATTTAAAACACATCAAAAGTATTGACCTCACTGCACCGGGTTTTGGCCTCCCTCTGCAGAATGGCTAGCCACCTGCCAAAATCATCACACAAAGTACAAACTCTGTAACTCTGGTAACGATCCCCAGGGATCTCCGTGTAAAAACTACACTCATGAAATGAACGGTGCAGCTGTAAAACCAACCCAAAACCTTCAAAACATGAGGCAACACAGCTTGATCACTTCGCCATGGAGATCCCCTGTGTGTGTGTGGGGCAGCAGTAGCCACACTTAAAACAGTCATGTCCAATTTACCACAATTATCATCTTCATCATATTTCATGCTGATAAGGATGGGCTGTCATATTTTGCCACCTCACAATCAACACAATCATGGATCAAGTTAGGCTGTCATGTTTTGTCACCTCACACAATCAACACAATCATGGATCAAGTTAGGCTGTCATGTTTTGTCACCTCACACAATCAACACAATCATGGATCAAGTTAGGCTGTCATGTTTTACCACCTCACACAATCAACACAATCATGGATCAAGTTAGGCTGTCAGGTTTTGCCACTCCCCACAATCAACACAATCATGGATCAAGAGATTCAGTCAGTGGTTTTGTCTCATCATTCAGGTATTAAACTCTTTGCTTTCTTTTGCTGTTTTTGTTTTTCCCCATCCATCTTGCCAGTTATCAAGTTTTTGTGTCCATTCCTCATTTACAGTAAAGAACATGACAAAATATTTTTCATGACCTGGGCAATAATTATTTTAACCTCTTTTCTAGACAGGAAGCTGCCATGGTGTAGCGGCTAGATCACCTGTGGATCGGAAGTTCACGTCCGAACAGAGATGGCATTATTTTTTTTCAAATGACCTTAGCTTCCGTGTCGATCCAGCCTTAAATAGGTACCAGTTAAAGTCCTAGTAGGAGGTAAAGATGGCCGGCATGATGTTGACCAAATCATCCATTGAGTCGCGACTAGTCTATAAAATATAGATCAAGGCCTATATGCCACTGTGTGGATTTTTATCATGGTATGGGGCGTCGCAAGTTGGCCCAGCCTAAAATGGGTACCAGGATGGCTGTCCTGGGGAAGTAAAGGCGGCCAGTGTAATGCTGACCACATTACCCACCTAGTGTCGATTGGTCTGTAAAAATATGGGATGCTCTTCCTGTGTGCCTGATGCGCCTAAGGTGATGAAAAGGGATCTTTGCTTTGCTTTACTTACTTTACCTGTATGCCACATACACCTGAAGGCTAGGAAAAGGGTCCTTTATTTACTTTATTTATCTCAATATTTATTACTTCAATGTTAAAACTGACTGACGACACACAGATAAATTAAAGACTCGTGACTTACCACCCCTGATCTGAGAATAGTGCTAAGACAAAATGAATGTCCGTGAGCTGCAGCCAAATGAAGGGGTGTTTGGCCTCGAGCATCTTTTGCTGAAAGATTGATTCCACTGTTTGCAAGGGCCTGTGAAATGAAATACCACGATGATCATTTTACTGAAAGCAAGCTAGGATGGCAGATAGAAACTTCTACAGAAGAAGAGCTTAAAATATTTCTTCTAACTATATGACATTTATATGGTTAAGGTATTTTAGTTTACAAGAGATGATGATGATATTTTTATGAGTTTCCTCTGACATTTAGAACTTGAAAAATGTCAGTATTTAGTTTTTGAATTTTGTTTTATTTCCGATACAATGTTTACATTCAGTGAATCAAACATTTTAAACATACCGTGGAACTTAAGGGAAGAAAAAATCTTAAATGCATATAAAAGAAAATAATGAATCAAACCTCCATGCAATTTTCAAAACCCTTGATGGCTGCTATATGAGCTGGGGTCCAACCATGTGGTGTTGTTACAGTTGGATCGGCATCATGCCACAACAACCAATGCACACACTGAAACAGATAACAGATATTTTACAAAATTCAAACAAATGGCTTTTGCTTAACAAGTAACACATCACATATTGATTTATAAATAATTTAATCGTCCGCTAGTATCCAAAAAGATAACTATAATAAACTTTGATTTTAATACTCTGAAAATGTTACGTCTGTAAATCATCAGCAAGCTTGAAACATTACCTCCATATACTTACAATACAGCACTCTAGTTTACAAAATACATTTGGTAATGGTGGTGGTGATTGGGGGGAGGGGGGGGGGGGGGGTGGTCCCTGTACATAACATGCAAAAAAAATATACAATTACTCATTCTCCTGCAGCTTTATGGAGCAAAACTCCTTAAGTTCTTTATATGTGACTTTAGATTTTTGTCAGTACGTTCATGAAACATGCACGCAGATGATGTCCAGAGGTTTTTAAAGTTGTTATACAAGAATTACACTACCAATTAAAAATAATATTTTAAAATTCCAAGGGGGGGAAAAAAGAAATAATAATGATTTTAAAAATGTACACCTGATATCAATTTTTAATAATATGCAATTATATGTGGTATGAAAGCTCACAAACCTCCAAAGCGCCAACATTACAGGCCGTATGGAGAGGAGTAAATTTATGTTTAGGGTCTACCTCGTTGATGCTGACACCATTTTTTACCATCAATTCAAGCTGCACAACATCAGAATTTCTCACCGCATCATGAAGGGAGCAATATTTTGCTCCATTCGAAGATGCCCCTGAAATACAATCAATAAATTAATAAATCTGGTTAAAAAAAGGTACAGAAATAACACTGATAAGGACTGTGCCTTTCATGTTATTTACCACACACTGAACAGTGATTACTGAAACTAGCTGAGGCTGTGAAAATAAAAATGAACAATTGTGCATTGTGAAAAACACAAAACAGCATGTGGTAAATTTAAAATTGCAGTGGATATCTTGAACTTCCGGCGGTAAGATGTATATATGGAGAGATGTATATGGAGAGGACAATGTGAAAGAAATGTGGAAATCATTCATTTTTGCATGTTTCATTATGTGTTGAACTAACTGTAGAAATGATTCATGTTTGTGTGTTTCATTATGTTTTGAAGTAATTGTAGAAATGCACATGACAAAATACAACATCATGAAGGCAGCCATGAAAGTAAAAAGGCAACTATTTAGAGGTTTGCTGCAATCTTGTATTTTTGGCCAAAAGGGTGTAGATATCACAGCCTTGCTGTAAACTACATCACACCAACAGCCCTTTTAATGAAAAATGCAGAAGAAAAAGAAGGGTGAGGTATAATGTGTTCAGGAAATTGTATCCTTTCAGTATATAATTCACAAGCACATCACAAGGCTCGTGGTAGTGAATTGGTTTACAAATATTTAAAATAAAACCTATAATAAATGGGAAAGGAAGAGTAAGTTGTGAATTTTGTTATCTTCACGGCACTTCAGAAATGTCCATAGGTGCTCAGACTCAGACTTCTTGTAGTCTCTGTGTGTCTTCTGTGCCTGCCTGTGCTGATCTTGACTACCAGTTCTCGCATTCTGAGCAGCAAAGGAATCATTCATTATTCAGTATTCTTTTACTGGTGCATCAGAACTGGAACTCTGCGCTTGCTGCTGAAGATGAGGTTGGAGTGCTTATGGGAATGCCGAGAGTGTTGTGACATTGGTTCCTAACTCAATATATTTGATGTATTTTAGATGTAAATCTGGTCATAAAGCTTTAAAAAAAATAAAGAGGAGGTGACAGGGTGGTTTTAGCTTCAAGAATGTATGGTTGTAATGTATGGTTGTAATGTTCAATAAACAAGATTAGAGAAGTGAGATGTATATTTTAGGCATGCAATTAGAAAAAAATCGCTTAGATTTAGGGGCAATTGATAAAGTGGGCGGCCAAGAAACAGAATAACTGCCTAAATAAATAGACAGCTGTCAAGTGAGACCTCTAACACCGTTGGAGAGATACCATGAAGTCCACTCGAGACCCAGTTTGACACAAGTCTTGGACATGCCGCCACTAATAGCTTTGCGCTGACAGATCAATAGTTCAAACTGTATTTTGATTTCGCTACTTATGATGCCCCTCCCTCAAACCCTTACGGTGCCGCTTTTCTGTATCATAAGTAACTACGACTCTGAGTCCATTGCACCTGACCGTAAAATGTGGAATGAGCTGATCAGATAGTCAAACTTGAAACACAGAACAGTGAACACTAGTAATAAGTAACTCGCCAACGAAACGATGATGAAGTAAAGTATTCAACAATGCTACTACTACTAAGCAATCTACAACATTTAAATCAAAAATGTTAATTGAAACACACAAATATACCTGGCATGATTGACTAGTCAACCTTGGTTATCCGGTGGCAGCAACTCAAAATTTCCTCAAATATCCCAGTTATTGTTTACCTTGTCGACACCTCGCTACCCAGTAGAACCGGACAAAATGTAGTCCCGCAGTGACGATTTTTTTTTTTTTTTCGCTTTTTAAAAATTAAATTTACAAAATTAGTTTATTACACAGAAATCAAAGCCCTTTGGGGACAAGCAACGGAATCAGTAGAAAAACAAGATTATTATGGCTTGAAGAGAATGAGGCACCTAGGTGTAACCAGAGCGGGTCTTGCCGGCTGACCACACTCAGGCAAGACGGGCCTATAACCCGACTGTGACCAGTACCGCGCTGGATGCTGAAGATGAGGACGGAGCACGCATGGGAATGCCCTGAGTGCTGTGATGTCAATTTTTGAATCAAAACTCAACACACACACATTAACTGCATGTGCCGTTAAAACTGTGCAAATAATAAAATATAATGTAAATTCGGTATTGATAAAATTATCGTATCCCGTATTATATGAATAATTTCTTTCTTTGTGTTTCCTTGGCAATCACCGACAATCGCGAATAGTTCACTTGACGTCCTTTTTTAGGATGAAAATTTTCGTTATTTGAAGCCCTACTCTGGCTCTTACTAGGGGCCGCAGTATAGTCCGGCCACGACCGGCTCCAGCTGACGGGCCGTGCTGCTGACGTCACCGGGTCGGGCTAACGATGCGTTAACGCAGCATTTCTCAAACTAGGTGCTGAGGCAGCCTGGGGTGTCCTGAGCGTATGCCAGGGCTGCCGCGTAATAAAGAAAAGTCGGCTAAAAATGTGAAATAATGAAGAAGGCATGTAGATACTTAAAGATAAAATTTAAGTTGTCTTTCCTTGCCACTGTCGAAAATAGTTTATATCTTGTTTAAGAACCGCTGCGTTACCGCATCGTTAGCCTGACGCGGTGACGTCAGCAGCACGGCCCGTCAGCTGGAACCGGTCATGATTTGTCTTGCGTTGGTTTCGACAATGGCACCGATAGCTGATAGTTCAGGGGCAATGGCAAACTATTGAACGTAAAATTTGCCTAGAGAAGCCATAAAAGTCAAATAATGCTAAAGCTGGTTCTGGAACGTCCTGTAAAGATTACGCAAATAACATATTGTGCAAGACATATATTTTTTTAACTGACTAATCGGAATTAGGTGGACGTTATGGATAGCCACCACCTGCTGCTTTTACTTTCCAGGACTTTACCTCGATACCCATTTTAGACAGTTTCTTCTTCTTTGCGTTCACCGTCTGTAATCTCCGGCGGAAAGTTCAAGTTGTTCGTCCACCTCTAGAACTTAGTCTTGTTCCATAACCTGAATGCCGCTTCCGCATCCTTTTTACAGAACTGGCTTACTCGTATGCAGACTATTGGTTCCTTGCCTCTCGGGCAGATGCACTTTGACTTCGAAGAAGCCCACAGTGGACTCTTACGACATGCTTTTGTTTTATCATAGTCGACGTCATTGCACATAATACACTCCCATGTTGCCGCTGCCAACATCCAGCCCGCCAGTTTTACCACGTCAACATTCAGTCCGCCAGTGTCAGCATTCATTTTGCCACTCACAACGCTGAGTTAGTTACTCACAGTATTTAGTTAGTCACTCCCAATATTCATTTAGCTACTCACAGCGTTTAACCATCCACTCCTAATATTCAGTCCGCCAGTGTCAGCATTCATTTTGCCACTCACAACGCTGAGTTAGCCACTCACAGTATTCAGTTAGTCACTCCCAATATTCAGTTTGCTACTCCTAACATTCAGTAAGTCGCTCCCAGTGTTCAGTTAGCCGCTCCCAACGTTCAGTTAGCCGCTCCCAATGTTCACTTAGCCACTCCCAATGTTCAGTTAGCCACTCCCAACGTTCAGTTAGCCGCTTCCAGTTTTCAGTTAGGCACTCCCAATGTTCAGTTAGCCGCTCCCAATGTTCAGTTAGCCGCTCCTTGTGTTCAGTTAGCCGCTCCCATCATTCAGCTCGCCAGTGTCAACATTCAGTTAGCCACGCCCAGTATTCAGTTATTCGAGCCCAATATCCAGTTTTGCCACTCCCGGCATTCAGTCACCGTGTGTCAACATCCAGTTAATCTGTTCCAGTACTCATCTAATCTGTCCTACTATTGATTGAGCCGGTCCCAGTATTCAAGAGCCAGTAGTAACAGAATTCACTGGGTAATATTGTTAACATTCTACCCCACCGCAAACTTTATAACATTGCAACAAGTATGAAGGAATCCACGCCCAGAATTTATTCCCTTCACTTATTTATGTTAACAATTTTCGGAACATTTGTTTGGTTGGCTATCGTTGCCGGTTTTTCCCATCCGGGATGCCTGCCGAAAATGTGATAACCTCTGAAAGTGTGATAATCCCTGAGAAATTGATAATCCCTGAGAAATTTAGCTTCTCTTCATGGGTGACAAAACAACGTGACAAAGCTCCAGTAAAGGTTAATATAACCTTTTCATGCGAACGCGCTTTGTAATGCCGGGTTGCTGGGTTTGATCCCAGCTGCGGACAATTTGTTTTGCGTTGGTTTCGACAATGGTACCGAGAGCTGACAGTTCAAAAGCAATGACAAACTATTGAACGTAAAATTTGCCTAGAAAAACCACAACAGTCAAAAAATGTTGGTTCTGCAACGTCCTGTAAAGGATACGGAAATAACATATTATGCAAGACATATATTTTTTACTGACTAATCGGAATTAGATGGTCGTTATGGATAACCACCACCTGCTGCCTTTACTTTCCAGGACTTTACCTCGATACCAATTTTAGACCGTTTCTTCTTCTTAGTGTTTACCGTCTGGATTCTCCGGCGGAAACTTCAAGTTGTTCGTCCACCTTTAGACTTTAGTCTTGTTCCAGAACCTGAATGCCGCTTGCGCATCCTTTTTACAGAACTGTCTTACCCGTATGCAGACTATTGGTTCCTTGCCTCTCAGGCAGATGCACTCTGACTTTGAAGAAGCCCACAGTTAGTGGACTCTTACGACATGCTTGTGTGTTATCATAGTCGACGTCATTGCACATAATACACTCCCATGTTGCCGCTGTCAACATCCAGTCCGCCAGTTTGAACACGTCAACATTCAGTCAGCCACCCTTAACATTCAGTCCGCCAGTGTCAGCATTCATTTTGCCACTCCCAACGCTGAGTTAGCACTCACAGTATTTAGTTAGTCACTCCCAATGTTCAGTTAGCCGCTCCCAATGTTCAGTCAGCCGCACCCAACACTGAGTCTGCCAGGGTCAGCATTTAGTTAACAACGCCCAGTATCCAATTAGTCACGCCCAATATTTAGTTTGCCACTCCCAACATTCAGTAAGTCGCTTCAAGTGTTCAGTTAGCCGCTCCCAACGTTCAGTTAGCCACACCCAACGTTCAGTTAGCCGCTCCCAATGTTCAGTTAGCCGTTCCCAATGTTCACTTAGCCGCTCCCAATGTTCACTTAACCGCTCCCAATGTTGGGTTAGCCACTCCCAACGTTCAGTTAGCCGCTCCCAATGTTCACTTAACCGCTCCCAATGTTGGGTTAGCCACTCCCAACGTTCAGTAAGCCGCTCCCAATGTTCAGTTAGCCGCTCCCAATGTTCAGTTAGCCACGCCCAGTATTCAGTTAGTCCCGCCCAATATTCCGTTTGCCACTCCCAGCATTCAGTTTGCCACTTCCGGCACTCAGTTACCGAGTGTCAACATCCAGTTAACCTGTTCCAATCCTCATCTAGTCTGTCCTACTATTGATTGAGCCGGTCCCAGTATTCACTAGCCAGTAGTAAAAGAATTCACTGGGCGATATTGTTAACATTCTACCCCACCGCAAACTTTATAACATTGCAACAAGTATGAAGAAATCCTCGCCCAGAATTTATTCCCTTGACTTATTCATGTTAAAAGTTTTCAGAACATTTGCTGGGTTGGCTATCGTTGCTGGTTTTTCCCACACAGGATGCCAGCCGAAAATTTGATAACCCCTGAGAATTTGATAATCCCTGAGAAATTTAGCTTCTCTTCATGGGTGACAAAACAACGTGTCAAAGCTCAGACATTCCGTTCAACATGTAAGGAGATTAGAACTGGGGCACCCGTAACGATCATGCTAGCCTGTGTGGGTACAGTTGGTAAACTGAGCTCTCTGAACATAGTTTTAATTTGTTAACTCATTTATCTTAATCTTCTTCTTTCCGTTCCCCCTGCCAGTTGTTTTTGGATAAGAAGACCACATACATCTATGAAGTTTGTGGTGCGACACATCTCTTCCACCATTCCACGTAATTGGTTTATATTGGAATGCTAACCGGGCAAACCTGAGATCGCTCTATTGCATGTAGAGAGCATATATGTAACACACAGGTTCCACAGTTGTAAAGATTAATGTACCCTTTTCACGCGAACACGCTTCGCAATGCCGGGTTTGATCCCAACTGCGGACAATTTGTCCACGACCGGCTCCAGCTGACGGGCCGGGTTGGGCAAACGATGCGTTAACGCAGCATTTCTCAAACTGGGTGCTGAGGCAGCCTGGGGTGTCCTGAGCGTATGCCAGGGCTGCCGCGTAATAAAGAAAGGTCGGCTAAAAATGTGAAATAATGAAGAAGGCATGTAGATACTTAAAGATAAAATGTAAGTTGTCTTTCCTTGCCACTGTCGAAAATAGTTTATATCTTGTTTGAGAACCGCTGCGTTACCGCATCGTTAGCCTGACGCGGTGACGTCAGCAGCACGGCCCGTCAGCTGGAGCCGGTCATGGTCCGGCCGTAAATATGGCCTAATGGCTGAACGAGATTTTTGTGACCTCTCCACGGTGATCCTCATCCACACTGTGTCATCGGGTGTTTATCGCTTGTGTGATGTCCTAGTGGGCTAGAAAGTTAGTCAAAAAAATACTGAAATATGCAAATGGATCTGTTTCTTTAATTCTTTTTATCACCAGTGTAACAAGACCCTCACGGGAAGCAAAGAACAGTGACATTGCACCCTACCAGGCATGTCGTAAGAGGCGACTAAGGGTAGGGCTGGGCTTGAGTTGGCTACCCCATCCTGTAAAAACCATAGCCACAAAAACCAACCAACCATGGATAAGTCAAAAATAGAAGCAAGTAAAATCTAGCCAACGACGATGAGGGGAGGCTCTTCAAACAGAAAAAGAATGACACGGTGTGGAGAAAGCCGTAAGGAGTCCGGATCGTTGACGTACCTCCTCTCAGCTAGGAAAACCTCTAGAATTGGCACCTGGAATGTTAGAACTCTCTATGATAAAGGAAGGCACAAAAAAAAAAAAAAAAAACACATAGAGAAGAGAGCTGGAGAATGAAGTTAGAAAGATGGGGAGAGCTCCGTGCAATGGCGAAGGTTAGAACGACTTGGCGTGAGTTGGTTGAGGGCCTATGCTCCATTGGGGGATAGAAAGGCAGAAAAAGATGTAACAAGACCATCGATAGTACTACCGACGGTCTCTAATGTAACATCTGCTTGATCTGTTACTGATTTTTTCAGTATTTGTTTAATGTTAATTAAGAATCGACATCACATTACTCGGGACACTCCCGAGAAGCAAGCGCAGAGGTTTTTTTCCGATGCTACCATTTTAAGAGACTGATTGTATATAATCGTTTCACCTTTTCCATGGGTGTTGATAACAGGCCATATTCCCTGGTCACTCCTGACAGCATCTCATGATACTTGTGTTAAACATGTTAATGCCCAAACCTTGTGGTTCTTCCCTTCTTTGTATTCGTCTTCCTGTTTCATGCAGTTACTGCGTTAAGACTTCTTGATCACCAGGTCAACATAATCAACATTCTGTAGTGCTATTTTATGTCACATGTGGCTCAGTCATTTCCTCCATACTGTATAAACAGGAGTTGAGTTGGTTCAAGAACTTACATCACAACACTCAGGACATTCCCATAAGCGCTCCGTATCCATTTTCAGCAGCCTGCGCAAAGTTCCACCACCAACGGTGCCAGTAGCATTCTGGTTATACATCCGTCCTGCCTTTCCTCTGAGCGTTGAGTATCGGCCAGATCCCCTCGTCACTCCCCGCTGCATCACTCTCACCAGACTTTGGTGATCCATTTGCTCCTCTGAATTGTACACGTTCTCCAACGAGGACCTAACCACGTCTGCCGTACCATGCATCAATAAGACTATGTGTCTGAGGTCGTCGGCAGTCCCATACGACTTGTCTTGTCGTGTAGCTACCCTTGGGCCAGATGCCCAACCTCTGGCGGGAGCAGTCTTCTTCTTCCTGTTCAGCAGCTGTAAACTCCGGCGGAAAGTACTGGTTGGTCGACCACTGCTGGGCTTTAGACTTGTTCCATAATTTGAGTTTTGTGTGCACAGCCGTTTTACATATCAGGTTTATTTGTATGCAGACGCTGGTTTCTCGTCTCCCCTACCCATCTTCATCATAAGGCCCCAGACCCGACATTGGGATCCAGTAGTAGTTAGAACAATTCTGCATATCGGTAGTTATCCCATTCTTGCAGTCTGGTCATGGTTGCAGATTCACAAACCGTAGTGGTGCCTGAATATAAATGGGTTGGTGAGATTTGCTCTTGTTTGATTCTCATTCCTGAGGTGTTAACAGATAGCAATGCAGTAGAGGAACAATTAAGGATAGATTCAAATAAAATGGTCGGAGTTGCTGATGAAATCTGGTCTGAAAGGAATTAGTTTTGTTTTGTGCCAGGAAACTCTGGGGTAAGAGGGAATGAAGGAGTGGACTGGCTTGCTGACAGGGCCACTGTAGGTACAGGAAAAGCAATGGACCGGGTCGACATTCTCAATGCTCTCAAGGAAGCAGCACAAGAAGATGATTCAGGAGATGACGTTGAATCAGCAACATTCAAAAGACTACAAGAACTTCAGGTCAAAAGAGGTGAACACTAGACAGGTAGCCGAAGAATAGTAAACCAAAAAAGAACTGGTGTTATCAGTCACCACATGCGGGAGGGATATAATGAAGATGGGATTCGAGCGCGTAGGACTTATCCGATGTGCAATGAGGATAATCTTTCAATTAACTAACTAACCAGGGAGGGAGGAGATAGAAAATGAAGGAAGAGGAGACTGACAGAAGGGAGTAAGAGACAAACAATAGATACCGAAGATAACACCGATTAGTGGAAATTTAATATATTTATTACATTTGTTACGTAAATTTTTACACCTTTTTCCCCAAGAATGGACATGTTTATTACATGTTGCAAAACTTGTCTTACAACCCTAGTCCAGATAATGGACATGCAAAACTCTTATAACTTTACGTTTCTGCCTGGTAAACAAACATCTCTTACCATTTTTAATCTCAAAGGGACATGTTTACACCTCTTTAAAACATCCCTTCTGTCAATTTCTATCCCTCCTTCTCTTCCAGGCTGCTAAATGAAGATTTCACCACCCTGAGACTACCAAATCTCAATATGGATGGCAGGCCGACAGGACAAATTCCCATATAACCCATTCAACCTCTAAAGAAGTTACAAAAAGTTAGCCTTATCAAGCGGTGCAGATCCAGCCAATCTGTCTGCCTGTGCATTACCCACCAATCCCATAGAAAGAATCAATAGATAGAATCAATAGATAGAGTCAACACATTTGATCATTCTACTATGAGATGACATTTATAAGCAATACATAGTTCTACACACAAAATGATAATCTGTAACCTTCCACATAAAATAACCAACCAGAACATTCCACATCTGTTCATTCTACTATGAGATGACATTTATAAGCAATACATAGTTCTACACACAAAATGATAATCTGTAACCTTCCACATAAAATAACCAACCAGAACATTCCACATCTGTTCATTCTACTATGAGATGACATTTATAAGCAATACATAGTTCTACACACAAAATGATCATCTGTAACCTTCCACATAAAATAACCAACCAGAACATTCCACATTTGTTCATTCGTTAAAAAAAACTAAGTGCAAAAGCAAATATTTAATAACTAAAATGCAAGAAGTAGAACCACTAATCACAACCGCAGGAGAAAATTACTGCGAGGTTTTCGAAACATTCAGATCAATGAAAATATAGAGTAAACTTTTCGACAACCGTAACAGCGATTTTCTCGTTGATCAATGCAACCATGCACAAAATAATTTTTTTTACAAAAAGGCACCCTGTAACTTTGAGCGTCAGAAAAATGGTAGAAGTGTATTCAAAGACAAATTTATCATTTCTGTAGTCATTGTCGTTGTGATTTGTGCAATGGCATTTGATTGAGGTAATATAAGACATCAAACCACACCCCAAAAAAAAAAACAGGTAATGGGTTGTTCTTTTTATAGTCCCGTGTGGGTTCCGGAGACCCATTATAGGGAAACGTAAATAGAACCACTGCATCCCTAATAAGCATGTTGTAAGAGTAGACTAATTAGGGGTTTTCCGCGACGAAGTTGGAGTGCATCTGTCTGACAGGCAAGGAACCAACAGTCTGCATACAAAAAACTAGATCTGTAAAACGGATGTCAGTGCAACACTCAAGTTCTGGAACAAGACAATCGTTCAGATGTGGATGAACAACCAGAACTTTCTACCAGAGTTAACAGCTGGTGAGCGTGAAGAAGAAGTTCTTATAGTCCCTATCATATAGCCATGGTAATCATACCTGTCCACAGCCTTCTGCCTTGTGTACTGTTGATTATTTCTTACACAAATTATCTTTAACTAGTATATTAATGAAAGCAAGGATTTTTTTGAATTATTACTCATAAGTACATCTGCCACATTCACATTAATGCATTTTTAAAGCAAAGGAAGTCGTGTAAACCTGTCTCGGACATTCAAGGCATAACATGCAAATAATGTGATCATATATGTCGCTAAAATTGATGTTTATCAAAAACCCAGAAAAAACACCAGGCATATAAAACAATGAAGGAGGAACAGGGCATAAGCAGACCCAGAACAAGGTGGAAATCAGATGAACTCTACAACATGATGGGTCTATGGTCAAGGCAGACAGCACAGCGATCGCTGGAACCTGACAGCTTCCTCATCACCAAAAGCAATTAAACAGGAAGTAAGTAAAGTAAAGATACCTTTTCACGCCTTTAGGCGCATCAGGTATATGGGAAGAGCGCCCATATTTTTTCAGACCATCGGCACTAGGTAGGTAATGTGGTCAGGATTACGCCGGCCATCTTTACTTCCCCAGGACAGCCATCCTGGTACCCATTTTAGGCTGGGACGATCTGCGACGTCCCATACCAAGATAAAAATCCATGCGGCCAGCAGTGGGTTTCGATCGGGGTAGGTTGGAATTACAAGTCAGACTCGCAACGCCTAAGCCACGGACACCGCTAAAACAGGAAGTGCAGAAGTATATCTGATTCTAGAGAACTGGCGGTATCGAGGCGAAAAGAAACGTATAAACAATTAGGGTGGGCATGATGCTGACAACATCACCCACCAAGTGTCTATAAAGACAACTGAAAGCATGGAAAAGGGTCCTAAATGCCCAAGTTTCAGGTGAAGGAGCACAGTGGGGAAGGTCCTAGGAAGAGGAAATGCACCTGAAAACTTCATGTTGTAGCAGGACAGACGAGACCATTACCTGTGTAGATAGCAGCTGGTCAGGAAGAGAAGGTCCAACAGCTAGACGGACAGAACACTGGCTCTTTAGATTCGACAGCTTGCTTTGTTCCATCCAACTATAGTGGTGTTACCTTTCCTTTAGAATAATCAAGGGAAGCCAAGTAAGGACTCATGCTACATAAGCAACATATGGTCTCTACAACCCTTGATTGTAATTAACTGAGGAAGACCTTCCTTTAATGTGAAGGGGTCTTGTTAATCACACTAACCACTGCCACTGGCATTAACTCCCATGTCTCTTTATAGCCCAATACAATTAAACCTTGTTATCAAGCGTCGCGTTAAAAAACTTCATGCAAACCCAGGACATATTATTACATCCCTGCAGGGACCACAATTTTCTTTATGTTACTAGGTGAGTATGTGTTAGCGAGGCTTTACAATAAAACACTATCATCTGGAAAGATGAAAATTTGCCAACAAGTATAAGGACTACAAATCGGAGAGATTCAACTCAACAAAACTCTTCATATAGATCTTTAAATCAATAATGTCTTACAGTGAGTACAGTGATTGTACTGCTCGCTACAATACTGTTTAAACGTCAAATTATATTAGGAAACTATTTATTCTCAATATACATTTTACAATTAATATTTTATTCACAATTTATCAACTATCCATGACTTTATAGTTAAAATGTGAACGTCATGACACTAGCAGACATTCTACATAAGGGGAAGCTATGACTGGCCAATTTTGTTTATAGGGGCATCAACCCATTCTGGTAGGAACTCACGAAGCTAACAATTTAAACACTAAAAACTGAGTTTCTAATGTTTATCATGAAGGAAAACTTCGACACTGAATACTAGGTAACTCTGAGTAAATGCCACTCAAAAACTATGAGCCACAGCAAGGAAACAAAAGTTCTTATGCAAAGCCTAACTGAGCAATCAATCCCAAGTCATAAACAGTGGCAAGCTGAATGAATCTCAATAAACTCCCTTTAAAAGTAAGCAAAGCAAGGTAAAGCAAAGCAGCCCTTTCATGCTTGCAGGGCTAAGGCATATTATAGCACTAGATCTATATTTGTATAGACAAGCTGATACTCTGTGGGTGATATGGTCAGCATCACACCAGCCCCCTTTACTCCCCAAGACATTACCTGGTACCAATTTTAGGCTAGGTCAACCTGATAGACAAGGTCAATTATGAAAACAAATCAACCTTAATGGGGATCTGAACACTATATCTTCAGACATGCACGTAAGCATCAAGCCTATAGGCCAGTGGTTTTCAATCTTCCCTATGCTACGACCCTTTAATACAGTTCCTTGTGTTGCGGCGACCCCCAACCATACAATTAGTTTCGTTGCTACTTCATAACTTTGGTAAATATGCATTATCTGATGGTCTTAGGTGACCCCCGTGAAAGGGTCATCTGACCCCAAAAAGGGTCGCGAGAACCGCTGCTCCAGGGTAACCAATGCCCTTTTTAAAACAGCTACAGAAAGCTGTTATCTAACCACTGTATTGGAGTAAGGATGATACCAAAATTTATAGGAGACATAATCCCCTAAACTTTCACGTAACTCACTGAGTTAATCAAATAAGATAAATGTATACAAAAAACCAATGGCAAAAGTACAAACTACAAAAAGAGAATGTAAACTCATTCTATGGCTCTCCTTAATTGGCTGTTTTATTCAATCAATCAATGAGGTGCCATCTCCACAGTGATGACTGGCTGCAATGCATCTCCACCACACTTGTCTTTTATCCTGGTTGCACTCTCTGTCAATATGTTGCTTTATCTCTCGATGTCATCTTTCCACTTATTCTGTTGGCTACCGCTTGCATTCGTGCCTTTTAACGTTTCGCTCCGGTATGTGTTTTTTAAATTTTAAAATTAAAATTTTGTTTCATTTTGTTAGTCACAAACTGTTACTATTTTGACTCTCTCCCACCCAAATATTTAATGTTTTAAAATTAAAGCTATGGGATAGAAAGAGTTAAAGACAACTGACTGGAAACAGAAAGGGTTAAATAAAACTAGCAGATAAAATCAAATAAAACAGGTTAAGCCATTTTTATTTGCATAGATTACAGAGAGCATTTAAAAAACCCAACACTTTTGAAACACTGTTCCAGCATCAAAGGTAAATTCAACAGATTTACCACATCAAACACCATCACAGGGCTGCTAAGGGACAACATTTCACTAGCTAAGGTGACCAGCGTTCTTCCTCATATGAACAAATATCTTCAATCCATTTAATGAAATGTTAGAGGCTATCCAAGAATTATGTGGTTGACAAATACCATTCCACAAATACACTTCTAGAATATTCTGGGGAAATACACTTCTAGGATATTCAGGGGAAATACACTTCTAGGATATTCAGGGGAAAAGAATTGACCCACTGCCTTCGTAACAAGCATACTGGAGGAGATTATTAATTAGCTCTGCTGAAAAATCACAGCCCAGCTATAAACTAAAACACAATGTGCCAACTGCTCTTTTAAGGTCAAAATACAGAAGAAATTAAAGAGTTTAGCATACAAGATGAAAGAATAAATACTAAATGATGGTAACAATGGTGTTGAAATCCCAAGTCTTACTTAGGAAGACAATACCTGAAAGGAAGAGGGGGGAGGGAGAGGTGCCATGACGAAGCCATCTAAAGAAAAGATTGTAGAGTCATTTCACGACAGCATTGTTCAGTTCACAAGTGCCATTTTTATGAAGATCCCCAGGACTGTGGCTGAAGCTATGGAGGTTCGCACTTTGTGTGACGCTCTTGCCAGGAGGCTAGCCATCCTGCGGAGAAAGAGATAGCCACCCTGCAGAGAAAGAGAGAGATAGACATCCTGCGACGAGAGAGACATCCATCCTGCAGAAAAAGAGGCAACCATATGGGGTAAAGCCCGGTGCAATGAAGTCAATCCTCTTGACTTTGTCTTAACTTTAACTGAAGTGAGCTGGTCGTGTTAGCCACACTGGCCATGGGGCTGATATTCTCCAACACCCAACAGCACATTCATCCAACACCCAACAGCACACTGTGACAAGTGGAAAGATCAGTGAAAAAGGATAGGAGGCAGACCGAGACAGTTGAAACTGGATGGGCTAAAAACGATGGCATAGAGGGATATCATCAAGAGAGCTGTTCCAGGTAACCAGGGATCGTGATCTGTTGAGATGCATGAGCACCTACACCAGTTGGCAGGGCACATGATGATGACCCTATAGCACAATGTGGTATTTTTATTACAAAAAGATGCCAGCAGTGTACACAAATATATTTACCGATCTGAAATTAAAGCCGATTGCTAAAGTGGTGCCAGTATATAAAATGACACCGTTCGTTGTTAAACTGACTACAGTAATATAATTAAATCTTGTGTGGAATATAAAACACACTGTGTACAGCACAAAAACACATTCACACATTCTTTTTTGTCATCACCATCATCATTATAAGTCGCTTCTGCAATTGAGTGTCCTGGGGAGGAGAAAAATTGCCATCCAGTGCACTGGTTGGCACTGACTATTGTCATGCCATGAAGATGTAAAGTGTCAATGTTTTTTTTGGGTGGCCATCCTCTTGCTCTTGTAGCTGATATCTGAGATGTATCTTGTGCCTGTGATGTATTTTAATGTTACCGGATTACAAGGAGATAGGCAAACTACCTGATCTGCTGTTTCTTGATGAACGAACCAAAAAAAATGTGTTTATTTTCAAAGGGTTACAAATTGGGCATGCAGGCCCGTCTGACATTTGGCCCTTCTAAGCACTCATCTTTCAGAGTACCAATGCCTGTTATCAATAATGCATGTTATTTTTATAAAGAAAAATAAATAAACATTATAGAATAATGCATGCATACACACACACACGTACACATACTCTTACATTCTTATACTTACACACTTATATAGACATATGTAATACATGCATATACACACACACACATACATACACCCACATGCATACTTACATACATATACGCACGCACACATACATACACCCACGAACACACATAAACATACATGCACACACACACACATATCCATAAACAGACACCTACATACACTTGAATCTAGTACAAGTTCCAAGAAGATGCATCGATAAACAGCAGATGAAGCAGTATGGCCATCCCGTCAGAATGCAGCAACATCAAATACCATCACAGGCACCACATCTCAGATGATCCGCTTTTTAGTAGTCTCTGCAAAATACTTTCTACTGAGTTCATCTAGAGTTGACATCTTCAGCAGTCAACGAAAGAAGGTTCCCCATGAAATAATGACACAGCACTCAAGACATTCCCATACATGTTCCATCCTAGCAGCCAGCAATAATCAACCAGAATAAGAAACAGAAATAGATTCATCCTGACTGCCCCTGTAAAAAAGTAGGACAAGGACCCTTCTCACACCACGCTAGACCCATGTTGTCTAGACCAATCAGCAACCGGTGGGTGACGGGGTCAACATCATGCGAATCACCTTTACTTCCCATGAAATTTCCTGGTACTAATTTTAATATAGGAAAGCAGGCCAATTATTTTTTAGAAGAAAAAAACCTTTGGGCCAACAAACAAGCATCTAACAATATATATATATATATATATATATATATATATATATATATATATATATATATATATATATATATATATATATATATATATATATATATATATATATATATATATGGTGATAAAGGATTCTTTTTAAAAGCTTTGATTCTCTTAAACAGTGAAACACTGTATCAAACAAATAAAATGACAAAAATGTTTCTAAGATAATGTATGACACACACACTAAAAAAATCAGAACCAATCAATAGATGGTTCTTTCACATTTAATAACAAACAAAAAAAACCTTGGAGTGAACCTGGAAAAGTAAGTCAGTGCCGTCTTTAAAGTCAAGACAAGAGACAATGTAAAAAAAAAAAAACCTTCTCATGGGATCAATAAGTACAGGAAATTTAAAGCGGTTGCGGTCTCAGAGGACTGAGCACGCTTGAGAATTCAAAAAGTGCAGTTTTGTCGAATGTGATGCCACAACACAAAACAAAATTCGGCTATCCTCCGAATAACGGTCACAAATTACCGAGGCATACTGCCATGGGTATCCCAAGCGCCGCTACATGCGGCACGGAGAGGGGCTAAACTAGATGGCTGGGACTCACAAGCAAATAAAATGGAGGAAGCTGCTGCTCGTGAGTCCCAGCCATCTAGTTTAGCCCCCCTCCCCCCTCTGCATCTAACGTAGCGGTGCAGGGTAAACTTTCGGCGGTGACTTTAACTCGGCAGAAGCTTTTCCGCTGTATGCGGTATAGTCACCGGAAAGAGGTCTGCAATATACATATGACTGAGGCCCTGTTAGGGTATATTTCCGGCCTTGATAATTTGGGTTAGTTATTTGGAGGATAGACCAAAATTCTCAAATGTATGCTTCTAGATTTTATCTGGGTACTATTTATTAACAACCATAGCTGCTTCGTCAAATAACTGACCCAAGCTATATATCAACATACTTTTACAAAAGCTTGACTTTCTTTTAATATAAATATACCAATGTCTGCATAAGAAATTTACATAGAAGAGATTATTGATCTAATATGAACTTTTACACTTAAAAACAAGCAGATACAAATCTATAAATGAGAAAACTGCATGTAAATACAAATTACTGTGTAGATTTGGATTTACTTAACATTATTAATGTTTGATTATAGATATGTATACAAGAAGGAATTAATGAATGAATTCATAATCCTATTCCCCCTGTGTGGGTTCCGGGGCCCTATTGTGGGGAAAACAAGAATAGACCCACTGCCTCCCCAAAAGCATGTCGTAAGAGCCGACTAACTGGGGAGCTTCCTTTGAAGTCGGAGTGCATCTGCCTGAGAGGCAAGGAACCAGCAGTCTGCATTCAATTGAATCAGATCTGTAAAACTGATGCACATGCAACACTCAGGTTCTGGAGCATGACTGCAGTCCAGAAGTGGACGAACAACCAGAACTTTACGCCAGAGTGTACAGCTGGTGAACACAAAGAAGAAGAAATAAACCTATTCAAAAAAAAAAAGATAGTTTTTTTAAAACTGCAGCAGAAAAAATTAATTATAACTTCTTAGAAGGATAAATGGTCTATTTGGAATCTGCCCTGTTGAACGACCATTCAGGACGCAACTCCTTGAGTCGCTGAGTTTGTCAAATCTTTAGGTAGTGGTAGAGTATGCAGTATACACGTCTAACTCAGTGAATGCAATGGTGTATACAAACCATTCAAAGATCACCTTACAACCCACACAAGCCATGGCAAACAAGTTCAGATCAAATATTTGTACAGAAAAAAAATATATTACAAAATGGCAAGTGTTTTGAATTAGGCTGAAAAGTACAACCTTACTGTAATAATAATTTACAAAAATAGTAATGATTCACTTTGATATTCAGAATGACACCAGATTTGATTTGGCAATAACATAAGTATATCTTGCGGTATACGGAGATGCAAAAGGCAATATTCACAACAGTCATGAAACAGACATTTTGTTTAGGTTATGTTTAGCTGAAGAGAGCTGATGAGAATAGTCAAAAATAAGCAAACTTTATTTTCTTAGAGTTGAGAATAGGGCCTGCATCCCTGTCTAACATTCTGCCCTTAGATGTTTAATAGGATGATTCCAACACTAGTCTTTAACCTGATAAACCAACTGACACAGACTGATCAGCACTCATAGAAAGAAATAGTTAACACAGGAAAGTGTCTGGCTGTTCATTATCATAGTACACCTGTCCTGCATCAAGGCGCTCTTGTCTCTTGAAGGTGGCAGGCTCATTTCTCAGCATGGTAACTATAGCTTTAGATTTTTATGTTGTCTAGTGTGTCTTATCTACTTCTTTCTATGCTATGAGTGCCAATCAATATATAAGTTTGTGTACATCATACTGTTTTGTACGGCCTCAAATGGTACCCCCTCTGCTAAAACTGACTTATCTATAATGAAGATGATGAGTATGGAATAATTTTGTATTATCACATAATCTTCTGTGTTCCTTTCCCTTAATTTATTTATATTTATTTTTAAGCTAAAGAATATACGTTCTGTGTCTATAACTAGTAATGGTAAACAAAATTACACAAATCTTGCATTTTGAGTACAATAAATTATTATTCTTCACTTTCACCGCTTCAGGTATCAAACGAGAAACAGGGTTCTGGTTCTCATTCATACGACCACCTCAGCCAAAGACACTCAATACTGTTAAAGAATTTCTGAACCAAAGACACTTGATACCGTTAATGAGTTTCTCGACCAAAGACACTCAATACCAGTATAGAGTTTCTAAACCAAAGATATTCAATACCGTTAATAGAGTTTATAGACCAAAGACACTCGATGTACAGAGTTTATCTTATGTTATCGTTCCACCTTGTTCTTGAACTATCCTGAGCTCCTCTACATTCCCACCTCTGTTGAAGATAACCTGTATGACGCACTCTGACAATCAATCAAAATAATGCAGGTTCCCATCCTGGCAGACTCAAATTTGTGTTGTGTTCTACAGAGCACTGGGGAGAAAACAACACCATCGTCTGGAAAGATGTAAAGGTGTCAGCAATGTTCAGATATGGGAGCATAAGGCATTCCTCTAACTAGGCAAACAATTTTAATTGCTGTCTTTGTTTATATTATAATTCAGTGTGAGTTCTAACAAACTGTTTCTCGTATAACCTAAAATCTGGTTTTTATCTCTGCCCTTGTGATTTTTGCAGCTCTTTTTGTACATGGCTACTATAAATAGTACAGTAAGCACAGAAACAAATAACTTGGCTGGCTCTGCCTAAGTTGCAGATGTCCGGGATATTAATCACGCCAACACTGCTAATACCCTTAGAAAGAAAGGACGATAAGGGATTTTGGTAGCACAACATGTCTACACTGTTGTTAAGCATGCAAGAATCATGAGTAAAGATCGTTACCACCTGGCATGAGAGGCACACTGGATGTATGATAAGTCTAATCAACCGACACAGGAATGACAATATTAACCAGGTACGCAGATATATATGCTGAAGGGAAAATCTAAGGACGTGTCCGGAGTGCTGTGAAGATAACCCAACTCTTGACTCAAAAATGAACACACTATTTTCAAAGGGTTAAGAACTGGGCGAGCTGGCCTGTCCAACATTCTATGCATAAAATACAAATGAAGACAACAAGTGTAACATTACATTTAATTGTAAACCTAGCAATGTTTACATAAATCAAAGAGCCAGATAACCCAGCAATCATACATTGGTGGGAATTTATTTTGTATGTCAAAACAACCAAGGTCAACGTAATAATAATGTATATATACAAAAAAGTTCTTCTTCAGTGATCAAAGTTTTGCTACGCATCTATTCAAGTCTGGGTCATAGACAGGATGGTTCCCTTTAGATCTTCACTGGTGTCTCATAGTTTCTCTTGTTGGGAGAATCCTGTTGGCCAGATTTCTTCTCTCTGACTGGTAAAGTCTGGGTAATTCTGTAAGACATGCTCTGGAGTTTGCTGCGGTGAACCACAACCAAAAACAGCAGAGTAAGCAAGACCCGTTCAATGTAGGCAGGCTCTCGAGTTGGTAAAAAACAACCCTGTTCATATACAATCAACACACAACAGGAATGTCCTATCAGTTCCATAGATACAGTGGCAAAAAGGCAAATAATGATAATTTGGTTTGCATAACAATGCCCACCTATGTCATCCCAAACACGTCTACATGGCCAACTATAATCAGCTGCCTTATCTCGACATACACAGTTAGGAAAACAAGCTCACTGTCACTGCTATGAAGCCAACCTAGATGACTATCAGTAACCCACTAAGCCGCCACTATTGCTATGCACACAAATTAAAACAATCCCTATGCACTGTAAAGCACATAGAATCCTCCATTAAAAATAACTTCTCTTTATCCCTTAACAAAGCATAGGCTCTCAACCCCCATTGACCCTATGTCCTCCTTATCTTTTTTAACTTATCCTCGAATATCTATTCCTTATAATTTTTTTTTTTAGGGTCTGCCTTCATTTCTAAGCCCCTGCGGGTTCCAGTGTAAATACATTCTAGTTATACTGTGCTCAAGTGTTCTCAACGTGTGTCCTATACAACACCAGCATTTATTCTTCACCTCATGATTAACTGGAATTTGTAAAATAACTACACCACTTAAAATACTTTCACAAGCATTCTAAACAACAAGAGAATACACAACCACACTGGCACATGCTAGTGCAACCCAGCCAGTTATCTACCACAACTCTGATCTCTGCATGTGAGGCAGTGTTTTCCTGCCACTGCTCGGTCGAGGGGACGTGGCCTCTACTGGGCTTCCATGCATGATGGCTGACATCTCGGAATGGTTCATGGCTTTCTGTCTGTTTTGGAGTCCTTCTGGGCCACCCCTGGGAGTTGCCTGTTTGCGCCTGAAATAAACAATTTTGGGGGGAAAGTTAGACAATTGGTAAGGAAAGTAATGAAATGTTTAGCGTGTAAAAAAAAGTACGTAAAGGACTCTTTTCCACACCTTCATATAGTGCTAGACCTATATTTGACAGACCAATCGGCACTCGGTGGGTGATGTGGTCTACATCAGGCCGGCCACCTTTACTTCCCAGGACTTCACCTAGTACCCACTCAAAGCTGGGTAAAAAAAAATCCAGTTGTTTGAACTCGAAACCAGGACCTTCGAATCTGCAGATGAGTGTCTAGCCGTTACACCACAGTGCTACCTTTTGAAAAAAAAAAGTGTGAACCTTTAATTTGCATGGAAACAAATAATGAAATAAATCACTTCAAAAAATGGTGAAATCTACCAACAAATCTCCTTTTCTCTCGTACATACAGATTAACTCAGAGAAGTGAGCCTGAGGTGTACTGAAAAGTTGTACCCAGAAAGTAGTGTCTGTACTTTTATTTCTTGTGCAGATCTTCACTTTCAACATTTGTTATAAGTGTATTATTCTGGCATGGGCCACCAAGAAGGGTGTTGTGCCTCATTGCTTGCAGTGATGTGTCACGCCTGTATGTCAGATTTTCATCTCTCTGGAATAATCTGGAACATCTTTCAAAGATATATTCTGGAGTTTCTAGCCTGGCTCCACTTGTGCAAGTGGCAGAGCCATTTAGATCTATTTGGTAATGGCGTGCTCTGAGTTGACAGTGTTCTATTCTGAACTACACAGGCTCTGAGTTGACAGTGTTCTATTCTGAACTACACAGGCTCTGAGTTGACAGTGTTCTATTCTGAACTACACAGGCTCTGAGTTGACAGTGTTCTATTCTGAACTACACAGGCTCTGAGTTGACAGTGTTCTATTCTGAACTACACAGGTTCTGAGTTGACAGTGTTCTATTCTGAACTACACAGGTTCTGAGTTGACAGTGCTCTATTCTGAACTACACAGGCTCTGAGTTGACAGTGTTCTATTCTGAACTACACCGGCTCTGAGTTGTCATTGTTCTATTCTGAACTACACAGGTTCTGAGTTGACAGTGTTCTATTCTGAACTACACAGGTTCTGAGTTGACAGTGTTCTATTCTGAACTACACAGGCTCTGAGTTGACAGTGTTCTATTCTGAACTACACAGGCTCTGAGTTGACAGTGTTCTATTCTGAACTACACAGGCTCTGAGTTGACAGTGTTCTATTCTGAACTACACCGGCTCTGAGTTGTCATTGTTCTATTCTGAACTACACCGGCTCTGAGTTGACAGTGTTCTATTCTGAACTACACAGGCTCTGAGTTGACAGTGTTCTATTCTGAACTACACAGGCTCTGAGTTTACAGTGTTCTATTCTGAACTACACAGGCTCTGAGTTGACAGTGTTCTATTCTGAACTACACCGGCTCTGAGTTGACAGTGTTCTATTCTGAACTACACCGGCTCTGAGTTGACAGTGTTCTATTCTAAACTACACAGGCTCTGAGTTGACAGTGTTCTATTCTAAACTACACAGGCTCTGAGTTGACAGTGTTCTATTCTGAACTACACGGGCTCTGAGTTTACGGTGTTCTATTCTGAACTACACAGGCTCTGAGTTGACAGTGTTCTATTCTGAACTACACGGGCTCTGAGTTTACGGTGTTCTATTCTGAACTACACAGGCTCTGAGTTTACGGTGTTCTATTCTGAACTACACGGGCTCTGAGTTTACGGTGTTCTATTCTGAACTACACAGGCTCTGAGTTTACGGTGTTCTATTCTGAACTACACGGGCTCTGAGTTTACGGTGTTCTATTCTGAACTACACAGGTTCTGAGTACACAGTGTTCTATTCTGAACTACATAGGCTCTGAGTTTACGGTGTTCTATTCTAAACTACACAGGCTCTGAGTTGACAGTGTTCTATTCTGAACTACACAGGTTCTGAGTTGACAGTGTTCTATTCTGAACTACACAGGCTCTGAGTACACAGTGCTCTATTCTGAACTACACAGGTTCTGAGTTGACAGTGTTCTATTCTGAACTACACAGGCTCTGAGTTGACAGTGCTCTATTCTGAACTACACCAGACAGATGGGATGAAGGAACAGACTGTGAGCACTATGTGACATTTAACGGCACAACAGCATGATGACCTCTTGTCTGAAAGATTTCGGCCTGTGCGTTTCTGCCCAGGTAATAAATACTGTCATGCTCTGGTCAGCGATTTCTCTTATCAGTTCTCAAATTCTTCTTTTTTCTTTTCTTCTTTGCCTTCACCAGCTATAAACTCTGGTTCTGTATCCACTTCTGAACTTAAGCCTTGTTCTGGAACCTGAGTTCTCAGTGCACATCTGTTTTACAGATCTTATGTTTATGCAGACTGTTGTGCAGATGCACTCCGACTTTGAATGAAACATCCCTAATTAGTCGACTCTTACAACATGCTTGTAAGGGGGCAGTAGGTGTATTCTATTTTCCCCCCATAATGGGGGCCCAGAACTGCCACGGGGAAGTTCTCCGGTTCATCTGCAAAGACTGCTTTTAGCAGTGTACTGCTCCAGATGAAGACTTGAGAACAAATGTGATGCAGTGAAAGTGAACAAGATGAACATAAAGACAGACTCAGGGAAAAAGCAAAGGGAAGAAAAGCACAGATTTAAACAGCAGACAGGTAAGGGATAGTAAGATTACAGATTAAACAAAAAACACAGGACAAGCCACAACTCACGGAGTATTATCCTCCGCTAGATTTTTGGGTATTCTAGGTTCTCTGACCACCCTTTTCTCTGGAGTGTTGCTGTTAAGGAAGATGTCGTTGACGGAATCAGTTTTATTCTTTTTGGCTATGCCTTCACCGTCAGCTCGCAGGCGGTGATGGGGTGGGATCTGATCCCAGCCACTGGTTGAGAGGAAAGAAATTAAATTAAGAAAAAAATTAAACATATGCAGCATTCTACTAGTTTAATAAACTGTCTTTACAGTAAGATTTACCACTTATTAGGGTGGTGAGACAAGCTGAGTCTCAAGCCAGAGTATCTGAGGCGGCATGGCTAGCACAGTAGCCATAGAGTGTACAATAGGTTTTGGTTCTATTTTTGCACCGAACTAAAACACATTTAATCTCCTTGCCCAGGATTTAAACTGGACCTCCTGAATGACAGCACCCCCCCTCCCCCCGCCCACATTCTAACTACTCATCTAACCACCTCTCTACTTGGTGAATACATGCATACACGCCATGCTGCAATGGCACATCAGAAGCAATATCAGTATTATTCTGCCACCGTTATTTTCATGAGAAAATATCTGCCAACCATTTTATTAGGCTCTGTCAAGCCCAGAGCAATACTGCTGAGGTATTGAACCACATCACTGCACTATGGATACCTTGTAGTTGTATCACTCCACCTCACTGATCTAACCAAAGCATAGTCATAAACTGGAACATGCATATGGGGTATTTAATGGCCCTCTACAAGTGTCTCGTCAAGTAGATCCAGCACAACAAAATTCCATTATTTTTCTAGCAAATTCTACCACATAAATAAACAGCCTTAAGAGCGAGCAGATTTATGAACAGATTTATGAGCAGATTTATGAGCAGATTTATGAGCAGATCTATGAGCAGATCTATGCCTATGAGCATGAGCAGTACTATGAGCAATCTATATAACCTAAGATCTATTCAATCAAGCAGATAGAGATTTCTGAGCAGATTTATGAAAGACCAATCGGAACAGATTTATGAGCAGATTTATATGCCCAGGGGTACAGAAAATATAACCTAATATTTCAACAGCAATAGGATTTCTATATTTTTAAAGACCAATCGGCACAAGATGGGTGATGTGGTCAGCATCACGCCGGCCCCCTTTACTTCCCGGGACTGTACCCGGTACCCACTCAAGGCTGATAGAAATGTGACAGATCAAAAAATAGAAAAGGGAACTGGAGAGTAAAGTCTTTAAAAAAAAAATGGGGAAAGAATGTGGTGAGCTTCGTGTGATTTAAAAATGGGATAAAATGGCTTGGTCTGAGTTGGTTGAGAAACTATGCTCTAGTGGCGGAAGGGGGGGGGGGGGGGGGGGGGGGGGGGAGAAGAAATAAAGGGCAGAAGCAAACTTTTAATACTATATTAATCAATGTACAGAACTAGAGAGGACATCCAGAATATGGTCAACTTTATCACAAGAAAGAATTTATCTGTAAATGCAAATGTAAGGGATGCAACCAGAGAAGAAGAAGAAAAAAGGGACACCCAGAGATAACCAAAGTGGACTTAACAAACTTCAGGACTAGTTGTTCTTTTCTTCTGGACACCATACTAAGATTTCATTTCCCTTATTGGGTGAGCCTGTCCAGCCTGGCGCACGAGATAGCTTTGGGAGGACAGATTTCAAGGACAGTACCAGTAGGTGCTATCAGATTGGTCAGAATGTATTAGTTAATCTAACTTCAAGACAACTATCACACCAGCTTTCACCACTTTCCTTCCCCTTTCCTCCACACACACTGGGAATGCTCAATGCCCAGTGATGTTGATAGAGATGATGCATAACACAAACAAACCCACGCGGATCTGATGGTCATGGTTTGAATCCCAATGCAGTCTACTTTTTTTTTTTTTAATTATATTGGCTCCCAGGTTGACCCAGACTGAACCCTTTCAGTCCCAGGGGTCCAGCATCAGAGGTCCAAGGGGTGGTAAAGAGGGATGTAAAATTGGTGCGTCTTCCAATAATTGGGCTTCTAGGTAGGAGCCTATGAATGTGTGGTAAGTTTCTTGGGACTGAAAGAGTTAAATGGGTACGAGGCAAAGTCCTTGGAAGCGTGCTGTTGACCATGTCATCCACTGGTGTCAACTGGTCTATAAAATATAGATCTGGCACTACACGACCAAGACTCATGAAAGCACAGAAAAGGGTCCTTCACTTCACTGACACACAAACCCAAAATTTCTCATGTCATCTGAAAACGACATTCATATGTCATAGATCACTTGATGTTGCTTACCCGCCTGAAGATTCCTGGTGTAATCGTCCCTGCTTATTAGATGCCTTAGCATTCTCTGATTTAGCCTGTGGCACACTTCTGTTTTTGTCAATCTTCTGCAATGAAGACACAAAGTTTACTAGGAATACAACACGGAAAAAACAAGCTGACCCGAATGTGTATATAATGTAACAAATTTCTATCTCTGTAAATTTATACGGACAGTGGATGACAACGAGGTCGTGAGCCTAAGAATTTAGGGCCACATAGCTAATGCAGCTGCGTTTAGTTTTTCCTAAGAGAAAAAAACTTCCTTTTCCTTTTACAAGATTAGAACTTGGGTCTAGTTTTTCCAACAGAAAAAAACTTCCTTTTCCTTATACAAGATTAGAACTTGGGTCACCCGCATGAGAGCCAACGTTCTACTAACCTGTCAGCCACTCCTAATAAATTTTGACTTTTTCTTCTTCGCATTCACTGGCTGTAAACTCTGGCAAAAAGTTCACTTCTGGAGTTCCAGAACTTGAGCTTTGTATGCATACGTACTTTACCAGTCTGGCTTATTTATAGGCAGACCTGATTTCCTTGCCTCGCAGACTGATGCACTCCAACTCTGAAAGAAACAACCCTAATCAGTCATGCCTGTTAGGGGGCAGAGAGTCTATTCCTGTTCCCCTTCACTGGGGCCTGAGAACCCATACAGGGAGTGTACTTCATACTTCTTGTCATCAGCTGACCTGCAGTCACCCCGACTTATGTTACCACCTATTCAGCCTGCTCTATTCTATTTTCAAAATGCTGTGGAATTTTCATGTGAGTTGTCTGCCCTAGCCCGAGAAGGCTTCCACTCATATCCACCACCTTATAACTTAAGATCAGGGGGTAAGCACATCATCTTTTTCTTATCTGTAAAAGAAAATCCATACCATCTAACACAGAGGTTCTTAAAATGTGGGTTGTGACCCCTTTGCACCACTTGGTGATGAATATAGGTATGCGACAAGCTAGATTTTGTGAGGGCCCTTTGGGAACAAGTGAACAGTGCGGAGGCGCAGATAGATCATTACGGTCTGAAGAGAATGGCACTTCGAGGAGTTACCACGGGATCTGGCCGACGCTCAACACTCAGGGTAATGATGAGAAGGATATACAATGAGACTGTTACTGGTGCCATGGGAATTGGAACTCTTCACTTGCTGCTGAGGATGGGTACGGAGCACTTATGGGGGTGTCCCAAGTGCTGTGATGTTGATTCTTAATTCAACAACCATTTTACAGGGGTGGCCTAAGACCAAAGGAAAACAAAAACACACTGACGTTATGAAATAGCAACGAAAATAACTGTATGGTTGGGTCACCACAAACATGAGGAACTGTATTGAAGAGTCATAGCATTTGGAAGGTTGAGAACACAGGTCATAAGAGACATAACCTGTTTCTTTTTAAATGAAACTAGCTGCCCTAATCAGCTGATGTCTTCCACATGGAGGTCCCAGGGCTGCATTCTGGAGCACAAAGGACAGATCCACTGCCCACTAGCAAGCATGCCGCAGGAGGCCACTAATTAAGGATGCTTCCTATGAAGTCTGAGTGCATCTGCTTGAGGGATGAGGAACCAAGAGTCTTCACACAAATAAGCCAGATATGTAAAACAGATCTGCACACAAATTCAAGTTCTGGAGCAAGTCCAGAAGTGGATGGGCAACCTGGACTTTCTGCTGTAGTTTACAGCCAGTGAACGCTAAGAAGAAAAATCACCTGACCATCATGTGACCTTTTCTCTCCGGTGGCGCGAACCACACTTAACACTTATGGCAACTGTCAGAGTGTAACGTTTCTCATTATGAGGTAGCAGGTCCTTTGCAGAACATCACTCCCATCAGGTCTGCCTGAAAGAAAAAAGGTCCCTCGCCAGCTCTCCCACCTCGCACTTTAATATTCAAGCAGTCAGTTATATCCTGTGTCCATCTTTGTGTTGGTCGGCCCCTGCCCTTCCTTCCTGGTACAGTGTTGTGTGTTATTATTTTTTTCCAATCGCCATGGCGCTTGCTATGACCAAAATATTTTAGCTTCTGAGACAACGCTGTTTATTAGCCAATCTTCCTTGATATATTGAAATCTTTTAAAATGTCAGTATTTCTTCTCTTCTTTGTCCATGATACTCTGATAAATTTTCTATAGAATTTCAGCTCAAATGCCACTATTTTATTTCTTAAGGACTGGGAGATAGTCCATGACTCACATCAGTTATGTTGCGACAGGGAAGAGGAATGCTTTAAAAATTTAAATTCCGATTTCCTTACTGATGCTTAACCACAGATTTTTAACAAACCTATTCTATAAAATAACAGGCCAATTTCAAAATCACAAACCTTACATTCCACTGGTTACAATACTAAACAAAAACTAAATGCAGAATAATAAAACTGTCACAGCTCAGGTTGGGAAGCAACAGCTTTGAACTGTACAGCTTGCATATCGGTTTTTCCTGTTCAGCAGAAATTAAACCCTCTCTTCAAAATAAATCAAGTAAACCGCTAATCCTGAGCACAAATTGCACCCTCATCTCCACTTACTTTTCCTCCATTTAAATCAAGTCTAGGTGGTTGTGCCTTATCAGAGTCTGGGGATGGAGTTGCACTGGAATGATTTACTAGCCCGTTTGTGGTGACCTGATCTCTCTCCTGGAGACCATCTCCTTCTGTCTGATGGAAAAACAAAAAAATGTTTTTAAAAAAAGGGGGGTAAACATTCATTTCCTGGGCTGATTTTACACAGAATCACCCACACTGCACTAATGGATACCTCTACAGACACTCTAGTTTTCTCTTGTGGATCATAAGCTGTGTTACTCAACCCATACAATCCACTAGTAAGAATCCAAGTGTGAATATTCAGGATTATATACTTGACAGAAAAGAAATACTGACATCCTAAAAGATCTGAACGAAAAAGAAGATTAGCTAACAAACAGCATCTTGTCTCAGAAAGTGAAATATTTCAACCACATCAAGCACCATAGTGGACTGGAAAGAACAGCAGCAGAAGCAGGCTGCCTGGAAAGAGAGGCAGGGACTGACCAGCATGAAGATGGGCACAGGATATAAGTGATACCTTGTATTTTTTTTTAAAAATCAAAAGGCGGGAGAGCTGGCGAGAGACCCGAGTTTCTTTCAGGCAGGCTGTGATGAGGACAAAGTTCTGCAAAGCACCTGCTGCACGATGATGATACTGATACTTGACAAGTAATTGTTTACCAGGCGATTTTAAAAATCCACAGTGCTAGCAAGAGTGTGAATATTCAGGATTACATGCTTTATAAATCTTTAATTTTATTAGTGCTCACAGAATGTAAACTCCGGCGGAAAGTTCTGGTTGTTCGTCCTCTTCTGGACTTTGCTTTTAAGTTATTTGTGCACCTCTGTTTTACAGATTTGGGTTATTTGTATGCGGACTGTTGGTTCTCGCTTCTCAGGCAGATGTACTCCAACTTAAAAGGAAACATCTCTAACTATTCTCTTTTTACGACATGCTTGTTATGGTGGCAGCAAGTCTCTCTGTTACTGGCATCTTTATCTTTCAACTATAAAACATCTCTGCAGCTTCTATATATTTTTTCACTTTCATTAAAATAAACTCACATATTGTTGGCACTACGCTGAAGTCACCTTGTGCAATTATTAAGATTTTCACTTTGGGGCAGCAGTTTTTGAGGATTTTTAGCTAAGTGCAATTATGAAGATTTTCACCTAATTGCAGCTTTGACGATTTTCACCTAAGTGTAACTCTGGTGGCAATTTTCACCTAAATGCAACTTTAGCAATTCTAAGACCAAGTTTGGCGATTTAACCCAAGTGCACTAAAAAAAAAAAAAACACACACACACACACACACAATTTTCATGCAGATGAATTCCTCAAGTACAATTTTTGACTAGCTTTAACTACATGCAATTTTTGATGATTTTTACAGAAGTGCAATTTTTTTTTACCATTTCCACACAATTGCAGTTTTTGACAATTTCCACCCAAGTGCATTTTTAAAAATGATTTCACCCAAGTGCTCTTTTTTTTTTTACGATTTTCATATAAGCGCAACTGTTTCAACTCTTCACCTAAGTGTAAAATTTACAATTTTCACCTAAGCGCAATTTTTACAATTTTCATATAAGCGCAACTATTTCCACTCTTTACCTAAGTGTGAAATTTACAATTTTCACCTAAGCGCAATTTTTACAATTTTCATATAAGCGCAACTATTTCCACTCTTTACCTAAGTGTGAAATTTACAATTTTCACCTAAGCGCAATTTTTACAATTTTCATATAAGCGCAACTATTTCCACTCTTCACCTAAGTGTGAAATTTATTATTTTCACCTAAGCGCAATTTTTACAATTTTCACCCAAGTGCTAGAAAGCCTCCAACAGCACAATTAAACAGAAACACACCGATACAGCTGCATTTTAAAAAACATTTGTGTAAGTCACTTTTCTTTGTGGAGCCGCTGTGGTGTAATGGCTAGACACTTACCCATGGAACAAAAGTTTGTGGATTCAAATCCAAAGAGAACATGACTTCTTTTCTTTCTCTTTTTTTTTCTCCAAAAGGAACCTTGGCTCCTAAGTTGAGCCAGCCTTACAATGGGTACCAGGAAGTCTTTGGGAGTAAAGGCAGCCACTTTATGAAATGTGACTCCAGCAGGAGTAAAAATAACAACCCCCCCCCCCCCCCCACGCCCCCCCCCCCCCCCCCCCCCGTATAATCTGCTAATTCAACTGAAGTTCCATACTGAAGTAGTTTAAGTTAAAAGGTCTCTCTATACTGGGAAAGCATGAGTGGGATGGCCACAGAGCAAATAAAGGACAGGGTATGCAGAAAATAGCTACATATCACAGGAGACTGCAGAATCAACTGCAGCATCTTTTGGCTGGCTGATTTTACAAGGCAGTTTTATTCTTAGTAGTCTGCCATCACTTACTGAATAGTCAGTGCACATTACCATTATCAAATAGCAACACAAGGAAGTCTACTGCCAAACTGCCTGCAGGTGGAATCAAACCGGGTATTCTGGAATTACGAAGAATGTTTGCAACATCTAAGCCACAGACACATGCAGAAAAGTTATGGTAAATATCAGACATGTGAAAGGGAGAGTATAAACATTATTTTTAATTAACCCTCTTAGCACGGACGGGCCGATTATCCGCCGGCGGATGTCTGGCCAAAAACACGAACGGCTGATCATCGGCCCGATCGTGTTTCGCCTCAAACCGCTAAGAAATCTCCTATTTTGAAACACTGAAAGTGATTCATTTATATTAACTGCTGTATCAGCTTTACACATAGCGACTTTCGAGTGTTTGGTATCGAAGTGAAAATTGTTGTTGAATTTTTTAGATAGTGACCTGAACCGCTAAAAGTATGTCTGACATATTTTTCTGCCCCTAAACTTGATGTTGATAAAATAACTGAATCAAGCGATGACACTAATTCTGTTGATACTGATGCAGGATTTAGTGTTAGTAGTAATAGTGGGAATCAGATGGGGACGCTGTTGTGTTCAGACCACAGCCCAACCATGGCTCAGGGTATATCCACCCGAAGGTGTTGACACTCCGGCACATCCATTTCTTGTGCTGACTGATGGTAAAAAACACATGTCACCTAAAGATATTATTGCTGTTTCTATATATATACATATATATCTGTTTTTGACTATTGAATTGCTTACAACATTTGCAAAAAGGCCAAAGGTCAATAAAAAGATTTCAAATTAAAAAAAGTTTTGTTTTTAGTTTTATGTTTCAAGCATTGAAGTTGAAAATTCAAATTCATATTTTCTATTTTTAGATATGCAAATGAGATAATTTGCATATAAATCAATTAATTTTAACGATAATGTGAAAATCATGAACTTCAATCTATATCCTTCAAATAGAAATATTATTTCATGGGGGTCAGAATAACAGAAATATGTCAAAAAAATTAAATAAAGTAATAACCAAATTCACTGAAAAAATGCTCCGTGTTTTTGGCTAGACCTCTGAAAAACTTCCCGTGCTAAAAGGGTTAAACAAAACAAAAAAATTTAATTAAACTGTATTTTGCCCAAGAAAATATGGTCAATGATTGGATAAGCCACAAACCAATTACAGTTCCTGACATTGTTAAGACCAAGATACAGCAGCAACAAAAACCAATTAATGTTCTAAAAAATTATTAATTTGCTTAAAACGTTAAAAGGAACTGTTACCTTAGCCCCAGGTTTCGCTGAAACTTCCAAGTTAGCGTAGTTCTCAACAAGATTATTCACATCCACTCTACCAGCATCAGAATTTTCATGATGTGCTTCAGGCCTCTCATTGTCAGCATGACCATTGCCAGTACTGGACAGTTCATTCTGCAGATCCTGTCCAGCAGCTTTAGCTCGGGAAGCCTCAAATTTCAGTCGAGATTCAGGGATGATGTCAATAACTTCAGTATTGTGCCCAAACCAATCAGAGGCACGGTTATTTCTCTCGTAATTCGGCCTGCCCTCTTCGAGAATCCGAGGACTACCTAACTGAGCCTCTGCACCGGGTGAATTCAAGCTGTTGTTCATTCTCTTCGTTGACAAGCAAAAGTTGAGAAATTCTGTAATGAAGAATATAAAGACTTAGATAACTTATCGGAACTCCTAAAAACAGTCAATTTCATCACAAGAATTCGTGTCAGTGTAAATCAGAAAGCGGTCAGATAAAAAAAAAAAAAGATACCTTAGAGTAAAAGTACATACACACCCACACACATACACATGAAAGCCATGGGAGATAACCCGCAGTGATCTGTATCACAGTCGGTGTCTTGTCATTTCAGAAATCAATGGTCGTCTATTTTACTGACAGACTCAAAGTATTCGACCAATTATCTTTGAAATGTAAATTAGCCCTCAATTTTGGCCACCTCTAAGTTAGGAAATCAACAGAAAGTCGTATATGGACCATCGAGGGACAATGTTACACTAAGCACGTCAGCGATTCCAAGAAATGATCAACTGCTGCCATGGATTTTTGGGGTGGGGGTAGTTAAGACAGTTGATCCATAACCTACTTTAGAGTAGTTCTACGTTTAAGTGTAGATGATCGACTTCACTGCACCATGTTTTATCCCACACGGCTCAGTCTCCCTCCAAAGAACAGCTAGCTGCCTGCCGAGAGCGCATCGAAGAGCACAAACTTCGTAGCTCCGGTGACGATCCCCAGGGATCTCCGTAAAAATTGCACTTGTGAATTGAAGGGCGCAGCCCTAAAACGAACCCAAGACCTTCAGAACGCGAGGTAAACGGCTTGACCACTTCGCCACAGAGACCCCCGATTTAGAGTAAGTAGGTCATGGTTGATGCGTCCATTCGAGTGGTCGACACTGGTCACATAACTCACAAAAAATATAGGCGCATAACTGACATGTTAACAATCGCAATTTATACACACCATACTGCAACACAGACCGAACAATCAATCACTATAATTTCTCTTTACGCGTTCAGAATTCACACAGATATGAAACCTAAATAACAAAATAATGCTAACATAACTAATAAAAGTAACGATATCGTATCGTATGAAACTTAAAAATAGATAATCACATAAAAACTACACAACGAAACAAATATGCCTACCTAGACACAAGCTACCAGCGAGGTAAAGTCTAGGGCTTCTGACCGAGGTTAACCCTGCCCCTTTTTATTTATTTACCTAGGCATGAAAGGAGCACACCTACTACCTACCTTTGATAGGGAAAGGTGCAAAGGAAGCATGAATGAATACTCCAGCGAGCTCCACTCTCGCGTCGGTCTGCAGCACGCTGCCAAGTGACAGGGACGAGATAACAGGCCCGAGCTCGACAGCTATTATTAATTCCACCCCCCCCCCCCCCTTTTTTTCTTTCTTGTATTCAGGCTATATAAATCTGGCGGTAAATCCAGTTTATATTTGGCTACGAGGATATTTAGTTTGGATACACTTCTGGCAAGCGTGACAGTCCAGTGCTTCGTACCCACTGCCTACCAAAAGGGGGTTGAAGGTCACAAAACTGGCAACTTTCAAGAGGAGGAGGAGGAGGAGAAGACGGCGACCAAGAACGGATTTCATTTTTGAAGTGTAGCTAATTTGGTATGAACGAAGAAGAAGAAGGAGAACAACAACATGGCCCTGGATAAATTTTCGTGTTTAAGGAATGACCGTAAAAAAAAAAGCTCTTTAAATCTCTGTACCTCTTCACCTTACTGACATAGACACTGTCCTTGATATGCAGGTGGTTTGACCACGTATGGGCAGGACAAGAACACAGATTCGATCTGTGATTGTGTGAGACAGTGTACCCTGAAGCCGTTCGATCTGTCTACGCATTTTGGCACTGCATATGAAAATGATAGCAGTGATGATGCTGACGGCGAGGATGGCGCTGATGACAATGATAGTTATGATAGCGTTGACGGCGAGGATGATAGTAATGATGATGATAAACAGGAGCATAGCTGCACACATGATCATCATCAATTCTCTTTATGCCTAGTGGCCCATGAGGCTTCAGAGAGGTCTTTCCATGCTTTCCTGTCCTGTGCAATCTTCAGTGCAGTTTTCCATGTCAGACTTGCCGTATTCAGGTCATTCTCCGTCGTTCGTCTGCATGTGGTTTTTGGGCGTCCCTTCTTTCTCTTTCCCTCGGGTATCCATGTGAGAGCTGTTTTGGCAGGTATATCAGGATTCCTTCTCATAACGTGGCCAAGGCATTTCCAATAGCCGCACACAGAAGCCGCTTAAACCACGTCTTTTCCATATAATGTATCGATCTGTCTGAGGTCTGGCTACAGACAAGGACTGTTCGTGTTAACACTAAAGACTTACACATTTCCTGTAAGTGACCTTACATAACAAAACAAAAAAGAATATGAATGTCTGCTGACTTATTTTTGTTTACACACGAAAAAACTAGCATATGAACGATACAGCCCGGCCCGTAACAGAAGTACTTTGGTCACATTAAATCGTAACAGGGCTTCTAAAACTAATAACGGAAAGCACACTTTCTGAGAAACTGCAGAAACCCAGAGATGTAGGAAGCAGAAAATATGACAAAACATTAGGTGGGATAGCTAATAACAGAATTATCAGAGGAGGGGATTAGACGCTCAGTTTTCATTATTTCGTCATCATCATCCTCGCCATCATTTTCTATTTCTGCGGTTAGGCGTTGTGGAGAGGAACATTTCGGCGATCCACTGCCTGATGGGCAGCAATGCCTATTGTCATTCCGTGTCGTTGTAGAAGCTCTTGAATGTCATCAATCCATATTCTCCTTGGGCGGGCTCTTGCTTTCACTTCTGGTCTTTTCATGTGTAGCGCTTGCGTTGGTAGTTGGTCTGGCTGCATTCTTACTAGATGACCAAACCATTTGACCTTCTGTTTCTCAGTGAATCTGTTGCATGTAGTTGTCTGATATCATTTCTAACTGTCTAGAATAAACGAATCGGCGCCTGTGGCTTAGGCGTTGAGAACACGCTTTGAAATTCCGAGATATCCGCTTCATTTTGATGACAGCAGACCGCTTTGCGTTGATTTCGACAATAGTGTTGTTCACTGAGAAATGGCAAACTACTGAACGTAAAACAAAACAAAAAAAAAACAACGATGCAGCTACTTGCGCAACGCCACGTACAGGCTAGCAACTAACTAGAATATGTCAAGAACTGCACACTCAGTATCTGCGACAAAACGTTGTCACGTTAATGGTTAGTTGCGCATCCTTTACAGGACGTTGCAGAACCAACCCCAACAGCCCCTGCCTGTTGTGTGGTTTTTCTAGGCAAATTTACCTCCAGTAGTTTGCCATTGCTTCTGGACGGTCGGCTTTCTTGATACCACTGTCAAACCCAACGTAAGGCGCGATTGGCCCGCAGCTGTGATCGAACCCGGCATCCCGGCATTACGAAGCGTTCGCATCGACTTAGCCACAGAGCCGACTGTCACGTTAATGACAAAGGTAAAATATAAGTACGCGAAGTTCGCGTCTCCCTAGTAAAATATAGATTCAGGCTCTTACATAGATAACGTCTGAGAATTCCCCCCAACACTCTTCTCTTCTGACTTTCTATCCCCCAAAGGAGCATAGACCCTCAATCAACTCACGCCAAGTCGTTTTATCCTTCGCCATTAGATGGAGCTCTCCCCATCTTTCTAACTTCATTCTCCAGCTCTCTTCTCCGTGTGTTTTTTGGCCTTTCTTTATTCCTATGCCCCTGTGGGTTCCAGTGCAGACATTCTAGTTATGCTGTTTATCATGAACGGAATCCAGTTCAGCACCTTTGACCTGTCTCATCAACGGTCGTTTTAGAGTTTCTCGTAGATGTCCTCGTCTCTGCCATCAATTTGTTTCCTATTTCAGCGCCTCTTTAGTGATTATCTGTTCGCCTTTCCTCTGGATGTGCCAAATATAGCGTCATTATCTTTGTCTTAAAACAGTCGATACCAGTAGCGGGGATGGTCTGTCACTGGTAGACTGTCCACTTCCGGCATCTCGCAACCGAGGTTCTGACTCAGATGGCAAAATACGCATCACAAATAACACCGATGATGGCAGTGGCAGCGATGTGCTGTCAGTCAACATGTTATCTGATATATGCCACACCCCTAGCACCGTACACCCAAACACCATTTGTCCCTATCTCGCAAGGTGTCTAATGTGTAGCTATAAGCTGCCGATAGGAAAATTTCCCATGAAATGTTATAGCCACTTACAAAAATGCTATAAAAAGCTGTTACTGACACCCGGCAGTAACTCGGCGGATGGCGAGGCAAGGTATGAACATTCTTATCCCAGACGTGGCAGATGCCTGGATAAAGGCGCATGCTTTCTAGATGTCAACGTCTGAGTTATGACCCAGATGCGCTGTGAAAAGAGATAAAGAGGCAGGAAGATGACATACATTCTATGAGATAACAGTAAGGAAGAGAAGGAGAATGCGGAGAGAATTTTTCCGTAATTTAGAGATCCCAGCCGGCCTCTGCGTTCGGCTGATGGTCAGCGATCATTTAGAAAACGTTTCAACTCTTAGGTCCGTTGCGTTGCGTTAGGATAGCAAGCCCCTGAAAACGGTAATGAGAATAATGTAGACTTTCTGCCCGGCCGGTACCAGTTGATCACCATCAGGGGGAATTCCCTGTAATTAGGTAGTTTGCATTCTTACATAATGGAGTAGTAGTCTTACGTTACGAGGGGAAAACAGTAGTTTTTATTCTAGTCTTTATATGTTTGCCTGTCTTGCTATTTATTTCAGCAGCAAACCGCCGCCGCCTCTCCCCCCCCCCCCCTCTTTTAATAAGGGTAAAAGGTAGAAAGACGAATAGAAAAGATGTTCTACTCGAGTTATATCGAAAGCGGAAACCCGTAACCTTTCAATGCTTTACGGTAAATGTGAACCAAAGAGCATACGTTATAAAAGCCTTATAGGGATAGGAAAGGCATAAGAGGACGGACATACTGCACAGACTCAGTGGTGCAGCTGTACACGGTGCACCCCCGCCCTCCCGTCCCCATTATAGGTAACTAAGACACGCCCCTGCCTAAACAAACAAAAAAAACAAAAAAATGACAGCTTGAGGGTTTCAGCGATCCTTTCTTAAATTAATTTTCCTGGAGATTTTTACGAACAACAATTAACGTAAAGTAAAAGACCCATATGCACTCCTTCAGGCAAGTTGAGTATATAGTGTATGTCTTATATTTTACAGATCAATCGGCACTCGGTGAATGGCGTGGTCAACATACCCAAGGTTGCCTTCCAAGGCTGTACCTGGTATCCGTTGAAGGCTAGACCGACCAGGCAACCAAGATCTTTGCTGAAGAAAGAAAAAAAGTCCGGCTACACCAGAGACCTAAACTCACGACCTTCTGATCCGCAGGCGAGCGTCTAGCGGCAACACCAGGGCGGTTTGTATACAACGATATACTCCATGTTAACTCTGACACCATATGTGTATTCTGACAGCCAACTTTTCGCCTTTCTTACAAACTTCAGTGACCCCACTGTGTTAAAAAAAGGGAGCGTGGTAATCAGCCCCCGTGTGGGCTCCGGGTCTCCACTGTGGGAAAGAAAAAAACAAAAACAGATCTACTGCCTACGAAGCGGACTGCATCTGCGGCAAGAAACTACCCATTGCACACAAATAAGCCAGTAGAACGGAGGTACACGCAAAACTTAGGTCCTAGCATAAAGCCAAATTCTAAATGGATGAACAGCCAGTACTTTCCACCGAAGCTTACAGCCAGGCAGGAGGAAGAGAAGCACATGTCGATGGTGAGTAAAACTAGCAATACCCAGTGATGGCGTTAAGAAGCATCTTTCACAATGGGTGCATAAGACTTCTGGACTATTTGTTGCCATTTCATCTTTCTTGTCAGTCTGCACTTCATCTTTCCTTTGCTACTATTGTTTTCTCATGGGATCTACTTCACTAGATCCTGTTTTATTCCAGATGGTTCGGTCACTCTCTACAGAATGATCAGCCCACCAGCCGAGAACATCACTTACAGCACAGAACACCGTAGCACTAGCAAAGATCCGCAGGACCTCCGTAAAAACGACACTCGAGAACCGAACGATGCAGTCATGAAACGAATCCACGACCTTCAGAACGCGAAGCAAACGGCTTGACATGGAGACCCCCTTTATTGCAAAAGTTACAGCAAAACGATTTTACAAAACGTTGTTTATCAACAGGCGATCAACACTCGCATAATCCCAGATAACACGTTATTGTTCCAACCCCATCCTTAACATGTCACATAAAAACCCCAAAGATGAAAGCACGATCACGTCAAACAATAATTTACAAACCACACCGCCCCTCTCCCTTTCCCTGTTGCTCTCCAACATCCGTGTAAGCAGAAGAGTAGCATCTAAGTTGCTTGTCGGTTCTCAAATATGTAAGTCAACGCTATCAATCAACAGGGCCTTTATAGAACGTCGTTCTTGTCACGTTACGCTTGAAAGTCTCTCTTTCTCTAGCTAATACTCCGGGCCTATGTGCTTTCTCAGCAATGCATCTTAGATGTCTTGTGTCTACTTCCGCGGAGATCTGCCTCTGCACCGTTTACCGGAAACTGAACCATTCATTGCCGTTCTCTCCATACCCCAATGGCGCTGGACATGTGCAACATATTCTAGCTTTCGGGTCAGGTGGCTGTTTATAGGCCACTTTGTCATTACTGTCCAGTAATCAAAACTTCATTGCAACCAGGTCACCGCATACACACGCCGTTCCTGCGCCAGTGAAAATCAAATGAAATCGCCCTTAATGTCCCATTTGAACAACCGGTGAAGCCCGGCTCTCTAGCGTAGTTGGCTAAACCGGATTGCGCGGAGACAGGGTGACGAACTGCTTGTGGTCCGGGTTCAATCCCTGGGGTAGGCAGGAAAGCCACATTTTCTCCCATATTTACGGCATTTACAATGGAATCAAGGCCGAAAGGTTGCGATATCCATAATACCGAGCCTAAGGGTTAACAACTCATGGCTTCTGGATACTAAAACAAAAAACTGCTGAACAATTAGCCCCGGCACAATCCAGAAATAGGCACACACATTACATGCATACGGCAGTTGCTAGGAAAGCCAACAGACGCCACCAGAAATGCAGTTTGCTGCTGATGGAAGTGATCATGATGAGCTGGCCATACACAGGTAAAATCATTACAACAGGTATTTCACCAACCTTCACTACCCACCACGTTGAATACCACAACACAACCGCTGCACACATAAAAGGCATTCCTTGTGAGAAACACAGCTCACAGTGCTGCACCAAGTGCTTAACTCCAGTATTTTAGGTAGCGAAACACTGGACTTGTGGAAAATGTATAATCAAATCGCTGTCAAAAGCAAAACTAACTTCGAAGCCAAACATTCTGCCACACCTAACCTCAATACTGGACCGGAACGTTGTTCCGTAATCCTCACCTATACCCAAAAATTAGGTTGAACGTAACCTTTAAACTCCTGTTAAATCGGTGTCCCTACTTCTGTCCACGAGTTCCTATCAATCCTTATCAATTTGTTTACCTCACCATGAGGAGGGAGGGGTCAATTGAACCAAACAAAGTATGTCGTAAAATGTGACTAACTGAGTGGTGGGGGTGGGCTAAAATCAGATGCGTTGGACCGAGAGACCCAGATATCGCAGACCAGCTGTAAACCAAAACACAACGTAGCAAAGGAACTGAGTAATTACGGGGTGACCCAGTGAATAGCTGCTCTTATTTGTTTAAAACAAAGTTTATAAAAGAAAGGCCCATTTCACAACAGCAAAATCAAGAAAGGTTCTACAATACAGAATTCCATGATTCATAACGAAACAAACCAAACTTTTTAACAATTAAAACACACGGTTACACAAACAAGATTAGTTCCAAGATACTCTCAATTTCTGGTGAAACAAATCTATTTTTTAAGGCGAAATCAGTTCTACCATCTTCATTTTCTCAACTTACCCCGGCACAAACTGTGGCTGTACGTCCACTTCTGGACTTAAGTCTTGTTCTAGAACTTCAGTTTTGCGTGCACACCAGTTTTTATAGATCTGGTTTATTATTTGTATGTAGACTGTTGGTTCCTCGCGTATCAGGGAGATGCCCCCCGACTTCGAGGGAAACCGCCCAATTAGTCGACTCGTTACAGTTTTACAAAAATAAAAAAGCCTGCATCATAATGACTTCCCCTGCTCACAACAATATACGGTCGGTCAGTTTCATAAAAGAAAGACACTCAAACTCTATTCCCCATCTGTCCAGCCAGTTACAAGGTTCGGTGATGTAATTTCATATAATTGGTAGGCTATAGCGGAAACTGCGACCTAGTTTCCAACCGACTACTTAGTAGTCATTTGCACCTGACGTCAGGGCTGCCGAAGTTGGCACTTTAGAACAAATATGGGGCACTCTTCTGAATACCGGTCCCAAATTATTCACTGCGAAAAACATATTATTTTTTTCTCAAACATGTGGCCCTGGATCCCACAAGGCAAGTCACAGTAACTTAACAAGGTTCGAACCCCCCCCCCCCCCCCACCATGATGCATTGAAAACTACATTCATAAAGCTTCAACATTGGTAAAATCTAGTCTAAATTAGGATCGAGAACTATTCTGCCTACTGCGCTAGTTTCCATTTCTACCTTCGTGACCACAGAAGTGGAAACTGATGATGGGGGCCTAAATGTGTGTTACTACATAGCCTCTGAGGTTCCAATGGAATGTTTTTTGGGCAAGTTGGCACCGGTAGAACCCAAATATGGTACTATCTGACCTTTGCCGAAATGTTTTCGGTACCACGCCCGATGTTTTGGTAAGTTTTATAACAGTTTTAAATTGTGTACTGTGCGTCGGAGTTTACAGACGGTAATCGCGAAGAAGAACAAGACTTCTGTTTCTGATCATCAGCTAGAAAGCACGGGAACTGCAGTTCACTGACTACATAACGTATCTTGTGGGAGTGTACAACAAATTCAACAATTTACAAAATAAAAGCCGCAGTTATTAACGGCAGACACTTCAAAACCTACAAAAGCCGAGCATAAAGCACGGCCACACATGTGCAAAAGCTCAAGGTTTCTGATCTCCTGTTTAAAATGTTTCTGAAAGGAAGCAGACACCACATCAAAGTCTTGCCACGAAAGAGATTCAGACAACACCAGTACTAACTTCGAACACCACGGTTCGTTTGACACTTCTCATCCGAGGATAATAACTCGGTGCAATATACCAAACAAACCCCACTATTAGCAAGCGTGATTACAACAGAGCCAGTCAGATAGAAACGTCATATCCTCTAATGGTATCAACAAACGGCCGTGTTTATAAAGCACAAATGGCTCTTGTAAACACACGAGATGAACGGGTACGGCCTTCTCAGCTAACTGGAAGCACTGTGGCTGACAGGGTAGAGGGAAAAAAAGGTGGGGGGGGGGGGGGGGGTTCTTCAAAATTCTGTGACACGGGACTTGTTAACCAATCTTTAAAATATCTGTGGACCCAGCTTTGTTGATTACTGACTTAAGAATTGACATAACAGCTTAAAGAAATGGGCGCACAGCAGTAAAGTTATAAAATAAAACAAACCGTTCTTGTCAACAACACAACGCTGTCTTTACAACCCTCAAAACAAAACAAAAACAAAACAAAAAAATTATTGCAGCGAGAAGAAATCACGACAACGACCCTGCTACATTAGAATCAATAAGTACAGCTGAAGAATAACTAACTACCCAGTCGGAAAAACAGCACCATAAAATCAAAGTCCCTAAAAAGACGCAACAAGGCTGTGTTAAGTTAGGCTTGCACACAACCTTTGAGGCCATAAAACAGCACAGATCAACATCTTGGGAGAACCAGAAGCCGTGTTACAAACAATAAACAATGTTATATACCGACATAACTGAAAGCTATATCTTATATACAAAATATGTCCGAACCCCACCCCCCCCCCTTTTTTTTAAACTATATATATCGCTCAGGTGTGAACACAAACTGTTGGAGGCACTGGGGCATATCGTCTCAAGTTCTCTGGATCGCAGAACTGTGAAGACATTTTGTGACGTCAATTCTGCAAGGACACATTATAACAACAGTTTGTTGTTTTCTGAATCAACCTCATCAATTGCAATGAGAGATTATAGTTCGCCGCTGCACACAATCGTCGGTATCAGATCAGGTGTCCGGTCCGGTCAACTCGACCCCTAGCCGAACCTGGAGGTCTGACCCTCTCAATGGTACAAAATCGCAATCAATGCTGATCACATCCGCCACCCAGTGTCGACTGGCCTATAAAATATCGGCCTAACCCTTCATGCACAATACGCCTGAAAGGCGTGGACAAGGGTCCGTTAATAAAAAGGAAAGTAAATGACCCTTTTCCGCGCCTTTCAGGCGTATTGGGTATATAGGGCTAGACCTATATAGAACAAGACCAAAATCCACAAGTAGACGAATAACCAGAACTTTCCCGTGGAGTGTAAAAAAAGTAAAGGACCCTTTTCCAGGCCTTTAGGCGTATTGCGAATATAGGGCTAGACCTATATATTTATAGACCAATCAACACTTGGTGGTGATGTGGTCAGCAGCACACCCGCCCACCTTTACTTCCCAGGACTGCCGCTAGTACCCAATCAAGGCCGGGGTCGACCTGGGAGCCAAGGAAGCGAACCTACGACCTTCCTATCCTTAGGCGAGCGTCTAGCCGCTACGCCACGGCGACTCCCCTAATCTTCTTCGCGTTCACTAGCTGTAAACTCTGGCGGAAGGTTCTGGTTGCTCGTCCACTACTGAACTGCAGTCCTGCTCCAGGACCTGAGTGTTGCGTGTGCATCAGTTTTACAGATCTCATTCTCTTGAATACAGACTGTTGGTTCCTTGCCTCTCCAGCAGATGCACTCAGACTTCAAAGGAAGCTCCCCAATTAGTCGACTCTTACGACATGCCTTTTGGGGAGGCAGTGGGTCTATTCTTGTTTTCCCGACAATGGGACCCCGGAAACCACACGGGGGACTCCCTTAATAAAACGGGACTAATTGTTTTTTTTTTTTTAAATACTCAAAACGCCGCCCTGCGCGGAATTTATACGCCGAAGAAACTGTGTTTAGGTTACATGAGGAGAAAAACATCCCAATAAATTGCAGTATTGTGTCTGTCACAAGTGAACGAGGTTATTTTTAGTAAGGTCACAGTGTACAAATGTAAACAGTGCAGTGTAAGCGCCAGATAAGGTAAAGCTTAGCATGGAAAAACTGCTACTGTTTCCAAGCAATCTGGGCGATAGATGTAGCTCACTCAACATGAAAACTATGGAGTCCCTCAAAACACTCAATTTCAGTAATCTTCAACCTTTTTTCAGGTCGCGCCACCTAAGTATAGTAGGACAAGGACCAATACCCCCCCCCCCCCCCCCCCCCCCACAACATCTGATTAAAAAGAGAGCTATAAATTCTGCAACACGGCAAGGGAAACAAAAAATATGGTAATACGTTCTGGTCAGAATGTTTTCTAAATCTATAATTAAATGCGCAAGTTATGTAAATTTTAAAATGTTAACAGTAGATGTACAAACTGCCCAGGAACAATAATATCCTTAGAACTGTTCATAAATTAAATTACAACAAAATGTAAAATTATTATAAGTATAAAGGCACTCACTTTCAACATTGCCGGACCACACCCCCCCCCCCCCCCAACATTCATGAATCTAACCCTAACCGGTGAGTATGCCCTTAAATATTCACAGTTCACATCCCGCAGCCTGAGGTTTGCCTAGAGAAATATCGGTTCAAGCCGAACTTACGGGTCGCCGAGTGAATTACAGAATACAGTCAATTTCATTCTAGAGACGATACTGCAGATATAGATCATCTGAAGCGAACGAAAGAAGAAGGGGAAACTAATCCCCCCCCCCCCCCCTAAACTATAGGACCTTTCAGGGAATTCAGTACCAAATTTCGCAGCCGACGAGAACAGGACGAAAAAGCTGAAAAGTACCCATAGCCGTTGGATGTGAGTAGTTGAACATTCACATATTTTAAGTCACATCATTTGAGCTGGTTTGTACGCATATCTTCATCTTCACTGATTCTTATAGTGGAGGCTGACACACTGCATTGTGGTTTACGATATCTATGTCTTTTGTGCCATTTCTTGATCACATTTGATTTCAGCAAGTCACTTTAAAAAAAAAAAACTCCAAATGTTTGCCCGGACAGCGTCGTTAGGCTATTCTTTTCGATTTCCAATGGGGTGAAAAATCTAAAAAGAACCCGGCTAAGTTGTATACAGGACCACCTTTACCGTGTTACCAAAATATACTGTAAATCATCGCATCTGGGTACGTTGGCTAGTAAGGACACGTAGCAGTCTTCCTTTTATCGTTTACAGATGTAAACTCCAGCCAACAGGTCCGGTTGTGCTTGTTGCAGAACTTGAGTTGTACGTGTGCATCGTATTTCACATTTAACTTATTTATATGCAGACTTTTGTTCCTCGCTTCTTGGACTGATGCACTCCGACCACGAAGCCAAAGTCTCATGCTTGTCTGGAGTGGCAGCACTGGCCTATCCCGTTTTTCCTCCGAAATGAGGCCCCGGAATCCAGTGATAGGTGACAGTGATAAAAGGCAATCACTACTTTATCCCATGTCTGATCCAAAGCTGTTTTTTTTTACAAATAACCAATGTCTTGGACATGACGCGGTAACAGACACATTGTCGGCGTTTGTGGCTTAGGCGTTGCGAACGCACTTCGTAATGCTAGGGTACCGGGTCCAAGCCCAGCTGAGGACGATCTGTCTTGTGTTGGTTTCGACAGTAATACAGAGAGCTGACCGTGCGGAAAGCGATGGCGAACTACTGTACGTAGGAATTTGCCTAGAAAATCCGCGACAGCCAAAAAATGGGGGAGTTGGTTCTGCAACGCCCTGAATATAAAGAACGTGCACCTAAACATTTTTAAAACAGACATTAAAAATCCCTTATAAAAATCGACAGCGCCTATGGGAAGATTTAAAACATACTTCAACTACAAGCCATATGACATAAAGCAATTGTTCACGGCATAGACTATCTTTATTGTCTATACTTATGAAGGCAAAGTTACCATAGTAACTGAAAATGAAAATCAAACGATTAATTTAGGGGAAACGAAAAGCCGGTAATGCAACATTTAAATAAAAAGCACTAGGACAAAATAAAAGACTGCACCTATTCCTACCTGATGCGATCTCCGATAGCAAGCCTCACAATGAGAGTGTCGCTAATCTGTTCCTCCCACCACGGGCAGCATCCAAACTATCCTCATGTCAAACACAGGAGATGGAGAGGCAGACAAATCTGTGTACCTGTGTGTACACTTGACGGTTCTAAAATTGGAACGGGTCCATTTGTGTTTTAGTGGTGGTAAGCAAGGGGAGGTGATCAATGTTAGGGGGAAATAATTAAAAGGGCGCTTCGGGGTAAGATGGATGTATGTATGACTTAAGTTTAAGAAGAACTAGAAACAGACCCGGGTATGCAAAAGAAATCTGGCCAAATATTGATAATGCATCTCGGTATATGCTGTATCTCTGAGTGTCATATACTGATGCTCTTCACACTGTGACTATTGTGCAAAATGGGCTTTTACTTTGAAATCATCTGGGACTGAAAGAATTCAGAACGAACGCTGAAGTATGTGAATCTTTCATGTCATTGTGAATCCTTCATCTGTCGTCCCAGGACGAGCAGAACACAATGTTTTCTTATTAGTAAAAATTAAATGGCCTTTTTTTTTTAACGCCAGAAGCGCTCAGAGCATTCGCTGAAAGACTCATATTTTTGAAGACCAAGTGATACACAGTGGCGGTTGTAGCCAACATGATGCCGGTCGCTTTTACTTGCCATGAGATTATCTGCTACCAAATTTTAGCCAGGGTCAATTCTGAAACAAATGCGACTCGATCTCAAGACCTTATGACGGGCACGCCAGCGTCTGTTTCTTCTTGAAGTTGCCTATAATAATCTACTTTCGTTACCTTCCCCCCAGAGAGAGAATCTTTAAGAAATCACAATTGCCCTGGGTTAATGGTAAAGAAGAATGGCGTTACACTCAAGGGCGACTAACCCAGACGACATTAAAACAAAAAGCTGAAAACCGTAAACCAACGAAAGCGGTATATGTCTCCGTCAAACTGTCTACCGCTGTACTTGAAAATCAAGTGGACCAGATACAGTCAAAATGCCGCAGGTAGAAGCGCTGATCAAAACAAGTCTTTGTGGCAACAGGGTTAAACTCCCCTTGTTAGGTTAAGCCTCAGCTTTGGGGCAACTAAGATCTACAGGTTTATAACATGGAAACAAAAGCTGGAGTACATGTCTTGAAACAACAAAAATACATATGATCACAACGATATCAAATTTCCAACTGTCTGCCACTCCAATCTACTGCAGTTTCCCATGAGAAAATTCCTTTTGAACCAGAGTTATATTAAAGTGAATATTTACTCTGGACTAAATGAGTCAAATCTCGCCTGTTGCCACTGAACACGCCAAAGTATCAAATATCCCAGACAGAGAGATACACCAAACACATCCACATCAAGAAGCTAATATAACGGAAACTGAATAGGTTTCAATGAGACAGAAAACAAACCAGGATGTTCAGCAAAGATTAATCAAATACAAACGCTTGGACAATATAACCTCTTTCTGAATGTCTTCTTAGACTTCACTAGCTGTACACCCCGCGACTGCCGTGGCGTTGGCGGCTAGATGCCCGATGGGGATTTAAAGGTCGTGAGTTCGCGTCCTTAAGGATCCGGACTTTTTTTTTCTTCAGAAATGACCTCGACTCCCATGTCGGCCTAGCCTTGAGTGGGCATCAGGCGCAGTTCTGGAAAGTAAAGGCGGCCGGCGTGATGCTGACCACATCACGCACCAATTGGTCTATAAAAAAATAGGTCTAGCCCTATATTCCTAATAGGCCTAAAGGCGTGGAAAAGGGATCTTTACTTCTTTTTTTAACCTCACAGAAAAGTTCTGGTCTTGTTCCAGACACTGAGTTTTGTTTAAAGGCAGTGGGGGGTGGGGGGTGAAACTGCCTCGCGTGGTTATGCAATAAGACGACCCTGATTGCGTGATTGACCCAAGTCGCACGCCTCATCAAAACATTACATTTCACACCGGCAGAAAAATGGCGACACCAGATGCATTCATCAAATTCCCCCAGTTATCTCAGAGAACAACTCTTCCTCCTTCAACACATAAAATGCTTGTAATGGCCATTGTTTTCATTCTGACGTAATACCTCGAAAGGAACTGCTGCTCCCAGAACAATTTACAACGAAAACAAACCAGCATCTCCTAAACTAAAACTAACGGGCGCTTTAGCCTTCAGGCGCAACGGGAGACATTCTCAGCAAACCATTTTACAGGCGGTAGCGCGTTTGCCCCGATCCTGATTCAATATTTGCCAGAAGCCAACGACCAAAGCCCATCACAAATAAACGCCACGGCGCGGTTATATAATCCGGTATTTATGGGTGTCCCCCATGTAAGCACACAACATGTAGTCTGGAGTTTTCACGTGCCGCCTGTGTGTGTCATCACCAGCAGCTATGGTGTCATTTGCAGTGTACCGCTTTATCTGCACTTGCTTGGAGGGACCTGGGTGACCCGTTTGTGACTGTGACCCTTTGAGAGCGAAGTCCATTCGTTGGTTCGGACTCTTCTAAAAATATTTGTCATAGTCGTTGTGGTGTAGCGTCTAGACGCTTGCCTGTGGACCCAAAGGTCATGGGTTCAAATATGTATGGAGTCGGATTCTTTTCAAACATGACCTCCTAGGTCGACCCAGTCTTAAATGGGTACCAGGTAAAGTACTAGGAAGTAAAAGTGGCCGACGTGAAGCTGACCACACCACCTGATTGGTTTATATAAAAAAAAACGAGTCTGGCCTATTATGCCCGATGCACAACTGACGTGTAAAGACACTTATACTTTACATAGTGCCAGGAAATGAAAACGCTGATTTTCTTACTACAAAGGCGATAGCTAAGGAACATTGGTACTGGACAAAGAAGGCATATCGAAGACCATTTATGAACGAATGCTGATAGAAGATAGGGGGTGGAATTAGGTGTGGGTCAGGCTATGAGCCACGTATCGAAGTAGGAGAAGGACGAGCTGATATTCAGTGTGCTACGTTAGTAGCTAGCATCTACACCTTAAAAAAAATGTGCTGCGAGAGACGGGGCACCTACGAGAATGGCTGGTGTGCCATGAGGTCAATTTTCAAATAAGTAATTAGTAGTAACAGTGTTTCTGTCATAAGCAACTGCTGTTGGAGGGTGCGCAACCTCATTAACGAATACACTAATCTGACAAATAATGACGAGTGAGTAGTCACTGGTCTCTGATACAAGTGTGTTGTTACAAAGAAAACATGGGGGTAAGGGGGAGAGGGGGCCAGTGTCAAGACTTGTTTAAAAGTGCAATTAGTATTAGTATGTGCTGAATGGCAAATACATAGTTTTGAAATAATATGAAATACATAAACAAATACTTGACAATAAAAGCTATTTATGGTTGGGTAGGGATAGTGAGAAAGGGCCTATTTGGATGATTTCTGATCGGTTCGGGGAGGGGGAGGGGAGGGGGGTGTCAGTGTCTCTAAAAAAAATATGGGTGGGGGGGGGGGATGCCTCAAGATGCCCTAGATTCCAGCGCCCCTGTTGTCACTCTGATTACTGACTGAATATTTTCAGCTGACAAAGCATACATAATTGGACAGTTTTTCAACAGAAGAAGCCAGCTGTTATCACTTCATTAATTCTAGCAGCAAAACACTGCATTAGCCTAACACAGACATACACACAAGTTATATAATAACACTCTCCACTAATAGTTCTGGGGCCCCCTTTGTGTGCGTTGCCCGGGGAGGGAGGGGCGGCAGACCTACTGCCCCCCCCCTACCATCTCAACAAGCATGTCATAATAGTAGACTAATTAGGGAGGTTTCTTTCAAAGTCAGAGAGCATCTGCTCGAGAGGCGAGAAACCAACAGTTTGTACACAAAGAACCCTGAACTGTAAAATGGATGTGCCCACAAAACTCTGGTTTAGGAACCAGAAAAAAAGTCCAGAAGTGAACAAACAACCTAATCCTGATAACAAAGTTTACAGCCAGTAAACACAAAGTAGAAGAAAACAATAACACAGTAGATAAACTATAACCCCAATAACATGCTAGCTTTAACACACACACAAATAAGTAGACTTTTCCCCCATAAAAGACAGATTACTGGAAAAAAAGTGCCATGTAATTTCAAGACACCATGCATTTTTTATTGTCTAAAAACATGCACTGTAGCCCCACAGCAACTAACAAAAGCCCTGGTTGGTATCTGTATAATCAGTACAAGCACAGATGAGTCATCATCAACACCAGCTTTTATGCATGGATATTCAACGACTCAAAGCTCCTAGTGTGATAATGATAGTAAACAACAGGCTTAGACATTCATTACAAATAGGGCACCAACAGCCGATGTATTCTTGCCTTGTCAAGCACGGCACATATACACAGATATGTGTGTGTGTGTATTTATATATATATATATACACACACACAGCGATAAAGGGATGTAATAGAGTTTTGCTACATGAAGGGCAGTCAGATTGCTGGCACCCAAGTGGAAAATAAAAGTTTCAATTCTCAGTGAGAGACAACTTTTTTTTTTCTTTCAAGGGCAAATACAAAAATCCTTAAAAACCACGCCTCCAATATATTTCTTCTGCCCAGGCAGCTTCGACAGCATGTTTTTTTTTCAAACACCCTAGTGTTACATTTCCTTTAAAATCAACAAGGCAGGCAGACAAATGATCATGCTGCATGAGCAACACATGGCCTCTACAATACTGCCCAGGCTTTGTGCTAAGGAAAGGAGAGAAACTTAATTCCCAGCCTAACTGGCTGTCATTACCATGCCTCAATATAGCCAAACATAACACTATCATCTGGAAAGGTGCCAACGTAATGGCTCAGCTATTAAAATTAGTAATTTACCTGCAAGTATAGCTACACAATAATATTAATAGGTCAAAATGTAACCCAATAACAAGAGCTTTTTTTTTCTTCTTCAAGTCCTGCTGTGTGGCACTGGTAGCCATGTCTATCCACAACCTTCTGTCTCATGTACTTTCAATCAACTCTGACACAGATGATCTTCCATGCCATGATGTCATACCGTCCAGCATCTGTTCTCTCGGTCTCCCTCTGCCCCTCCAACTTTCCTACAGTCATAATGTACTCCAGTTTTCTCCTTCTCATCACATGACCAAAGAATGTAGATTGTCTCTTTCGATGTGGGCAATCAGTACTCTTCGTGAGTCAATTTTCTTTCATGACGTCTTGATTACTCTTTTTATCTGTCCAGGGTAATTGCATCATTTGTCTATAAAACCACATTGCCACAGCTTACAAAAAAGTTTTTACTAATTTACTATCTGTCCATGATTTACATCTGTATATCAATATAGGTTTTATAGAGCTTCTGAGAATTTTCTTTCTCGTCTCAACTGACAAAGAAAGACTGCATAAAATACTCATCATTTTATAAAACGCTGCCTTTGCTTGAGCTGTTCGACATTTAACTTTCTTAATACATCTTCCATCTGATGTGATCAGGGTACCCAAGTACTTAAACATATCAATGGGCTCGATGTTTGTCCCATTTACTTTGATGTCGCATTTCTGAGGGTCAGTTTTCTTTGTACCCAACATTACTTCTGTTTTTCTGCTGTTCAAACTAAAGCCCTTGTTGTCACTTCTGTTACAATTATATCCATCATTTCTTGCAGTTGTATTTCACTTTCAGCGATCAACATTATACCATCAGCATATCGCAGGTTGTTAACAATATGGCCACCAACCGTTTTCCTGGCACACCAGGAAATTTTATTTTTTTTTTTTTTTTTATTAACCACATATATTTTTTTTACTTCTGTACCACTGGAAGTGAGATGAGTGTCTCAAAAGAGAAGTTCTTACTTAACATAACCCTTGACCCATTAGGGTCGTGGAGGTGTATTGATGCGCTAGCACATAAAATCTGCCATCTTTCTCTGTCTTCTGCTTGATGAATAAGTGTATGATAACTTAGTCCTGTCCATTTTTTTATGTTGTCATTCTAGTTTCTTCTTTGTCCTCCTCTTCTTTAACTACCCCTCCAACATTTCTTGAAGAACAGTCTTTGTAATCGAATCATGTCTCACCACGTGCCCAAAAAAAGCTAGCTTGTGACATTTCACTACTGCCAAGAGAGGCTCATGATGTCTCACAAATTTGTATATTTTGTCCCTGACATATTTATTAATTTGTGTTCTAAATAACTAATTTGTAAAATGCGTCTGTAGCATTTACATTCGAAAGCCTGAATCCTCCTTTGAATTTTTACAGTGAGAGTTCAACTCTCACATCTGTATAAGAAAACAGGCAACGCCAGTGATTTGACCTTGACTGCGATGTTGATTTTGCTCCTCCACCTCGTATTCAGCTGCATAATTGCAGCTGTTGCCATATCAAGTCTTGTTTTAATCTCTTTGGTACAGCTGCCATCGTTGCATATGTGGGAGCCAAGATATCTAAAGGTGTCAACTTTTTCTAGTTTTTCCCCCCTTTTATCTGTATATTGATGAGTACTTGGCTATTGCGACTATTTACCAGAATCTTGCTTTTTTTGTGTTAATTTCCATGCCATATTTACCACAGACTGTCTCTAATTTTGTAGTAAGTTCTTAGAGTTCTGCTTGGGAACCAACCATAAGATCTGTCGTTTAACCGTTGGGTTCTTGTACTGATTATCCTTCACTTGTTTCAGTGGGCCAATGGTCTGCTTGGTGGTGCCCCTCTCCTCTCCAAGTATCCGAATCTGTTTCTTCGTGTTTATATTCTCCTCGCACTGACCGACCATTTTCTTATAAATTTCCTTTAAGGGTGTGTTGTGTTTACACCGTGCAGCCGCACAGAATAAGAGAACACACTTAAGAAGGTCATCACACTTGGGAGCCATTGTCCCTTGATGTAACACAATTCTATGCAATCAGCACTGCCACTCCGTGAATTTAAACACACTAGTCCACTAATGAATATTTATGGGTGACTAAGCTCCTCTGAGAAGTTCTAAAGGTGTTCTGATAAAGTTGAGGATGCCCCTAACCCAAAAGTGAGTTCCCAATTGCTCATTTCGAGACTAAATGAGTCTGATGAATTTGAAAACTGGTTAATGGTTATCATTAGGAGACTTTAAAAAAAAAAAACAATTTTAAGAAACATAAATACAAGACAATATTTAAAGTATATTCTGATAAAACCCAAATTAATTAGCTTGTAAATATAACGTTTAGGGAAACCTACCTACATAACTATAATTCCCAAATAGTCTGGTAAAATACCTTCATTTATAATTATACTATACATTATATTACTGCTGGTGCTATTTTATAAGTGGTGAAGAGCTCAGAAACAGGATGGAGACAAAACAAAGAGGAAGTTATCTGTAATAATTAAGTATTCAGCAGATCTTTTAAAAATCACAAGGAATGACAAAGCAAGTAAAACTGCAACCCCAGTGTAAAATATCTGGATGACCGTGTAGCAGAAATTCTTCCCTTCCCCATGATCTGCCAGAAAGCCTCTTTTCTAATTCCATTTGCCTAATGTATTTTTATGAGAAAAATGATCCCAAAATACTGTGTCCTGTTTATGTTTCTAGGCAGTATGCTTTCCGTTATCATCTTACTTTCTCACTACATGATTTAATATATGACAAAATTTTCAGTTCGTTACTCGTGTGTTATTTAAGTACCAATATTCACATTTTTCTTTCGTGATTCTGTAATTGTAACATTAAAGTTCAAAGGTCCTAAATTCATAACTGATTAATGACCCATGTCTGTAATGTTGCCACAGAGAAGTCAAACACTACCAACCAAAATTTTTAACTTTAGTTTGATTCGAGCAAGACCATGATTAGCAAAATAAAAAACCACCCATAATTACAATATTCGACTATCCTCCGAATAACGGTCAAAAATTATTGAGGCAGAAAATATACCCTAACAGGGCCTCAGTCACGTGTCAATTGCGCACTTCCTGGGACTATAACGCCACCACTGAATTGTGCACTTTCGGTACCGCCGAGAGTATTCCCCACGCAGCGTGGACTGGGGCCAAACTAGACAGCCAGGACTCACGAGCAAATAAAATGAAGGAAGTTGCAGAAGATGCGGTAGCTGCTGCTCGTGAGCCCCGGCCATCTAGTTTAGCCCCAATCCACGCGTGGGGAATAATCTCGGCGGTGGCGGAAGTCGCCGGAAGTGCGCAATTTCAGATGACGGAAGTGCGCAATTGACACGTGACTGAGGCCCTGTTAGGGTATATTTTCCGCCTCGATAATTTAGGACCGTTATTCGGAGGATAGCCAATTCAATATAATATATTTGCAAGCATAATTTTTCTTTAAAAAAAAAGTTCTGGTATTAAGTACCAAGCCAAAAAGTATCTTAGAAAGGTGCAGGCACCACAAACTCAAGTGTCTATTACTATCCTACTGCGTACCACTGGAAAACCCTAGCTAGCCAGACTGGAAAAGCAAACCAAAATTCAAAATGAAATTTTAAAAATATATATATATCAATTAGGTGTACAGGTAGTCTCTGTATCTGTCAGTGTGATAGCAACAGATGGAGAGAGAGAGAGAGAGAGAGAGAGAGAGAGAGAGAGAGAGAGAGAGAGAGAGAAACTAAAGGGAGAGACTATCCTATCCAGAGATCCATCCAGGCGAAAATTATAAAAAAAAATTAAAAACGTAATTATTATAAAAGCAAATAAAAAAGAACTTTAAGAACACAAAGGCCACATGTCAATGTCATCTTAAATGTATTGTATAACTTCCCATTCATTGAAATGTCCTATACTTACTACTACTACCCTTAAAAAAGGAAAATTAGCTAAATTTAATAAGTAACAATGTGTGCGACGAGCAATCCCATTTCAGCCAAGACAACAATCACCAAATTCTGAAGAAAAAATCATTTATTTAAAATGTGAAGTCAAAGTGACCAATTCAAAGTCAGAAAAGATCAAAATTATTAATTAATTATTATTATATATTATTAAATAATACCGTACGCTAGTCAGTACATTACTGGATTTCAAATTTACCTTTTTATCTCTGTTTCTTATCCAAGGAAGATACAACAAAGTCCTGTGTTAAAATATCACGGTGACACAACTACCTAACTAAAGGAAAGGGGATGACACATTCTTACGAAACCGGTTCGGTACATTAAAAAAAATGCAGTTGTCCGCCCGCCACCACCTGTCAGTGACACACTTTAGAGACCAGCTCCACAAGCAGTCAGCGACTGAGATATAGCTTTTAAAATGACACTGGACATAAAATGTTTGGTACACGTTCAACTTGGCATTTCAATTCTTATACGAAAACTTGTCTTGATGACATAAAACAGACAACAAACACGTTATTTACAACTTCCACTCACCGGTCCTGCGTCTGTTTGGGTAAAGAAACTTTTGCTTAAACAGGGCACCGGAAGTGGCAGGTGCGAAAGCGAGGCTCCAACAGACATTTTTGTTTACCCTAGATACGGAGATTCCTTTTTGTAAAGGTTGTCGCATATTTATATTTTTTTGCAAAGTTAATCACCGTGAAACTAAAATAGCATAAATGTTAACTGATTTATGTTGACTTAATATTTGACATAATATTTATTAATATCTGCATAAGATGTTAACATAAAAATCTTTAGAATTTCCTGGACAGCCAGAGCAAAAATTTTTTTGAGCTACCCAATGATTTGAAAGAGGTTTCAAAGAGGCGAAGGGTGAAAAACAACTTATCAGGCAGAGACACTCGTAAATGTTTGGTCATGTTATGAGAAGAAGAAACTAGAACATTTTTTGACAACTGGAAAGATCTGTGAGAAAAGATACAGAGGAAGACAACGCGAAACGATTCTTGACACAGCCTTGCTTTAGTACTTTAGTCAGGGTGTTGAAGCTTTCAATGAAGGAGAGGAGGGTGTCAATACACGAACTGTGATACAATACATGCTCAGTAGGATGCTGCTGAAGAAAGCAGATTGCGGAGAGGCATGATCGCCCACACCAATCGGCAAGACACTTGATGAGGATGATATATATATATATGCCATGAAACTAGTTCTGTCATTTCAGTAGCATGAATCTTTGGCTATGTTCTGAATAACGGTCCCAAATTATCGAGGCAGAAAATATACCCTAACAGGGCCTCAGTCACGTGTCAATAGCCTACTTCCGGCGACTTAAATTGCACACTTCCGGTGGCTTCCGCCACAGCTGAAATTACCCCCCCCCCCCCCCCCCCCCCCCACGGCGTGGATTGGGGCTAAACTAGATGGCTGGGACTCACGAGCAGCAGCTACCGCATTTCCTGCAGCTGCCTTCAGTTTATTTGCTCGTGAGTCCTAGCCATCTAGTTTAGCCCCAATCCACGCGGCGGGGGGGGGGGACACACATCGGCGGTATAGTCCCCCGAAGTACGCTATTGACACGTGATGGAGGCCCTGTTAGGGTATATTTTCTGCCTCGATAATTTGGGACCGTTATTCAGAAGATAGCCGAATATTTTATACTCATGCATTGGTTCTGGCTATATTCTACAGAATCACTCAGACGAGTCAGTAGCAAATTTAATTTATCAGTGTGGAAGTAAAAGTACAGACCGGATAACATGATTCTGTAGATTAGTGGTTCATTATTATTAAATTAAATCTGGCTTATCTGTAAGCACTGTTGGCTCCCTCACATGACAGCAGATGCCCTCCGACTTCAAAGAGAACATCCCAGCTGACAGGCCATGCTGCTGATGTCACCAGGTTGGGCTAACAATGCGTTAATGTAGCGGTTCTGGAAACGGCTGCCAAGGCACCCCGGGGTGACGTGAGCATATGCCAATGGTGCCGCGACAATAATCAAGAAAGGTTGTCTAAAAATGTTGAAATTATTAAAGAAGGCATGTAGATACTTACTTACTTACTTACTTACTGAGTCGCTCCTCTTCTACCTTGGGGTGTAGAGGTTTTCCAGAGAGATCGCCAGACGTCTCTATCAGCAGTTTTCTTTCTGGCTTTGTTCCATTCCAGTCCTCTGTCAGTCAGGGACTGTCGGATGTTGTCTTCCCAGCGCACCCTGGGTCGTCCCGGAGGTCTGGTTCCCTGGTTCTTAGCCTCCCATGCTTGCCATGGTGACCGATTTTCTCCCATTCTGCACACATGTCCAAACCATCGTAACTGTGACTGATCCACTCTGGTTTGTAAGAACTGGGTATCAAGATCTTGACGTATTGTCTGATTGCGGACTTTGTCCCTTCTTGTCACTTGGACCACCTTTCTCAGGTATCTCATTTCCGAGGCCTGCAGCTGGCTTCTGTGAGCTGTTGTCATTGCCCATGACTCACACCCATAGGTCAGGACTGGTACATAGGTAGAGCGGTAAACAGCCATTTTCGTCCTCTTGCCAATTTCTCTTTTGCTGCTTTTCGTGTAGCCAGCTCAGAGTCTTAAGCAGCTCCATTTTGGTCTAATAGCCAGCTCAAGGTATTTGAATGCCTTAACCTGCTCCAACGCATAACTGTCCCAAGGATCTGGTGTGGCTTCTCCTCTCTTGAACGATCACCATGGTTTTAGTTTTGGAGACACTGATGGTCATCCCTTTCTTTTCAAGCTCTTCATGTAGATGCTCAGAAGTTAAAATTTATGTTGTCTTCCCTCGCCACTGTTGAAAAAAGTTTTTTTTTCTTGTTGAGAACCATTGTAATAATGCATCGTTAGCCCAACTCGGTGACGTCAGCAGCATGGCCTGTCAGCTGGAGCCAGTCATGTTTTGGTCACATCATGGAAGGGAAAACTAGAGTATGTCATGTCCTCTGGTGAGGCATGCATGTGACAGCCAGTGTTGCCACTTTTCTTTAACAAAAAACATCCAAAATGGAGTCAAAAAATATCTACAAACATAGGGAAAACATCTAGAAAAAACATCCAAATGGAAAGAGTCACAAATTACATAGCAATTTATATGACTTACCCTATAGAATTATATCCTCGTCTTTACTGAAGTCTGCCTCACAAGATCCACAGGATAAACTTAGCTTGGATGATGAAGTTAAAGCTTCAGATCCAAAATGACTCTGGTATGCTTCAGCTGTTCCAATTTCTTTTAATACCCAATCAGGGAGCTGATAAGTGGAACAGCCTTTTCCTACTTTTATCAGGCCAAATTTTATTGTCAAGACAGCATTTAAGGGGTCAAATTTCATCCTGTTTCTTGGGTTAGATTTGATAAATTCACTCCAAATGGAAAACATCTAGATAAACATCTACCATCTAAAAGTCAAAAACACCATCTAAATGCTAGGGAAACATCTAAATCTGGATGTAAAACATCCAAAGTGGCAACACCGATGACAGCTGCAATCACTGCTTACCCTTTCCATTGCCAAAGAAGAGTTATTTTATTATTTGTTGTTTCTGTTTACTATTTATTAAAATATGTCACTCAGTTTACGTCTCAAAGATAGTGAAAACACACTCACTGCATGGTTACGCTTCTCATGCAGAAACTGTAACATGTGAAAACTGCCAGTTACTAGTACTATGTTGCTACATGCGCACTAATATCATCAACAGAGAAGCGACAAGGAGGAAAATATCACATGATACGTAATTGATACCTGCCAAAACTTACACATGTAAACTGATCACACCACTGATTATGACAGCGGAAAAGTTGGGGGGAAACAGCATGTGAGGTTGTAGACAGACAAGATTACCAGTGCCACACAGTACAGATAATAGGAATTGAAGTTGACTTCCACCAATAATTCAGTGAACAGCATTGTAATATTTAATATTTATAATTTCAGGTTTTGGAATCAGTGTAAAATGCAGAAGTTGAATCTATCTCCTTATCCGGGCTTCGATGAGACAGGTTCCTATATAGAACAACACCCGAATACACGTGTGAGACCTGATGGAGAAGAATATGCAAACAAAAGCAAAGGATGTATAAATTTGTTCATTTCAGAAAAACATAAACATGTTATACCCCCACCACCGTCACCTAGGCTTCCATCAAGGGAGGCCAGAAACAACTATGAAATATCAAAAACTGGGCACATTGGGAACTTACTAGGGGGCACAGGTCAGCCACCACCAAAGGAGCCTATGCCTGTCGCAAGACTAACTATGGAAAGTATGAGCATCGCAGAATCTCACAAAGGACAACAAATGAACACTTTGTTTACCAAATTTGGTCAACATGGACCATCTGCTCGGCCACCTTCTAGAGTCAAGCATGAAGCTGAAGACAGTGCAGACCTTGGCAGAGGTGGAAGGATGAATGCTTTGCTTCACAATCCAAACTCAATTCCTGATACACCAAGAAGTGTGCCCAGGGTCAGGTTGGATGCCACAGAAATTGCAGAGAAAGGTGTTGCAGGAAGTATGGCCAAGGTGTTTGGACAATATGGAACAAATCTTGGGTCTTGTGTAAGAGTTCCTCGTGTCAAACCTGAAGCAGAGATGATGGCAAAATTGGACAGAGGGATTCAAGTAGAGCGTCTTTTTCATGAGTATGGGAAACAGAAGACTATTACACAACCTGCACCTAAAGTTAGAGATGGCAAAGAAATGGCAGCAATGGACAGAGGAGTGCGAATGTCTAAACTAATGCATGAAATAGAAAAGCTGCCTTCAAATCCCAGACCTCATTCAAGAATAACATCCGCTGCTGGAAGAAGAAATATGAAAAACAACAGAGGAAGCATCAGCAACATTTTTGCTGAAACTTCAAAATGGCAGATAATTCCTAAAGTTGGTGTGAGGCACTGAAGTTATAAATACAACACCTGATAATTGGCATTTTTGCTTATTTTGAAAGCCAGTGTTCTTCTTCCCACGTTCACCAGTTGTATAAACTCCAACAGAAAGTTCTGACTTGTCTCCATTTCTGGATTTCAGACTTGTTCCAGAATTTAAGTTTTGCTTGCATGTCTGTTTGACAGGTTTGGCTTATTTGTTTGTACTCTGACTTCAGAGGAGACCCTCAAGTAGTCAACTTTTACGACATGCTTGTTAGCTGGGCCCACACAGAGAGGAAGCTAGTGGGATTCCAGGGGTAAATTTAGTTTGGCACAGTTCTTGTGCCCTTCAAAATTCCTATGTTTTCTAAAATCACATAAATCCTAATTTGTACCAAAACAAGATGATTCTCACCATATTATTGGATTTTGATATGGAATACATTGCATCTAAGTGATAAAAAGATCTGATTTCTTTACAATCCCTACACAGGTTTAGGAAGGTGATTGAATAGATCTATTGTCCCTTAAAAAGAAGCTAAAAGAAGGAGATATCACAGCCTAGCTGTAACCACAACATGGCAACTGCCATTTTAAAGGTAAACATAGAAGAAGAAGACTAACTAAAAAAAGCTTGGGGGGGGGGGGGGGTGTCTTTGACCTATATGGCTTTTTAAAAACTTTTTAAATGCCAATTTGACATCCGATTTCCCTGTGTCCAGTGTGCAGTGAGGATAATCTGTCAATTAACTAACTAAACCAGTTTATGTAATGTGCTTATTGACTTCCATTGTACTGTGTAGTAATAAAATCCTGCTGTTGGTGTATTTTTCTGTAGTTGATCGTTTGAGTACATCATGTCACAGATTGCCACATAATTTGCTTGTCAGTAATGTATATACTTTGTTATGTATTTTTAGCATATAAAAAGTAAATAATTGACCCTTGTCATCCCAGAGAAATAGAAAATCAGCAATTGTTTGATAATATAATCAACATCATGTAGGATGCCTTTACTTTCCCCCAAAAAATATTTCATGTTACCCATTTTTTTATAAATTTGGGAGTCGAGGTCTATTATTAGAAAATCTGTCCCAGTGTGGATTCAAATCCAAGAGCTTCTGGCTAGCAGGCAATACATTTTGAAAAGAATATGAGTGCAGTCATAATTACAGTGCAGACCTGGTAAGAAAAACTCACCAGGGACACAAGAAATAGTTCGCATCAAAAATTCCTCTCATGCAGATAAGAGTTCAAGAACATGGTAATGAATTTACAACCTATTTCTAGACCTCCTTTCTCTCAATTACCTCATCTTCTTATTTTCCCACTCTCTCCGTTGCCATCTGAAGATGAAATCAAGCACCCAGTATGCATTTCAAAGCTCCAGTGATGATTCTTTTTTATTTTCAAGGTAAAAATCCCGAGAACAAATTCTTACACTTCAGAAAGTAACTGGTCACCTAGTATTACCCGCTTGTAAGAGAAGTGACAGGGGACATTCCGAAGGAGTCCATATGCCTGGCACGACCCCTCTTGCAAACCAGACATTTCACGCTGGCACGACCCCTCTTGCAAACCAGACATTTCACACTGGCACGAGCCCTCTTGCAAACCAGACATTTCACGCTGGCACGACCCCTCTTGCAAACCAGACATTTCATGCTGGCACGACCCCTCTTGCAAACCAGACATTTCACGCTGGCACGACCCCTCTTGCAAGCCAGACATTTCACGCTGGCACGACCCCTCTTGCAAGCCAAACATTTCACGCTGGCACGACCCCTCTTGCAAGCCAGACATTTCATGCTAAAGACTCCACAATCCTTTAGCACATAAGTCGGCATATCCAAAAATGTGTGATAAACGGATACCACTAAACTTGTAATTGTTTTCATTTTTTTTTTAGAAAGACAAAGAAGAAAAATTGTTGGGGATAAACAAAGTGTTCTTCACAACAAAAACTCACCATATCCGAGATGACCTTGATCTGTCTGCACTAAATTATGTAATTTTTTATTCATTGTCTGAAAAAACTGTTTACAGTGTGCAGCTATGTTCTTGTATGTAATAATTGCTAGGCCAGCGGCAAGTTAAAGAAACAAAACTGACTTAAATGAGTCTATTCACTTAAGCAGGCCAGCCAGGGCCCTTTTAGGGAATTGCCTCACGGCCAAATTTTTTTCAGTCTGAACCATTCAGAGATGAGTGAGGTTGACTTACATGTTTTGTGGGTCATCGACAGGCTACTGATTTTCGATTTTTTGCCATCAGGAGCTGTGTGCAGCCCACACCTTGTAGGTGTAAATATACAGTACAAGTTTCTGTGTGTTTCCATCTGTTCTCATTAATGATCTTCACCAGTCCCCAGCTTTTATTTCCTTTAGAACCAGTCTCTCATTGTTTTCCCATCTTCATTTTGAGCAATCCTGATTGTATTAAAAGGTAAAGGTGATCCCATGGAAGTTACTAGCAGTGAGGTGTGAAGTATTTTACCTTTACATATTCTAGGTCATGACAGAATGAGAAGAGATGACAGGCCACCTTTTCTTTCCTAGGGTATTCTAAAAATCATCTGGTTTCCATTTTATGAGTTTGGATTGATTCCAAAGCAATCATTATGTAGAATGTCCTTTGCAGAACATTACTCTTATTATGCTTACAATATGAAAGAGTCAGCTGATGAAACTTGAACATCCACAGAATGCAGCAAAGAGGGTGATTTTAGCATATACAAGAGACACCCCGGTAGTATGTATGTGATGCATCCTTGCACTGCCGACTATTAGAGAAAGGATCAAAGTGCTGCAAGCAAAACCATATCTCAGAGTAGCCGCATACAAGAAGCATCTCCTGCATAAAGCCCTAAGAATAGTTAAGGGTTACAGACTGAAAATAGAGAGGTCTTGGATGGCGCAAGCTGAAAACACAATTAGATATGGTTGCATGTTTGATAATATTGGACATGGAGAGCTGTTGGTCAGAGAGTCCAAGAGATAATCAGTCTTGTGTCTTGTTAGTTATAAACTCATTTTAACTTTAATTTTTTCTGAGCAGCAGATGATTTTATAAGTCTACGTCTGCACATCTGAAAATGTTTTTGTCAATTATGAGTGATTTGAATTTTTGGTTAGTACAGACGTACTCAGTTTGATTTTCTGTATTGTGGTCTGGTTATGTTCATGTTTTTGTATGAATTATTTTTGTATAGCATCTAGGACATATTGATTCACTGGGCAATAATATGTAAATAGTTATTTTCAATTTTCATTAATTACTCAGAGTTCTTGATTTTTCATAATCTCTGTGTTTTCCAATCCTATCTTGACTTTCCATTGCCCCATGTTGAGGGGAAAAGAACAGACCCAGTGGGCCCCAACAAGCATGTCATTGAAGGCAACTAATTAGGGACTTGCTGACTATTTGCCGTAAGACTAACTGTTTTTAAATAGCTTACACAAACTGGATTTAGCGAATATTTTAAATTATTTTTTAACTGTAGCTAGTTAAACTTACTCTTGCTTCGAATATTTTAAATTATTTTTTAACTGTAGCTAGTTAAACTTACTCTTGCTTCGAATATTTTAAATTATTTTTTAACTGTAGCTAGTTAAACTTACTCTTGCTTATATTTTAATCTTTTATTTTTAACCGGACAATATAGATGCACAGTAACCTTCAAACAAGCAACTTTGATTTTGCTGAAATCACAAACAAAACTGTATTTATGCCACCTTTCGTTTGTATTGCAATACAAACTGATAAATTGTGTGTAATGATTAAAGTAGTTATTGTATCTAACTCTGTACTTTAGTTGTGTGTGTTAAATTTTTATTGTGTTCAACAGTGTTTTATTTTTTTTTTTATTTTTTACAATGGCCAGTTCTTAGAATGAAGATGATGTCAATGATCTCTTGAGAATAAGCACACGTTCTGTCCATATATGTCAGGGCTGGGCAACCATTTTTGGTCCATGGGACAAATTTGGAATTACCAACCTAGTTGTGGGCCATATGGAAAAAAAACATCACTCGCCAGAATGATAGACTTGAGAGTTATGATCAGCACAGCAAAAATGAGACGCGTGCCAGGCACATCAGAGGACTTGTTAATCAACACAGAACTGGAACTATTACCCACCGGATGCTAGGGTTCATACTCATGGAAGGATCTGAGCACCTATGGACATGTCCGTAGTGCAATGATGATAACTCAACTAACTAACTAACTAATGGGAAACAGTTATTATAAACATAACACCCAGATTTCCTCATAACACAGTATTTTTGTAGGATAATCTAAGATTATAATCCCTCGCTACACTTCTGGTCAGACACAATCACTCATTAAAGCCTTTCTATATATTCCTAAATGTGTCTGTTCAAGCTAGTTATTTTTTTTTCTCTATTCTGTGAGCTCAAGAGCCAGATAATATGGTGATTTTACACCAATCTCATGGCCAGTATAAATTTCTCACCTGTGTGAAGTCTAAAGATTGTTACTTATTTACACATGTTTCAAGTTTGAACAACGGATCAACATCATGGCACATGGGTAGCAACCCATGTTCTTTTTCTAACTCTCAAGTATCTCAGCACAGTGCACATGCTCTGTAGCACCAGCGAGGATCCTGAAATACTTTGGGTAGATTTTTAACTCCAAATTTTGCTGGGCAGCACCGTTATGCTACTCTTTTTAATTTCCAACTGCCAAGGGATTTTTTACATGCGCGACATTGCACACGGGCGTCCGATCTCACTACCCAGAGACTGGAGGAAATTACTAGAAGTCCAAGTCCATTTGAAAAAATCCCAGCCCTTACTGTGGATTGAACCCGGAACCTCTAGCACTCAAGGCGGATACCATGCCTTGAGATCGTGCAGCCTACTTATTGACACAGAAATAACTGGTAATGTGCATCAGCTTAATAGTGGCCTGAATACTCAGTGAATCACTTTGCATTATTATATATCAAATGTTATTTTTAAATAAGGCTTTGTTTGCCAGTTTGTCAGCCTGTTCAGTTCCAGGTATGTTGCTTAGCTTTTCACATCCCTCTCCCTTTTCTTGTGTAGAATGTAGACACACATACAAATCCATTCCAATTAATTTCTGTATCACGTTACCATTATTTAAAGCAAAAACCTTGACAGATCAATTTTTTTAGCATTCATGACCTTAGTGAATGCAAACTGTGAGATTGTCTTTGAAGTTTTCCTGCACACAATACATCCGCTGTTGCTTATGTTTTCAAAATTTACCACTTTTGTTCATTATCTGTGTGGATAAGATAATTAAAGAAGCAAATCCCCACCAGGAGGAGATCAATCTGCTTCGCGTTCACCAGCTGTAATTTCTAACGGAAAGTTCTGGGTGTTTGTCTACTTCCGGACTTAAGTCTTATTCCACAACCTGAGTCGCATGCACATTCAGTTTACACATCTGTAAGCATTATTTGTAAGCAGACTCTTGGTCCTTTGCCTCTCAGGAAGATGTACTTGGTCTTCGAAGGAAGCCCCCAATGAGTCAACTTCTACGATATATTTGTTAGGTAGACAGTGGGTATATCCTTGTTTTCCCCACAATGGGACCCCGAAATCTACACAACGTAGGATATAAATGAGCTGATATTTGCTGACAATCATGCCCTATTATACAAAGCTAAGGATAACCTCTAACACCATATAAACAGCCTCAACACCAAATAAACAGCCTCAACACCATATAAATAGCCTCAACACCATATAAACAGCCTCAACACCGCATAAACAGCCTCAACACCATATAAACAGCCTCAACACCGCATAAATAGCCTTAACACCATATAAACAGCCTCAACACCACATAAACAGCCTCAACGCCATATAAACAGCCTCAACACCACATAAACAGCCTCAACACCACAAAAACAGCCTCAACACCACATAAACAGCTTCAACACCATATAAACAGCCTCAACACCATGTAAACAGCTTCAACATCATATAAACAGCCTCAACGTCATATAAACAGCCTCAACGCCATATAAACAGCCTCAACACCATATAAACAGCCTCAACACCGCATAAACAACCTCAACACCATATAAATAGCCTCAACACAGCACAAACAGCTTCAACATCGCATAAACAGCCTCAACACCATATAATCAGCCTCAACACCGCATAAACAGCCTCAACACCATATAAACAGCTTCAACACCGCATAAACAGCTTCAACACCGCATAAACAGCCTCAGCACCATATAAACAGCCTCAACACCACATAAACAGCCTCAACACCACATAAACAGCTTCAACACCATATAAACAGCCTCGACACCATATAAACAGCCTCAACGCCATATAAACAGCCTCAACACCATATAAACAGCCTCAACACCATATAAACAGCCTCAACACCGCATAAACAGCCTCAACACCATATAAACAGCCTCAACACAGCACAAACAGCTTCAACATCGCATAAACAGCCTCAACACCACATAAACAGCCTCAACACCACATAAACAGCCTCAACACCACATAAACAGCCTCAACACCATTTAAACAGCCTCAGCACCATATAAACAGCCTCAACACCATATAAACAGCCTCAACACCACATAAACAGCCTCAACACCACATAAACTGCCTCAACACCACATAAACAGCCTCAACACCACATAAACAGCCTCAGCACCACATAAACAGCCTCAGCACCACATAAACAGCCTCAACACCACATAAACAGCCTCAACACCTATTGGAAGAAATATGATATGAAAATAAATATCGAAATAAAAAAAAAATAAAAAACTAGAAACAGTGACAGAAAACAGAACACCAGTTCAACATACCATCACTGTTAAAGGAGAGACATTCAAACAAGCTAAGCAGTTTAAATACCTAGGCAGTATTCTTATTGCAAAAGGAGGATTCAAGTGAGAATTAGAAAACAGAAGACCAACATCATAAATTAACAAATAGGCCCAGTTTTAAGGCATTAAATATCAACATGCACACAAAAAAGTAGCTGACATGTGTACTATTCATATCAATTTTCTGCTATTAATGTCAGACACTGACAATGCTAGAAAAACATACATGCAAAATTACAGCATGTTAAATTATGTGTATAAGACGTGGCCAAAAAAACCCAGAAGAGACATGAGTCACCAATGAAGAACTAACAACAATAGTAGGCACAGTCCCTGTAAATGGTTTCACAGAATGGTTTGGTCATCTTGTTGGAATGGACAAAATCAGCCAGTAGCTAGAGCGTACTACATGAGAACAATAGGCTACGAGTCAAGAGGTTGCCCAAGAAAGAGATGGGTGGAGGGAGTGACACTACAGAAATGCAATATGACATTAATACAAGCTACACAACTAGCAAAGACAGAAAACTACAATCAACTCGTCCCTGTGATATTTTACAGCATAAACAGTAGAATAAAAGAGAAGACGACACAATACATGCAATTATTTTTTTTTCTAATCAGATGTTGAGAACTCCAGTGGAAGCAAGATGTTAACATTAACATGTAGATCTGATCAAAACTCTTGTAACAATCTTTATACACAGTGATAAAAAGCTCAGATTTCCATTATTCCATCATTTGCAGGCGTGACTTCCTGCTGTTTCTGCTGTGAATAAGTGCTACGGGCTGTGTGGGCTGCTGTCTTGTAAGAACTTTGTAACATGACCAAACCATATGATTTGCAGTTTTTATTTGTGAAGTTTGTGTTTATTTGTTGCAAAAATACAAATAATTTCAGTATGTAAGAATATGATAAACACTTTTGTGCATATGAACAAACACATCCATTCAATAATGATGCAAATTAGCATATGTTTATCAGTTATTTCTAACATGGTACAAACATTTTCAGTTTTTTCACTCATTCCATCCCATACGTACATCATCATCATCATGTGCCGAGAAGCTGTGGTTGTGTAAGGGTTAGTCTGATTTCTGAAAGATCCTTTTCCTTGTCCACAGACATCTCCATGACTGCATCAGTCTCCTCAAATAGACCATACAATTAGAATATCAGGAACAGTGCACGAACTCTGTGACATCAATGACCTTTAACGCAATTCTGGATGTTTAACACATGCAAAATGCATGGAGGTTCCTGTACTGATTGTTTCTAGAAGTTGATTAAAGGGTCTCTGTCTTGGCCTCGAAGACAACATTTTGATACAGCGTAATATTCTTATTATGATATAACCATTGTTTCTGTTTTCTTGATATTAAGCAACTGCCCTTTTCTTCTTCTTCTTCTGTTCATTCTCCCTGCCAGCAGTTTTCAGATGTGAAAGGCACAAGCCCTCTAGACTGTAGTGCAACACATCACCTGCAATCACAGGCCTCTAGACTGTAGTGCAACACATCACCTGCAATCACAGGCCTCTAGACTGTAGTGCAACACATCACCTGCAATCACAGGCCTCTAGACTATAGTGCAACACATCACTTGCAATCACAGGCCTCTAGACTATAGTGCAACACATCACCTGCAATCACAGGCCTCTAGACTATAGTGCAACACATCACTTGCAATCACAGGCCTCTAGACTGTAGTGCAACACATCACTTGCAATCACAGGCCTCTAGACTGTAGTGCAACACATCACTTGCAATCACAGGCCTCTAGACTGTAGTGCAACACATCACTTGCAATCACAGGCCTCTAGGCTGTAGTGCAACACATCACTTGCAATCACAGGCCTCTAGACTGTAGTGCAACACATCACTTGCAATCACAGGCCTCTAGACTGTAGTGCAACACATCATCTGCAATGGGCCATATGCAGAATGACATTTTCCATAGGAATGCTAAATGACCACACCTTGGATCCCCCTAATGCATTCAGAGACCAATGCTGTAGCACATGTTCAGAACTGGGTGCCTGAATGCCCTTTTTAACATACTCTATTTCTACAATATTTCCTCAAAGGAGAGCCTCTCCCTGAGAGGTGAGGAACCAACAGTCTGCATACAAGCAAGCAAATTGGTAAAACAGTTGTGCATACAAAAATCAAGTTCTAGAATAATACTGAAAGTCCAGAAGTAGACAAACAAGCAAAACTTTCTGCTGGAATGTACAGCCAGAGAACGTCGAGAAGAAGACTACAGTATTCAACAGTAACCACACCACACCATCTCCCCTTTCCTTATGATATAAGCCAGATTTAGAAATCCTGTATAGAACATTATACAAAACTAAAATTTCCAGAAAAATATACTATCAATGAGAAACATTAATCACAAAGTAAGTATCCTATTTTCCTGGGCATGTCGAGTGTGAACCACAAGCAGGTAAGTCCGACCTCAAAAAGTCACTCCATTGATGACCTTAACCTTACTTTCGATAATGTCCTTCAGCCACATCTCCCTGAAGCGAGACTTGCCAGGTCTAGAAAAGAAACACACATTTTGTAAAGTCTGAATCCGTGCATGGGTGTGTTTTGTTTTATTATGTGTGTGTCCTCTATTTCGTTCTTTCTTGTGTTGCTCTCTGCATATATATGTCTGTTCTTTTGTGTTTCTTTGTGTGTATGCACATGTATATGTATGTATACATTTGTATGAGTGTGTGTATGTGTGTATCTATGTGTGCATTTCTGTGTCATGTGAAGGTTTAATTTACTATTCTGAATGTACTGGTGTTGCCTTTCCTTTGGACTAAACAAGACAGGCTGAGAGAGGGATAATTCTGCAATAACAACATATCATCTCTACAATACTGCCCAGGCTTTGTGCTATGAAGAGGAGGAACTTCATCTCTGCCTTGAATTGGCCATGATTCCCATGCCGCTCTATATACAGCACAATATAACATATTCGTCTGGAAAGACAAAAAGGTGTCCACGAAAATTAATAAAAATTTACTATTCTGTAAAAAGTATCGGATAAATGTATACAAATGCAATAGAGAGCAGCTGTCGTAGTGCAGTGTATAGCACAATTGTCTGTCAGTCTGGTGGTCTTCATCTTCTTGTTCACATTTACTGTCTGTAAATGCCAACAGAAAGTTCTAGTTGTTCGTCCACTTCTGGACTTTGGTCTTGTTCAAAAAGTCAGTTTTGCACACAAATTTATTAAACAGATCTGGCTTATTTAAATGCACACTGTTGGCTCCTTGCTCTCAGGCAGATGCACTCTGACTTCAACGGAAACAACCCTAATTAGCCACATTTTACAACAGTGGGTCTATTCTTAATTTTCTCCAAAACAAGACCCCAGAACCCACACGGGGAAGTCTGGTGGTCTGGGTTCAAATCCACAGGTAGGGCAGGTTTTCACAGAACTGACCTGAGCTCCCAGGATGACCTGGTCTAAAACTGGTATGAGTCAATTCTTAAGGTTATAATTATGGCCAGTTTGACAGTGAATACATCCCTAACTGACTGCCAATCGGTTTATCACATCACTAACTGACTGCCGATGATATTATATGTTTTGTGAAGGTTATCAATCCACTGATTAAACCTTGAAATGAGAAAGTAATTTGCAAAGCCCAGT
>CAJHNH020000114.1:804319-882122 GCA_905116865.2 Candidula unifasciata | reverse complement strand
GACAGGACTTATATACAATGAAATGGCGTGAAATGACTGCTTTACTTTAGGTTAACAGACAGGGAGTATACAATGAAATGTCGTGAAATGACTGGTTTACTTTAGGTTACCAGACAGGACGTATACAATGAAAAGGCTTGAAATGACTGCTTTACTTTAGGTTACCAGACAAGGCGTATAAAATGAAATGTGGTGAAATGACTGGTTTACTTTAGTTTACCAGACAGGACTTATATACAATGAAATGGCGTGAAATGACTGCTTTACTTTAGGTTAACAGACAGGGAGTATACAATGAAATGTCGTGAAATGACTGCTTTACTTTAGTTTACCAGACAGGACGTATAAAATGAAATGTGAAATGACTGCTTTACTTTAGTTTACCAGACAGGGCGTATAAAATGAAATGTGAAATGACTGCTTTACTTTAGTTTACCAGACAGGACGTATACAATGAAATGTCGTGAAATGACTGGTTTACTTTAGGTTACCAGACAGGACGTATAAAATGAAATGGCTTGAAATGACTGCTTTACTTGAGGTATTTGTTTCTTGTATGTGCCGTATTTGGTCAGTGAACAACACACTTAATTATGGGTTTTATGTTAGACTGCCAAGCTTCCTCTAGAGCAGTGGTTCACAACCGTTCTAATGCCGCGACCCTTTAATACATTTCCCTCATGTTGTGACGACCCCCAAACAATTATTTTTTCTGTTATAACGTCAATAAATATGTGTTTTCCGATTAGTGATTAGAAAGGATTATCATTACAGAACTTCAGACAGATCCATAGGTGCTCCGATCTCCTCCTCAAAAGCTCCACAAGTGTAAAACGACTGATGACGTCTGTTCTGTGTTGGTTAATGAAACGTCTTGTCCTCTTAGTGAAATATTCATTTCTTGCAGCTCCAGGCTGCACCCCCATGTCCATCAGTCTAGACACGGATATGGAGTCATGTCCTTTGACGTGCTCCTCGGTACGGTAAGTGCAGCACATAGCATTGATAACATCACTTCTGTCCAGTACTGGGCCAGCCATAGCAACCGCAGTGTCAGCAAGACAGTCTGCACGCTCGTTCCCTTGAACACCCGCATGACCTGGCACAAAGATTAATGTTAGGGCAGAAATTCGTGAAGTGCTTAGTGTTTCAATCCATTCTCCCCTGATAAATCCCGCTTGGATAGTGGATTTTCTGAATTTTTTTTTTTTTTTTTTTTTTTTTTTTTTTTTTTTTTTTGTCTGTGTGAATATTAAAACAAAAAAAGGTGGTGAGGGTTACATTATTTGAGAAAGAGGGCTAAGTTAGGTTACAAGTCTTTCCTATGTTGTATATGTTTATAGCCAAATCAGATCTGCGTGGATGGCGTCATTGATGTTACGTCAACTGCTTGTCTTCTCTGGGAATTATCTGATATCTGTTTTAGGCTGGGATAACGTTCAACGTGGATTTTGAAAACCTGGATGTGGATCAGGGGCATCAGAACCTGATGGATCAAGCCGGTTGAGGCCCCTCTCAACAACAAAATGGCGGTGGGTGGGAGGGGGTGGTGTGGGTGGAAGGTTAAAAGCTTCAAGTTTGTCATAGAGATAAGCCATAACCGTGTACAGACATTCCCTTTAAAGTACTATTAGTACAATACTTTTAGTCAACCCCAAACAAACGGAAACTGAAACCCTCAGTTCAGTCCTCTATTCTAGGCGTGTATATGTTGTGTTGTTGTCGGTTTTTATGGCGTCATCATTCTGAGTTTTGTGTTGTTTATGATTATAAATTTTTTAATGTTTTTTTCAACGTGTGGGTTTTTTGGTTTTTGTAACCCGTTTTAGAAACGAGCTTACTACCTAACCCTAACAATAACCCTATCTCTAACTCTAAAACAAAACACAAAAGATCCCTAGAATTAGAGATTTTAGGTTTCCCTCTGTTTGTGGTTGTCTAAAATTAGAATATCTGTTCGTTTCTATTTTTGATATAATTTTGAGTATTATATTTAATTTGAAAGTCAACACTTTGTTAACCTCCACGATTAGCAGTAAGCATTTGATAAACAAAAGGGGCTAACTGAAATCGGATGGGATCGGCCCAAAGATGCAGCTATCCCAGTCTAGCTATAAAAGGTTAGTTGCGTATCCTTTACAGGACGTTGCAGAACCAACCCCAGCAGCCTCTGGCTGTTGTGTGGGTTCTCTGGGCAAATTTACGTCCAGTATTTTGCCATTGCTTTCAGGACGGTCGGCCCCCTGATACCACTGTCCAAACCAAGGCAAGGCGCATGGCCCGCAGCTAGGATCGAACACGGCTTTACGAAGCGTTCGTATCGACTTAGTCACAGAAGTCTAGCTATAAACGGCATCAAAATGTGCATCGCAAGAGGCGTCAAGGCCCAAACCTTAAAAAAAATTTCGGTTGGGCACTCTTTAAATAGCCGGCGTGATGCTGACCACATCACCCCTCTTAGTCTATAACTTGTGTGCCCTATACGCCTACAGGCGTTGAAGAGGGTCCTTTACTCTTTTTTTAACTCTTTAAATAAATATAAATTGTCAAATGTAGCCAGATTTGGCGATAACCCATACAAAACATTAGGAACACTTGCACCTCTGGTTAAATCCCCTTAAAATGTAGGAAGGATCAAGTGAATCTGTGATTTCATAACTGTGTTTACTCAAATCTGATAGAATCGGCCGAAATATGTAACTATCGCAGACTAGCTGTAAACCATAACATACTCGAACAACATCAATTGTAAGGGTTTAAGGCAGAAGAAGTCTACATCATTATCCTTTTGAACTCGTACAGATCTCTGCCAAAAGCCATTGCAAAACTACATAGTGCGTGAGTTAGCTCCATATTTGTCTTAGAATGTGAGTGTTTTTGGGCGATTAAGCAGCTAAAATATGGGACAATCGGTCTATTTTGGGAGCACTGTGTTTATCTTGCTGTTTACCTCGCTGTTTACCTCTCTGTTTGCCTATATGTTTACCTCGCTATTTACCTCTCTGCTTACATCGCTGTTTACCTCGCTGTTTACCTCGCTGTTTACCTAGTTGTTTACATCGCTGTTTACCTCACTGTTTATTTCGCTGTTGACCTCGCTGTTTACCTCTATGTTTACCTCGCTGTTTTCCTCGCTGTTTACCTGGCTTTTTACCTCGCTGTTAACCTCGCTGTTTACCTAGCTGTTTACCTCTATGTTTACCTCGCTATTTACGTATCTGCTTAAATCGCTGTTTACCTCGCTGTTTATCTCGCTGTTTATCTCACTGTTTACCTCTTCCTTATCTCACTGTTTACCTCTCTGTTTATCTCGCTGTTTACCTCTCTGTTTATCTCTCTGTTTACCTCGCTGTTTACCTCGCTGTTTACCTCGCTTTTTACCTCGCTGCTAAGATTGCGAGAAATGAAAATAATTTTTTTTTTCAAATAGTTTTTGCTGTTCTTGATTGCAGTCTGTAGAATAAACAATTGAAGGATGAGATTCAAACATCTACAATTGCTAGAAACCCCGCTCAACCGTATAGCATGGTTATACTGGCGTGCCACAAAACGATTACACCCTAACATAAATTCCAGCTTGGGTAGGTTTTATAAGTGGGTGAAAGTAAAGATTGGCACACCCGGGCATACGAGAAGTCCTGTCAAGAAACATTGTTATATGCCCTCAGGTTTTGCTTCCCCGAGTCTCCATCAAGGATTTTAAAATGGGTGTGGATTCCCAATTTGTCCCAGTCTACAAATGATATCAGGGAATCACCAGAGAAGCAAAGCAACTTGCCAGATATTGATGACACCATCTATGTTGTGCGGATTGGCTTTACAAATTTGTGGCTAGCAGGAAGGATATACCCAATTTAGGAAGTGGAAATGGGACAATCACTTATTACATGATCTTTCTTGAACGTATAAAGTAAACATCGCGGAAAATGTGTCATTATCGTTATCGAGTACCTGCTAGTCTGCCTTTAGCGACACTAACTTATCAACATAACATCGCGCTAAGGATTATAGCTGCATCAAACTGCCATTAGAATCACTTATTTTTTTCTTATACCAGTGTCCGGACCTGTCTGTAACTAAGTACAGTTTTTTTTTTTCCATGCGAAATTACTCAGGGGGCGTGCTTTAGAAAAAATAGACAGGTTGGATTCGAATAAAATGGTTGGAGTCGATGATGAAATCTCGTCTGATAAGAATTACTTTCATTTTTGTGCCAGGACACTCTGTGTTAAGAGGGAACGATAGAGCGGATTGGCTTGCTGGCAGGGCCACGGTAGGTACAGGAAAGTAATGAACTAGGCCAACAGTATCAATACTCTCATGGAGACAGGACGAAGAGATGATTCAGGGGACGACGTTAAATTGGCAACACTCAATCAATCAGGATAAGAACGGTACTTATCGGAGAGCTGCTGTTTGCAGATGACGCAGCAATAGGCACCCACTCACAGGAGGGGCTTCAATGTTTACTATCTGCATTTGTTTATGCGTGCTGTGAATATGGACTAACAATCAGCGAAATGATGACAAAGGTAAAATATGTTAACGATAGACCTACAGTCTACATTGATGGTTAAGAACTTGACATGAATGTTGACAACAATGGTCCTGAAAACCCATTGAAGATTTTTCTTAACGCAGGCGGGTCTTGCTAGTCACACTCGCCATCGCCAGGGGTTGTGAGTCCCATGTCACCTCAAAGAGCAGTATAGCACTATCATCTTAAAGGACAGAAAATTGCCAATCAAATCAAATCAAAATACTTCACGAACTTCAGGTAAAAAGAGAACATGAACAGCATACCAACACAGATGATGCGTGCGTGTGTGTGTGTGTGTGTGTGTATGTCAGCCTACGTCCCCATCGGTGTTGTGTATGTGTGTCGTATATGTATACGTATGTGTCGGCTTGACACGCCTGTCTATACATCGATAATGCATATTAACTATCCCAGGAAGTCCAGATCCGGGTCACTTGGCACAGATGTCGAAAATTGATTCAACGTTTTACATTGCCAGCTGTACCAATCACCGTAACTGGGACAGTCACAACGTACAAGCATATCGCTCCTGTACATCGCAAACGAGCTGCATCCATTTGCCCGGACAGAGCCTCTGTATCACTTTAAACCAACGATTCCGTTTCTATAGAAACCGATCCAAACATTTGTCCTGTATGAGAGTAGTTGAGGAGCAGTAACTCAATCCGCGACAATCATCCGACGAAAGGTAAGCTCGCTGGTGTAGATTTATGTGCACAAGCGGAATTTCTGATTTCGTGGTTATGTAAACTTCGCCCATGTGTTACCTGAAGTATTTAGGAAAGCTACGAATAATAATAACTATGTTATCTGTCAACTGTGTCGAAGACATGTGAGGAGGGTTGGCGTGTGGCAGCCTATCCCATTTTGTAGATAATTAAAATGCAAAACACAGTCCAGTGGGCCCGCCTCCTAAATGTTTATCGTATTATGCGGTACTGTGCTTATTTTGGAGAATAAAAAAAAAAGGAAATTATTCTTATTATAACTATTATATTATTATTACCTTTTTTTTTTAAAATATGCTTGTTCTTGTATTATTTTCACTGCCAATCCTTTAGAAATAATCAGGGCAACTAGACGCAAACGTAACTGGCTGTTTTACAGGGACACAGCAAGTTCACGACCATGTCGTTCTGTCTGCTCAAATCTGGACGGAATTAAACGATCATTGTAGCTTGTATGAAGGGTAGCATTCTACGAAAAAACTACGTTGTTAGGCGAAATGTAGCAGTCACCGCAAGGTGGGTGGGTGGAGGGGGGAGAGGGAGTCTAAAATGTTAAAGGATTCAATATTTGGTGCGTACGATTATATCATGTAGGGATATATTCTTACCTCGATGTAGTTGACACATTCCACTCTCCCTCCTTACTTATGATAGATGATAAGCGATTGGTGAGGACTATTACTGCACAGCTCCAAACATATCCAACAGTGACCCTTCTCCTCATCAATAGCTCCACAAGCGTAAAACGAGCGGGCGAACGAACTTTATTTTCAAAGGGTCACAAATTGGGCACGCAGGCCTGTCTTACATACGGCCCTTCCAAGCACCCATCTTTCACATAGCAGTTGTGTTTTATCAATAAAGCATGTTCTATTCGATTAATAATATGAATATTTTAAATATCAGGAAAAAAAGCATTGGTGATAAAATGCGCGCATACACTTACATGCACATTCCTACACACTTACACACACATGCATACACACACACCCGCATACATACACGCATACATATACACACACCAGCATACATAAAAACACACATACACACAACATACACATACACACAAACACGCCACACAAATATACACACACATGCATACATGAGTGCATACATACATGCATGTATATGTACGTACGTACGTACATACATACATACATACACACACACATACATACATACATACATACACATACACACACATATACATACATACATACACACACACATACATACATACATACATACACATACACACACATATACATACATACATACATACATACATACATACATACATACATACATACATACATACATACATACATACATACATACATACATACATACATACATACATACATACATACATACATACATACATACATACATACATACATACATACATACATACATACATACATACATACATACATACATACATACATACATACATACATACATACATACATACATACATACATACATACATACATACATACATACATACATACATACATACATACATACATACATACATACATACATACATACATACATACATACATACATACATACATACATACATACATACATACATACATACATACATACATACATACATACATACATACATACATACATACATACATACATACATACATACATACATACATACATACATACACACATACATACACACATACACACACACATACATACACACATACACACACACATACATACATACATACATACATACATACATACATACATACATACATACATACATACATACATACATACATACATACATACATACATACATACATACATACATACATACATACATACATACATACATACATACATACATACATACATACATACATACATACATACATACATACATACATACATACATACATACATACATACACACATACATACACACATACACACACACATACATACACACATACACACACACACACATACATACATACATACATACATACATACATACATACATACATACATACATACATACATACATACATACATACATACATACATACATACATACATACATACATACATACATACATACATACATACATACATACATACATACATACATACACACACACATACACACACACATACATACATACATACATACATACATACATACATACATACATACATACAGACAGACAGACAGACAGACAGACAGACAGACAGACAGACAGACAGACAGACAGACAGACAGACAGACAGACAGACAGACAGACAGACAGACAGACAGACAGACAGACAGACAGACAGACAGACAGACAGACAGACAGACAGACAGACAGACAGACAGACCGACCGACCGACCGACCGACCGACCGACCGACCGACAGACAGACAGACAGACAGACAGACAGACAGACAGACAGACAGACAGACAGACAGACAGACAGACAGACAGACAGACAGACAGACACAGAGACACACCCACCAAAACGACTGACCACGCTTGATATACAAAAGTACAAAAGAGTTCATAAATCCTATCGCAACAGGCCCTAAAAATGCTGGAGTTGGTTCTGCGACGCCCTGTAAAGGATTCGCTGCTAACTTTTAACGTAACTCCGGTTACATTTTTGCCATCCTATTTAGCCGGTAATGTCCTTTTAAAGCCTTGTTGTTAATTACCCAATTTCCTGTTTATGCTATCATAATCTCCCGTATCACAGTAATGTCATCCCAAAGTCCCTGTTTTCTGCCATCATAATCTCCCGTATCACAGTAATGTCATCTGGAAGTTCCGTTTTCTGCCATCATAATCTCCCATGCCACAGTAATGTCATCTGGAAGTTCCGTTTTCTGCCATCTCTATACCCCATTTCTACGACCCAAGTGAACTGTTTTCGCCATCTCTACCTTCCGGTTGTGGCATCCTATTGTCTGGTCATTTTCTAGATCACAATATCCCGTGTATACAATCATTGAATCTCGTTCATGCCCTCTATATATTATAATCGCAATGTGCCGTCTTATCTCTTGGAAATATGGTCAGCCAATTAAAATAAGAGCAGAAAAGCATTCTCCCCTACCCCATCTTCCCCAACAGACTTTCCATATCTCGGCAGTGACAAGCCGACACTAACGATGATCGAATCAATAACCCTCAGCCACGAGCATGACAATGCAACATTTTCAACCAACCCACGTTTCCTAGAAATTTGCCACTAGAAACCTGGGTAACTATTATCATCATCATCAAGTGGCTTGCCAATATGCATGCCCGAACACCATTTTTTCACACACCCCTCATACATTAATTGTAAAATTTCTTTTTCTTCTTTTTCTTCTTCGCGTTCACCAGCTGTAAACTCTAGCAGAAAGTTTTGGTTGTTCATCAACTTCTGGACAGCAGTCCTGTTCGAGAACATGAGTGTTGTGTGTGCATCCGTTTTACAGTTCTGACTCATTTGTATGCAGACTGCTGGTTCCTTGCCTCTCAGGCAGATGCACTCCGATTTTGAAGAAAGCTCCTAATTATTCGACTCTTACGACATGCTTTTGAGTAGGCAGTGCGTCTATTCTTGTTTTCCCTTTAACAGGGCCCGGAACCCACACGGTGAATTGTATACTTTAATGTACTTGTTGCTCGTATCGACAAGTTATCATATCGCTCCGAACCACTCGTGCGCCATCCTCCCATGCAGTAGCTACATCAGTGTCTCTATACTTACCGTATCCAGTAGGAGTTGATTTGCGTATCACAAATGCGGTTTCTACATACTTCTCCTCGTTTGACACCCACTTCCAGAAGCCGAAGTTTGCCAGTTTGGATCTTCTTACACACTTTCATTAAGTTCAATTCTTCTACTTCTGCCTTTCTGTCCCACAGTTGAGTTCAATTACTGATTTACTAATCCACATCTTTGCACACCGTGCATTCCCATAGATATTATGTTTTCAAGTGTAGAAGCTGTTCCTGTAGCACATGTCTCAGGGTGTAGAAGCTGTTCCTGTAGCACATGCCTCAGGGTGTAGAAGCTGTTCCCGTAGCACATGTCTCAGGGTGTAGGAGCTGTTCCCGTAGGACATGTCTCAGGGTGTAGAAGCTGTTCCCGTAGCACATGCCTCAGGGTGTAGAAGCTGTTCCTGTAGCACATGTCTCAGGGTGTAGAAGCTGTTCCTGTAGCACATGTCTCAGGGTGTAGAAGCTGTTCCTGTAGCACATGTCTCAGGGTGTAGAAGCTGTTCCTGTAGCACATGTCTCAGGGTGTAGAAGCTGTTCCTGTAGCACATGTCTCAGGGTGTAGAAGCTGTTCCTGTAGCACATGTCTCAGGGTGTAGAAGCTGTTCCTGTAGCACATGTCTCAGGGTGTAGAAGCTGTTCCTGTAGCACATGTCTCAGGGTGTAGAAGCTGTTCCTGTAGCACATGTCTCAGGGTGTAGAAGCTGTTCCTGTAGCACATATCTCAGGGTGTAGAAGCTGTTCCTGTAGCACATGTCTCAGGGTGTAGAAACTGTTCCTGTAGCACATGTCTCAGGGTGTAGGAACTGTTCCTGTAGCACATGTCTCAGGGTGTAGAAGCTGTTCCTGTAGCACATGTCTCAGGGTGTAGAAGCTGTTCCCGCAGCACATGTCTCAGGGTGTAGAAGCTGTTCCCGCAGCACATGTCTCAGGGTGTAGAAGCTGTTCCCGCAGCACATGTCTCAGGGTGTAGAAGCTGTTCCTGTAGCACATATCTCAGGGTGTAGAAGCTGTTCCCGCAGCACATGTCTCAGGGTGTAGAAGCTGTTCCTGTAGCACATGTCTCAGGGTGTAGAAGCTGTTCCTGTAGCACATGTCTCAGGGTGTAGAAGCTGTTCCTGTAGCACATGCCTCAGGGTGTAGAAGCTGTTCCTGTAGCACATATCTCAGGGTGTAGAAGCTGTTCCCGCAGCACATGTCTCAGGGTGTAGAAGCTGTTCCCGTAGCACTTGTCTCAGGGTGTAGAAGCTGTTCCTGTAGCACATGTCTCAGGGTGTAGAAGCTGTTCCTGTAGCACATGTCTCAGGGTGTAGAAGCTGTTCCTGTAGCACTTGTCTCAGGGTGTAGAAGCTGTTCCCGCAGCACATGTCTCAGGGTGTAGAAGCTGTTCCTGTAGCACATATCTCAGGGTGTAGAAGCTGTTCCTGTAGCACATGTCTCAGGGTGTAGGAGCTGTTCCCGTAGCACATGCCTCAGCGTGTAGAAGCTGTTCCTGTAGCACTTGTCTCAGGGTGTAGAAGCAGTTCCCGTAGCACACTTCCTTGCTGGGAGGCTGATTGTGTCTGTAACTGTCAATGCGTGAGTTGTTTTCTGTTCCGCCTGTGATTGCTGCTGTCCGCATAGTCCTTTTAGAAGACATGAAACTGAATGCTTGTCTTTCTTCTTTTACTGTTTTACCATTTACCTGAGCTATGTATGCCCAATCAGATATAGTGAAGTGTGCTAGTGGATAGAGTCTTTTATCTCTGCAATACCTGCCCATGGTGATTATCACCTCCGTGTGCTCAATTATTTGGTAAACTGATAACACAATTTCCCACAGGAGACTCAAATCTGCACAGAATCTTCGGATTTTTCGCATTTTTTTCTGAATGTCTTCCTAACCTTTGAGAGCATATGGGCCAGTTTGTCTGTTTCTTCGTCGTCTTCTTCTTCTTTTGCTTCTTCTGTTCTTCTTCCTCTGCTTCTTTTTCGCGTTCATCAGCTGTAAACTCAGGCGGAAAGTTCTGTTTGTTGCAGAACCTGAGTTGTGTATGCAGACTACTGGTTCCTTGCCTCTCAGGCTGATGCACTCCAACTTAGAAGGAAGCTCCCACTTAGTCGACTCTTACGACATGCTTTTGGGTAAGCAGTGGGTCTATTCTTGTTTTCCCTATAAAAGGGCCCCAGAACTCACACGGGGAATTCCTCTTTTTGATTGGCCTTCTGATTTCAGCTGAGGACTCAAAGCTTTGTACGTATGTCTGCAAATTATCCATCATGAGATCTTGGTCTGCTGTTGATGGACTCCCTTTGAACTCTTTAGTGTATGCAGTGTTTGTCTCTCAGTTACGTGTCGTTCTCATGACCACCTGCCTGGCATGACATTGAAGGTTGTGACGTCACGGGCATACAAGTGTGTTTTCTGTTTCCCTCACAGGAAGTAAATATGGCAGACATGACCCGACTTAACGAGGAGGTCAAGGCCAAGGCCAGGACAAACAGGGTCAATGCCAAAGACGCTCTTGAACTCGTACAGGCTCAATTTCTGGCCAGGGGCGCAAGTGGGATCAAAGGGGCGCAACGGTAAGTGCTCTATGTGGATGTGTACACGCCGATCTTAGTAGATAGGGATTATAGAGATCCGTCTATGATAGGTTAGTTACGTATCCTTTATAGGACTTTGCAGAACCAACCCAAACAGCTGTTGTGTGGTTTTACTAGCCAAATTTACGTCCAGTAGTTTGCCATTTCCCCTGGACGGTCGGCTTTCTTTATACCACTATCGAAACTGACGCAAGGCGCATGGCCCGCAGCTGGGATTGAACCCGGCATCCCGGCATTTCGAAGCTTTCGCATCGACTTAGCCACAGAGCCTATGACAAACTAACCATAAAACTAGTATCGGTACACCAAAGTTGAGTGATTGTAAATCTGATGTGCCCTATACGGGCAATCATATATTGAGATGCTGACACCACCAAGATTGATACAGTTAAAGGTTCTTCTTCTTCTTTTGTCTTCTTACCGATACTACACTGAAGCCCTTTGTTTTTCTGTATTTACTGCATTAAATAATTCACTGGCGCTTCCGCATAATGGATGATGATGAAAACAAGAAGTTGTCGTTCGATGAGTTCTCCAAGGGCATCCGTGAAGTCGGCGTGGTTCTACAGAAAGAGCAGGAGCAGGAGCTGTTCAAACTCTTTGACCGAAACGGCGAAGGGACTGTGGACTTTGATGAGTTCATTAGAGCAGTTCAGGTTTGTGCCATGTAGCGATAATTGCAGATTGTAATTACAGTTTTCTGTCTATCTGTGTCTGTCTCTCTATCTGTATTTGTCTGTCTATCTGTGTCTGTCTGTTAATTTTTGCGAAAACTTATATACCTAGACCCGATTTAGAAAGAAAGGTTATGGAATGTGTCGCGTCACTTAGACTAAGCTCTACGTAGAAACAAAAAATAAGATGCCACGGCAAAGGCCAAAGCAAGATGTTCATGTCAATCTGATTCTTGGTAGACGAGCAGACTAGCACACGGATGAACACCTTGCACCGGCAAATGCACGAGGTTAAAAGTTTAAACAAGTTTTAAAGGTAGGACGATCGATTTCATTGCACCACAATTAGTTCACATAGTTCAGACTTTCCGCAGAACGGGTAAATGTCGACAGCGTCGCACAGAACACAGACTGCGTATCTTCAGCGACGATCCCCCAATGATCATCGTAAAAACTGCCCCCTTCATCTGAATGATGCAGATCGTCAGACCACGACCTTCAGAGTGCGATGCAAACGGTTAGACTACTCCGGCATAACGACATCCTCCATGAGTCAAGGAACTGGCATTGGTCTTGTGGACAAGAAAAAAGTAGACCACCGAATAAGTAGACATAAACTGGTAGACAAGGGAACGGGTAGAAAAGGAACTGGTAGACAAGGGAACAGGTGAAAAAGGAACTGGTAGAAAAGGGAACTGCTAGAAAGGGAACTGGTAGAAAGGGAACAGGTAGAAAGGGAACTGGTAGACAAGGGAACTGGTAGAAAGGGAACTGGTAGACAAGGGAACTGGTAGAAAAGGAACTGGTAGAAAGGGAACTGGTAGAAAAGGGAAATGGTAGACAAGGAATCAGGTACAAAGGGAACAGGTAGAAAGGGAACTGGTAGACAAGGGAACAGGTAGAAAGGGAACAGGTTGAAAGGGAACTTGTAGAAAGGGAACAGGTTGAAAGGGAACTGGTAGAAAGGGAACTGGTAGACAAGGGCACTGGTAGAAAGGGAACAGGTAGAAAGGGAACTGGTAGAAAGGGGACAGGTAGAAAGGGAACTGGTAAACAAGGGAACAGGTAGAAAGGGAACTGGTAGAAAAGGAACTGGTAGACAAGGGAACAGGTAGAAAGAGAACTGGTAGACAGGGGAATTGGTAGAAAGGGAACTGGTAGAAAGGGAACTGGTAGAAAGGGAACTGGTAGAAAGGTGAACTTGTAGACAAGGGAACAGGTAGAAAGGGAACTGGTAGAAAAGGGAACAGGTAGAAAAGGAACTGGTAGACAAGGGAACAGGAAGAAAGGGAACTGGTAGACAAGGGAACTGTTAGAAAGGGAACAGGTAGAAAGGGAACTGGTAGAAAAGTAACTGGTAGACAAGGGAACAGGTAGAAAGGGAACTGGTAGACAAGGGAACCGGTAGAAAAGGAACTAGTAGACAAGGAAACAGGTAGAAAAGGAACTTGTAGACAAGGGAACAGGTAGAAAGGGAACTGGTAGACAAGGGAACTGTTAGAAAGGGAACAGGTAGAAAGGGAACTGGTAGAAAAGGAACTGTAGACAAGGAAACAGGTAGAGAGGGAACTGGTAGACAAGGGAACCGGTAGAAAAGGAACTAGTAGACAAGGAAACAGGTAGAAAAGGAACTGGTAGACAAGGGAACAGATAGAAAGGGAACTGGTAGAAAGGGAACTGGTAGACAAGGGAACAGGTAGAAATTGAACTGGTAGACAAGGGAACAGGTAGAATGGGAACTGGTAGACAAGGGAACAGGTAGAAAGGGAACTGGTAGACAAGGGAACAGGTAGAAAAGGAACTGGTAGACAAGGGAACTGGTAGAAAAGGAACTGGTAGACAAGGGAACTGGTAGAAAAAGAACTGGTAGACAAGGGAGCAGGTAGAAAAGGAACTGGTAGACAAGGGAACAGGTAGAAAAGGAACTGGTAGACAAGGGAACAGGTAGAAAAGGAACTGGTAGACAAGGGAACAGGTAGAAAAGGAACTGGTAGACAAGGGAACAGGTAGAAAAGGAACTGGTAGACAAGAGAGCCGTAGACAAGCAATTGGTAGACAAGAAACCTGTAGACTGATTCTACGTGGAGTAAGAGGAGAACACGGACAATAATGAAGACCTACAGGAGGAGACGGTGGGCGGTGCATGTGACACTGTCAGGTAATGTTGACTGTTGAAGAAGTGGGTGGACGCCATGTGACACTGTCAGGTAATGTTGACTGTTGAAGAGGTGGGTGGACGCCATGTGACACTGCGAAGCGTATGTTTCATACCACAACATGGTTTATTCGCTTCACCAGTGCAGTTTTTACAGTGATCAATAGGAATCATCGTTGGGGCTATGGGTTTCGTGCTTTTGTGCCATGCTTCTAACAGGAATCTAGAGAGAGAGAGAGAGAGAGAGAGAGAGAGAGAGAGAGAGAGAGAGATAGCGAGAGAGAGAGAGAGAAAGAGAAGTATGTATGGGATAAACCCCTGTGTAATGAAGTTGATAATTTCACTTTTAACCTTTATAGAAAGCCTTTTCCCTTGTGTATTTCACAAATGCATCATTACACTCAAGGGAAAGGCGAGACAGATATGCAGTTACCTACCGGTACCATCAGAATTAGAACTCTTCGCTTGCTGCTGAAGATGGGGATGGGACGCTTATGGGAGTGTCCCGAGTGATATAATGTCGATTCCTAATTTAATATTCAACAATTACAAGCAACAGTATCTTGTAATGCGACTTGGAAAGACTTCCTGTCACAGATAATTATTTTCACTCACTGACTTCCTTCTGTGTTTCTCCCTCCGGGCTCCTTCCTAAAAGTATGATCGCTAAGAGATTAAAATATCTCAGTCTGGATGGCAAGCCAATCGCCTAAATTCCGGATACCCAGTTGAACGTCCAAAGAAGTTATAAAAGGAACAGTCGTAACGGTTACAACAGTCAGGTGTGACCTGGAGTTATGTGTTGGGAAGAATGCTTCTCTCTGACTGTTGGAGGGAGAGCACTATGGCTTAGCATGCTGCTGCGATTGGTGATAATGATGATGATGATGATGATGATGATGATGACGATGATGATAAGGAAGATCATGATGATTATGATTATGATGTGTCCTGGAAGCCGTGTATCAAGAATTATATATATATATATATATATATATATATATATATATATATATATATATATATATATATATATATATATTATATAGAGAGAGAGAGAGAGAGAGAGAGAGAGAGAGAGAGAGATTTGACAAAATAAAAATACAGCTGTTTCATAGACAATGTCATGTCTCGTAAGCTTTATTACTTTATCTTTATGGGCCGCCATGTGGTTAAGGAAGTACGTGTAATAGTGGGCAAGGTTCCAGAAGACAAAGCGGCATCGACTGAAGCCTCGGCGATTGGCACAGAACAAAACACAGCACACACAGACATATTCATCTATATAACATACACCCATGAACACGTACGCATGCATACATACATAAACACACACATATATATATATATATTTAAATATAACACCCCCTTCTCACCCAGACACACATACAGACACGCACGCACATACACACACACACACATATACACACACTCGCACTCAGGCACGCACGCACATACACACACATTAACTTCCTAGCGACATTAAACGGAATTAAATATTTGCTAGCTTCGCGTCGATCCCATAACACTGTCCCAACATGGCCACTACAACAAGGTCGCCAAGCCACAGGCGAACAGGGATCCTTTCTCCCTATCTGTCTGTTACTGGCTGTGACCGATCCGACTGGTTGAACCGGGACAGTCGGTAGTTACACTATGAACTATGAATGCGAACAATCGCCATTAGATTTTTGTTTGTTTAAATCTATACAAGCGTCGTCCGTGGCTTAGGCGTTGCGAGTCCGACTCGTGATTCAAACGTACCGCGATCGAAACCCACTGCTGGCTGCGGGTATTTTATCATGGTATGGGGCGTCGCAGGTCGACCCAGCATAAAATGGGTACCAGGATGTATGTCCTGTGGGAAGTAAAAAACGGCTGGCGTAATGCTGACCACATTACCCACCTGGTGCTGATTGGTCTGTAAAGGATGCTCTTCCCATATGCCCGATTCGCCTACAGGCTTGAAAAGGGATCTTTACTTTACTTTTACTAAATCTATTTAAAAACTACTGCATTAAAAAATGTTTAAATTTACTATATTATTCGCGGAGACACCAGATAACTTCAATTATTCGGTTCAACGTTAATATTGATTAATTGATTGTTTATGGTTACATGTGACAGGGAAATATTTCTTTCACTGATATAGTCTGTCTCATTTCACGCCAGTCAAAGTGTCATTGCGGTTATTGGGAGTCGTTATTTACTGGTCTGTAGGAAGTTAGTTTCATGTTTCAGAGAGAATGTGTGTGTATGAGAGAGAGAGAGAGAGAGAGAGAGAGAGAGAGAGAGAGAGAGAGAGAGAGAGAGAGAGAGAGAGAGTAGACGATATTCTTGTTTCACAATGAAAGCCCTTTTTCTATTGTATAAACCTGTTACTTTTATCACACTGATAAGTTTTTTTATACAGTATTCTGTGAAGGTGAGTGTTAACCAACAATTTGTCAAAGGTACTCGGAAACTTCGCATAATATTATCTACACGAGGATAAATTATACAGGGCGACGTGCCACATTTAGGTGTATTTTATCTGAATATAATTAAAATGTAATTTTCTTTTAATATTTTTTTTTATAATTTCCCTAAAAGCTTTTGAAGTTTTAATTTAGAGCAATTCAGGAGATTATATAATTTCAGCGATCTTGCAAGCTTCACTGGGAAGGTCACGGGTAGTGAGCATACTTTGGTTATTTTTTCCAGCAATGCCGGCGTAGTAGGTAATGAACAGGCAGACAGACTGGCTGGATCTGCACCACTGGTTGGGAACAAGCAACGGAATCCGTAGAGAAGGAAGATTATTATGGTCTGGAGAGAATGAGGCACCTGGGTATAACCAGAGGGTCTGGCCGGCTCACTGCACTCAGAGGAAAGGCAAGGACATATAACCAGATTGTGACCGGTACCATCAATATTGGAACTCTGCACTGGCTGCTGATGATGAGGACGGAGCACGCACTCAGAGGAAAGGCAAGGACATATAACCAGATTGTGACCGGTACCATCAATATTGGAACTCTGCACTGGCTGCTGATGATGAGGACGGAGCACGCATGGGAATGTCCCGAGTGCTGTGATGTCAATTCTTTACTCGACTCAACTCAATTCAGCGATCTTGCATATTTCTTTCTTTTTTTTTTTTTTAATCAAACGACAATGCATTACTAGTATCCGTAAATTTAAAAAGTGTATATATTTTAAAGTTTCCTGAAATTAGCTGGGGTAATTTAAAACGATAGGGGCCTCATGCTTTTATATAGCTTAGGACCTCACTTAGTCTAAATCCGGCCCTACGGAGCCACATCTAGTGTTTCGACATGAGAATTAAGACCCACTTGTACAGCCCCTCTTCTTGTGACTCGATTAGACCCCCGCATTCATTCAATCACACGCATTCATTCTTTCACTACTATATATTTGATGCGTTAGTTGATTCTGTCCGAACTATTTGTTTATTAAAACTGACTAACGGTGGGTCTACAGGAGTTAAAGTAATGAGCCCCCTACTAACATCAGGAGATAATCTACAATCTTTGGTTATGTCATGAGAAGGAGAAAATTCGATTACTTCGTAAAGGTGGAAATGTTAGATGAGAAATGGAACAGATGGAAACCGAGAGAGAAGATCCTAGACAGTTTGTCATGACATGGAACATCATCTGTATCAGTAGTGACTGAATGTATACGAGACAGAAGGTTGTGGAAAGGCCTGACTACCAACGCTACACGGCAGGGACTTTTTAAAAGAAGAAGAAGAAAAAGTAGAAGAAGAAGAAGAAGAAGAAGAAGAAGAAGAAGAAGAAGAAGAAGAAGAAGAAGAAGAAGAAGAAGAAGAAGAAGAAGAAGAAGAAGAAGAAGAAGAAGAAGAAGAAGAAGAAGAAGAAGAAGAAAGAAGAAGAAGAAGAAGAAGAAGAAGAAGAAGAAGAAGAAGAAGAAGAAGAAGAAGAAGAAGAAGAAGAAGAAGAAGAAGAAGAAGAAGAAGAAGAAGAAGAGGAGGAGGAGGAAGAATGACCATATTGAACAGATATCTTAACAAACAATTGGATAAGAATAGTTCATTTAAAACTAGCTGAACAAACTACAGGTTTAACGTATTTTTTTTTTCACTTGTAACATCTGCCAGAGAAAGCAGGAAAACCACCAAAAATCATGAACTAAAATGGGATCAGTTCAAAATGAATGAGTGAGGAAATCAGAGAAATATTTGGACGAATACCTTTATCGATGCAATATGTCCGAATGTGGAGACCTGATGGGCACATTCTGAGAGGAAATGAGCAACGAATCACAAATCAAGCACTGGATGTTAAATTAAGAATCGACATCACAGAACTCGGGACACTCCCATAAGCGCTCTAGCCCCATTTTTAGCAGCAAGCGAAGAGCTCCAATTCCGATGGCACTAGAAGCCGTCTGATTGATTTTTCTGTGTCATCCTTTACCTGAGCGTTGAGCGTCGGCCATATCCCCTGGTAACTACTCGCAGCGCCATTCTCTTCAGACCGTAATAATAAATCTGCGCCTCCGCACTGTTCACCCGTCCCCAAAGGGCCCTTACAATATCTAGCTTGTCATACATTAGTTCACCACCAAGTGGTGCAGAGCCGGCCAGTCTATCTGCCTGCTCATTTCCCAGCACACCGACATACCTGGAGAAACTATCCAAAAGATGCTAACTACCCGGGACCTCTGAAGTGATGCTTGCCACTCTGCACGAAGCATGCCTGTCTTCACCTTTTTCAAAATGCTCTGTGAGTCAGTTATAATCACGGCCGGTGTGTACAAGCACTGAAATGGGTGAAAAGAACAGTCTGAGAGCGCAAGAGGACGTCCAAGGGAAACACAAAGAAGAACATTATTACGACAAGCAAAAAAATTCTGGACTAAACATGTCAGAAATGAAAAAAGTTGCATGTAGTAGAGCGGAGTGGAGGAATCGAATACGAGCTCTATGTTACGTCTAATAGCACACAAAGAATTGTGACGCTGTTGAACACACATTTGCTGTCAACAAGGCTCGGAATACCATTTCTTATGCGGCGATATTGATCAACAGGGTGGTAAGTTGTTGTTACTAAATGATTTAATCAGCTTTTTATCTCTCAACCATGTAAAAGAATCATCCAAACATAATTGGTCTAATTAAAAGAATCACCCGTCAGTTATATCTAACGATTCTTCGTGACCTGGTCCAGGTGATGGAGCTGTTACTGTCGAAGACCTTACAAAGACATACAATGTGAAGAAACATCCCAAGTACATCAGTGGAGACTGGTCTGAAGCCAAAGTCTACCAAGAATTCTTGAAGACATTCGAAGTAGATGGCCACACAGATGGTATTGTGAGTATCTTGGTGATTACAGGTTTTCACTAGGGGAAGAGGAGTTGAACCTACTAACTTCCGCCGTAGAAAGTATGTTGTACATTGTCACTATTTAGGGTCGTTTCCTTGGAAGTCGAGGGGCCCCTACATAGGAACGAATAGATTGGCATAAATCTGTAAAATGGACATGCATGCAAAACTCAAGTTCTGTGATAAGACCAAGGACCAGAATTGGACAAGCAGTCAAAACTTTCCGCCCGGTTAATAACCGGTGAATGCTGAAAACGAAATCAATATGTAAAAGATATGTTAGGATACTACGAAGAAACAACGAACGAAAGTATACCTTTAAAAGATTGTGTGTGTATATGTATGTATGTATGTGTATGTATTATGTATGTAGGTTATGTCTGTATGTATGTATGTATGCCTGTATGTATGCCTATATGTAAGTGTGTGTGCGCGCGCGTGTGTGTGTGTGTGAGGTATGTGTGTGTGTGTGTGTGTGTAGTTTTGTGGTGAGACTGACTGTGAAGTCTTTGTGTGTGTGTATGTATGTGTGCCTGAGTGAACAAGTGGGCGTATGTTTGTATGTATGTTTATATATATATAGGTGGCTGTTATGTCATGAAATAGACATCAATAGCTGGGGAAATGCGTGTACGGTGTGTGAAGTGTTTGGACAGTACAAACTTCTAGACTCAGGTAGACTTACTACTGTACAATCATCATCAGGTAACACTGGATGAATTCATGGCCTATTACGCGGCCATCAGTTGCAGTATCGACAGTGATGCCTACTTCGATCTTATGATGCGCAACAGTTGGGGAGCAGACCTGGCTGCCTGATCTGGTAAGGTCGTCCTGAAATTGTTGCATCCTCTCAGTTGTCTATGTCTGAACGAACTGTATGGTTAATCAGTAAATCGTAACACAATGAAGCTTACCTACTTCAAAACTTGAGACACTTATAAATGTGCACATCAAGCAGCAGGTATAATTTCGTCAAGCAGTCTTACTGGCACATTGACCGAGTAGCCTGGAGACGTCTACTGGGTCCAGTTCTGGTGGGTACTTTATTGCACAATTATAGGAACAATGTTTTTTTGGACATAGATAGCTTAATTTGCTACCGAGATTATGAGGACGATATGCTAGTCATTGACATACAAACACACATAAACAAGCTGAATCAATAAATTATCAGAGGAACCAATCCAACACAAGACATGTGATAGGACAATTCTCTATGAAGCAGAAACTTGGAAAACAAACAGAAAGCATGCACAGAGAATTTGAGGTAAGACTTCACAGACGATTGTTGGGGTTCACACAGGAAGATAAAAATCATCAGTTCTAGATCACAACAAATGACAGACTAAGAAGATGTAAATTTAGAAATAAAAAAAGGAAGGTGGACTGGACACGTCTTCAGAATGAAGAGAGATAGGCAATGCAATGGACACAACAAAGACAAAGAGAAAGAGGCAGGTCCAGAGGCACTTGAAGGTGAACATTTGAGGCTGAACTCAGAGCTACGCGAAGGACACAACTAGAGATAGAGAGTAGGGCTCAGGACCGAAGTGAGTGGCGACGCTTGTCCCTGCCTTATGTGCCTCTGGGCGTGATGAGGATTATTTGATTTGAACAACGCATACACGAACCTTTTGTTTGTCTTTGCAATAAGATAACAAACAACATCTCAGCCTTTTTAGAAATTGTAATCAGAAAATGTTGGATTTTCGATGGCAAGATTGATTTTAAGTACATTATGTGATATTATTTAAATTATATTTTTTCTTCAGCATTCCGAGCCCTTGAGGCTCATCCTTGATCCCTCTTTCTCATAGACGTTCTTTATCCAGTTGGTGATTCCTAGTGTTTGTATATCTGTTTGTTCTGCTTTGTGATCTACTGCCAGTCAACACTTTGTGTACGTCACTCTCACATTTGCATTCTCTCTATGTATCTCAACAATCTAAGCCCTCGTGGTGCCAGTGATTAGTAGTGATTTCAACAGACGATTCAGCTCGTTGTTGCTTCTTATTCTCCATTCTCTGCTGTTTGCATTTTTATAAATCCAAAGATGAACTATATGACTGTTTTCAGACACTGGTAGTAAAAGTTTTATTTCCTTTAATTATACTCCAGGTTACGAAGCCATATAAAACAAACTGAATTATTGGTGTTTTGGACATTGTGAGTTTGGTATTGTCAAACAAAGCCCCAGAAAGATATAAAATTCATTTCTAGTCAAGTTGTGAGGACAGCAAACTGAAACTTTTGACAACTGGAAAGATTTATGAGGCGGGAGAGCTGGCGAGAGACCCAGTTTTTTTTCAGGCAGACTGTGATGAGAGCGACGTTCTGCAAAGGACCTGCTACATGATGATGATGATGATGACTAGGTATGTTGTGTGTGTGAGCATGTGTGCCAATATATGACAATGTAGTATAAGCACCAGAAAGATATAAACTTCATTTCTGGTCAAGTTGTGAGGACAGCAAACTGAAACTTTTGACAACTGGAAAGATTTATGAAAACAGAGATAGAGGAACACAAGGCTAGAAGAATCTCGGCAGCCTTTTGTCATGACGTGGAAGAGTATCAGCAGACAAATGGGTCTTCGTGTTTGCCAGTAAACACCAGCGGAAAGTTCTGGTTGTTTGTCCACCTCTGGACTTTTTTGTTCCCGAACATGATGTAGCGTGCACATCCGTTTGACAGATCTGGCTTATATGCCTCAGGCGATGCTCTCCGACCTCAAAGGAAGCTCCACAAAAGTTAGTTAGTTGCGTATCCTTTACAGGACGTTGCAGAACCAACCCTAACAGCCCCTGGCTGTTGTGTGGTTTCTCTTGGCAAATTTACGTCCAGTAGTTTGCCATTGCTTCTGGACGGTCGGCTTTCTTGATACCACTGTCGAAACCAACGCAAGGCGCATTGCCCGCAACTGGGATCGAACCCGGCATCCCGGCATTTCGAAGCGAAGCGTTCGCATCGACTTAGTTACAGAGCCGAATCCACAATAGTAGACTCTTATAAAGGCAGTAGCCCCAAAACCCACATGATGAAACTGACAAACTGACCAATGCTGTTGGAAATGGCTAACAATATTTAGCACGATCAACCACACAATTTGCTAAGGTACTCAATGATCACGTGCATGCAAGTGTCAAGGTATACAATGACATTTACAATGTGAACACACTCTCGTTTCAGGATGAGGTGAAGTGCCATCTCCGTGCCCAGAATCAGCTGTCCCGTAGTTTATCAATATTTGTTGATCTCTTTTTCTATTGCAGCCATACGTGTTCCTACTTACAAACTTTCATATTGACATTACCACATTCTAAGAATATGTTTTTTTATGTCATGTGTGTTATCTGTCTGGTTGTAACTGTCTGTTTCTTGACTTAGTTCTATTTGTCCTCTTCGTTTATTTGATCCAGAGAATGTTGTTTTAACTGTCTGTTTCTTTAGTTCGTTCTATATGTCCTCTGTTTATTTGATCCAAAGAATGTTGTTTTAACTGTCTGTATCTTTAGTTAATTCCATTTGTCTATGTTTATTTTATTCAAAGCTTGTTGTTTTAACTGTCTGTTTCTTTAGTTAGTTCTATGTGTCCTCTGTGTTTATTTGATCCACAGAATGTTGTTTTAACTGTCTGTATCTTTAGTTAATTCTATTTGTCCTCTTATGTTTATTTGATCCAGAGAATGTTGTTTTAACTGTCTGTTTCATTAGTTCGTTCTATATGTCCTCTGTTTATCCGATCCAAAGAATGTTGTTTTAACTGTCTGTATCATAAGTTAGTTCTATTTGTCCTCTATGTTTACTTGATTCAAAGAATGTTGTTTTAACTATTTAAATCATTATATTCATTATAAAACAAATAGATAATGTACTGATTAGCACTCATAGAAAGAAGTAAAAGAAAGAAGGACACATTACACAACATAAAAATCTAAAGCTATAATTACCATGTCTTCATTTACTTATTAAAAATGTGACGCTTTGTTTTCTCTAACAAATCAAATTTTGTTTTAAAGTATTTTTTGTTTGTTCAATTCATAGATACTTTTTTGTTTAAAAATCGCAGTTACTGCCTATTTTTTGTTTGTTCAATTCATAGATACTTTTTTGTTTAAAAATCGCAGTTACTGCCTATTTTTTGTTTGTTCAATTCATAGATACTTTTTTGTTTAAAAATCGCAGTTACTGCCTATTTTTTGTTTGTTCAATTCATAGATACTTTTTTGTTTAAAAATCGCAGTTACTGCCTATTTTTTGTTTGTTCAATTCATAGATACTTTTTTGTTTAAAAATCGCAGTTACTGCCTATTTTTTGTTTGTTCAATTCATAGATACTTTTTTGTTTAAAAATCGCAGTTACTGCCTATTTTTTGTTTGTTCAATTCATAGATACTTTTTTGTTTAAAAATCGCAGTTACTGCCTTCAATTATTACTTGCGGTGTAGGGGGAAAGGGGTGGGGGTCTTTTCTGGTCATCTGTTTACTGTATGTAAAACACATATTTTTTTCCCATGTGTGCTTTTTAATTATTCCATGAATGTGCTTTTAACTCTTTAAAGTTGTATCGCCAGTATACTGGCGAATAAATTTATCCCAAATTTTGTTCCGTTTGTGGGGAAAACAAACTTTTATGAAAAAGTTTTTCAATAATTAGGACAGGAAGTCCTTTTGTTTTCGAAGTTCATCGTGGTCAGTGCATTATTTTCTGATTTTAAAAAAAATTATTTAGATGGGATACAATTTTCAATTTTACTAAATGATAAGGAAAAAGGTCTAGAACTGATCATACTGCTCTGTTGTTGATGAATCTCCGCCAGATGGTGACACCAGTCTCGATATTATAATTGATATCTAAGTGGCAAACCTTTTGGCGATAATTTAGTTTAGGATACGAAAAATTACACAAAATATTTCATTCGGATCAATGTTTCGATCAGCTGTTTTCCAGATTTTGGGTTGTTGTTAAAGTTGACATTTCACACAAAAATTATCATAACATCCAAAGTATTTCAATTAATTGTTTCAAATAAAGACTAGCTAATACATAATTGAACAGAGACGGCATGTACATTCTTAGAATCGGACAGCAGTGTTGCTGAACAATAAAAAAGTAGGGTAAGCAAAAAATTCTTTATGTCAATAATCTTCATTTGTGTCTAACATCCTTGAATGTTGTGTGATTTTAATAATATTTTGTTGTAATACTGACATTTAAATAGTTTAGATTTATTCTGCACTCATTTATCTTTAATTTGATCTATTATATGTCCCACTACAGTCAATAGTTTTTCTTCAGGAAGGTTCTAGCTTTGTCATGTTGCAGTAAAAAAATTTGGCTCAAAATTATTGCTGTCCAAACCCCAGAAAAAAATGTGGTCCTGAAAGAGTTCAACTGTGAAGCTTTGTTTTCTCTAACAAATTAAATTGTATTATTTAAGTATTTGTTTGTTTTTTAAATTCATAGATATTTCTTTGTTTAAAAAATTGCAATTACTGCCTGTAATTATCACTTGCGTTGTGGGGGGGGGGGGAGGCGGGTGGAAAAAAAGGGGGGTGTCTGAGTCTGGTTGTCTGTTTACTTTCTGTAAAACACATATTTGTTCTCAGGTGTGTTTTTGAATTGTTCCATGAATGAGCTTAATAAACCAAATCTAGAACTATGGGTTCAAACAGAATGGTTGGAGTCTCTGAAGAAATCTGGTCTGACAGGACACTCTGAGGTCAGAGTTCCATGAATGAGTGGACAGACAGGCTTGCTGGCAGAGCCGCATTAGGCACAGGAAAAGCAATGCAGGTGGCCTATGTTCCCAATGCTCTCAAGTAGCCAGGAGAGGTAGCTGATCCAGAAGACAAGAGTGAATCTGCAATCTCAACAAAAATACAAGAACATCAGCTCAAAAGAGAGGCTGTGTGATTTAGTGCTTCATTCTGGGAGTCAAGAGAACAGACCCAGTGCCTCCCTAACAAGCATGACATAAAAGGCAACTAATAAGGGATGTGTCCTCTGAAGTTAGGGCACAACATCTGCCTGAGCAGCAAGGAACCAACAGTCTGCAATAAGTCAGATCTGTGAAACAGATGCACATGCAAAATTCAAGTTCTTGAACAAGACTGAAGTCTAGCAGTGGACAAACAACCAGAACTTTGCGCTGGAGCTAATGCTAAGCAGATAAGAAGAGATGAAAACTTTACAGGTAGCCAAAGAAAAATAGTAAACCAACACAGAACTGGTGTTATCAGTCACCATACACTGCGGGAGATGCTTAACATGGGAGTAGAGGATGCCCTGGTACAAACTGTCACACAAAGAATCATGCTGAAGACATAAAATAGACAAAGAGCAAAGAGGATGACTGTAAAAAACATGGAATGATAGCATCATGAACAGACTTATCAGAGAAAATAAAAAGTCTCTTCAGTAACTTTAAAAAAAAACATTTTTAAAAAAACCAGAAGATCTCTACATTTCACTTGAACATTAGGATGAAGTGACTGGTAGATGAGAACAAGTGAAAAGAAAAATCCACTTCAACAACACTGAACACATTCACACACACACAAAACACACAAGATCTACATATTTCACTTGAACATTTGGATGAGGTGACTGGTAGATGAGAACAAGTGAAAAGACAGTCAAAGAAATACTGAGCCAAAAAAATTTATTCATGAAAATACACAAACAAAGTAAGGCCCCCATCTGAGTAAAGTTTAAAAAGAAAACAACAGCCAAAGATAATTGTTACTATTCCTACAAACGAACAACCCCAACAACCCCTCAGCTTCAAATTCTAGTTTTGAATGACTTAGCCATCTGTGGTCCAGTTTTAGACGCAGCCATCTGTGGTCCAGTTTTAGATGCAGCCATCTGTGGTCCAGTTTTAGACGCAGCTATCTGTGGTCCAGTTTTAGGTGCAGCCATCTGTGGTCCAGTTTTAGACGCAGCCATCTGTGGTCCAGTTTTAGACGCAGCCATCTGTGGTCCAGTTTTAGACGCAGCCATCTGTGGTCCAGTTTTAGATGCAGCCATCTGTGGTCCAGTTTTAGATGCCAATCCAAATCTTTCCTACAATCTTGTGCCATAACAAACATGTGGGCTGACTCACTGCTGATGTTTCCCTCGACAGATATCAAATAGTATGCCATCAATGACATCGCACAACTCCTTCTCAACAATAACAAGTTTGAATCCTGCCTAATGGTAGGCATTTATAGATATTCTTTCCTTCTATACATCTTTCCTTGGGGAGCTTCAGTGGTGTAGTGGCTAGTGTACCCATCCGTGGACATGCAGGTTATGGGAACAGTATGATATATGTCTGACTGAATGGTTTCAGGGTCGCTGGGGTCGTTCTTCTTTTGTGATGACTGTCCAGGTTTGTAGACCCAGGGTCGTGGACTACTGAGTTTAACCTCTCTAAAGATGGGATTTACATGAGACAGAAAGACCCTGGAGCTATGCTGATCCCCCTCAAGTACCAACTCACTTATTTGACCACAAGGTTAACCCAGACTCATGAAATGAGCACCAACAGACCACTGGCATGTTCAAAGCTAACAATTCTACTTTCTTTCACATGCATACATTACTTCATTTAACAAGTCAATCTCGAAAAGTCTTATAAAAACAAGCAAACAATCACGGAGAGAGTAGGAAAGAATCTACTTTCACAGATATGTAGTACTCTGCACGAATGTCTGAACCTTCATTCAACATCATCTTGACATCATTTATAGACAACTGCTCTCACCACAGCCCAACTCAAAGAAAGACTCTTGCCAACTCTCCCACTTCATGCACTTTCCTACCCAAGATGTCTTTTATATCCTTTACCCATCTTCATGCTGGTTGGTCCCTGCTCCTCTTAAATCAAAATTAAAAACTATTATTATCAGACATCTGTATAAACAAGAAAATCTGGATCACAACACGCTCATTTCATTCTCCTTTAGTCGCAAAGAAATATAATATTTTTCCATGTATAAGACAATATATTGTCCTTTTTTTTTTAAATATTTATTTCAAATTTTTGGGCGAAAGCAAAAATTAAATTGAGGTCGTCTTATGCATGGGGGTGTCTAAGACACAGAACAATATGATATATTCTCCTTAAAGAAATATTCATTAGACATGTTTTACACTGGACACAAAAGTCAAAACTGGAGTTTAACAACAAATCAACAGACATGTTTTCATGTTTGACAACAGACACACAAGCTAACAACTCTATGATTGTCTCTGCTCCTGGTCAAGTGTTGGTGGCTGCTCCAGGACCGTGTCTATGAGACCAAAGTCCAGAGCTTCCTGTGGGCTCATGAATCTGTCCCTCTCCATGCTCTTTTCTGAAACACAGATTCATGCAACAAATCCATGTCAATGGTTGTTAGGAAGTTCTCAAGGCTGTATACAGCCAGTTTCAACATATGGCTGTGAATCCTAAACAGTTTAATTAACAAGCCAGACAGTTTTTCCAGGCCTCAGAAATCTGGTTTTACGGAAGTATCCGTAGAATTTCTTGGACGGCTAAGAAGTAACCCAGATTTTGTAAAAGAAGCAAGGGCTCGAAGAAAACTTATTACTAACACAATGCAAGGGCTCGAAGATAACTTATTACAAACACCAGAAAGAGACAGTCATAAACTGTTAGTCATTTTATGAGGAGGAAACTAGAAAATGTTGTGACCACTGGAAACATCGATGGATAGAGAGTCAGACAAAGACAATGAAAGATGTGTCTTGACAGTCTTTTGGCAAGGCATGGAGGGGTGTCAACTTATGAACTGAGACACCAAGGTTGTAGATCGCAGTGTCAAGAGGATAATTGCCCTTGCCACTCGGCAAGGCACTTGATGATGATACGTACACGCACTGCACATTCATTTGTAATCATAATTTGTAAGCTTCCTTGTTGGCAAAGTGCAAGTGCACTTATATACCAATTGTCGTCATTATTAAGACATCCAAGCATAACTATGACTGCAAAGTTGGACACTATCTAAAGTTCATAAACGCAAAATCACCAGCTGCCAAATGAGATGCCTGAGAAAAGCAGCCAACTTAACCATTCGAGATCGAGTGATTAATGATACTATTAAACAAATTGTGGGAATGACAACCTTGTTCTAGATTCATCGAGAAATAGCAGATCAAGTGGTTTGGCTATCTCGTTAAAATGCAGCAAGATCAAATACCATCACAAGCACTATATCTCAGAAGATCAGTTACAAGAGCAAGAGGACGGCCGTGGAAAAAATGGATCGACAACATTAAAGACACTCTACGCCTTCACGGCATGACAGTTGCCAGTGGCAGCCAGCGTGATGTGGATAGCAAATTATTCCTCCCCACACCGCCTAACGGCAGAAGTGGTTTATGATGATGATGGTAAATATGTAAGCTGTAGCACTGTGTACTACTTGTATGTAAGCACGGTGAGGTCATTATGAACTAATCAGCAACATTTTATTGTAATTATACGACCCTATTCATGCCACTGATGTTACCTGTGGGTTGAGGGGCTCCAATTTGGAAAAAAAAGAACAGGTGCACCCAGCCCCAGATTACACACAGGCAAATCTTGTTTTAAGTTGCCTGGGTTGGTGAGTACCCTACTTTCTTGGTACTCTCACTAACTGCAAAGGACATGGCAATTCTGTCTACTTATCCTGACTATGTCTAAATGCTGACTCCACAGTATTATAGCAAATACATTATTAGAGCTTTTAGTAGGTCTGAACAAGTGTATCTTAAGTTCACCTTCTTCTTCTCTTCCTCCAGTTAATTAAATGAACTATTAGAGATAAGTTAAAACAAACATATTAACAACTTCTAGATTTGAAATCATCAGTTAAATATCAGCTGGCCAACTTTATGATACAAGTATCAAACATGGACCCCGACTAAATCTAATGCGTGTGAAATGGTAACAACAGATGAGGTGAAAAGGAAGAGATGCTGGAGAAACAAGAGATACAATTTAAGATTCAGACACTAGGAGAAGACCACAACTTAAACCAGTCATACAGTTTACTAAAGAGCAACAGATGAAATGGTTTGGTCAACTGACAAGATTACTCTGGGACCAACTGCCGCAGAAAGACATGCCAAAGAAATATAATGGAACAACAGCATCAAGAACAGTCTTAAAAAGCACACAGAGGATCCTTAAATCTCCCTCCAACATTTTGATGAAGTAACCAGAGGAAGTTAAATAGAAAATATCTCAGCAATATTTTCCGCAGAGAGACCAGAAATGCTTTCTAAAAGAAACATACATAGCAAATCTGAACATCAAGAACGATCTGTTACTTAACAGCATCTTGCCTTGGACAGCGAAATTCTTCTTCTTTTCTTAATATCTGCTTATGCTGCAAGGCATCGCACTTCATCAGCCGAGCAGGATGCGCTCGGTCGCTTGATATGCCGTGATGTTATGCAGTCTTAAGGTGTTAGTGACTCCTTCAATCCATGTTCTTCTCGGTCTTCCCCTGCCTCTTGACATTTTGATTTTCAGGTTGTATGCTTTTGCTGCTGGCACCGTTGGTTTCGTTCTCATTGGATAGCCAATCCATTTCATTCTTTGTGCCTCAATAAATTTGAAGATGGGTGTTGTTCCAACAGTTCTTGTTATTACATCGTTTCTCACTTGATCTCTTCTGGTTTTATTCACGGCCATTCTCAAACATCTCATCTCACAGGGGTTAGTTTTCTCTGGTGTTCTTTTGTCAATGTCCAAGACTGTATAAATATTGTATTTATAATTTGTCTGTTTGTCTCTAATGTGATAGCAGAGTGTTTTAAAATTGGAGCAAGTTGGTATGTGACATTGTTGGCTTGTTGGATTCTCGTTTCTATCTGTCTGTCTATTTTACCATTGTTAGGTAAAGATGTTTCCCAAGTATTTAAATTCTTGCACTTGTTTCAGACTTTTATCTTTATGTCGATGGTTTGTTGCTCTCTACTTATTCTCATGACTTATGTTTTTTCAATATTGATCTCCATATGATGTTTAAGGCAACTGTTGTGTAGTTGGGTTATGTGGTCCTGTAGCTATTTACTTTTCCTGTGTAATATGCAAAAAGCAGCTCATAGAAGTAGTCCTGTTTATTGACATCTGGTGGTGGTGTGTCTATTTTATTAATACTGTCCATGAATATTATAAAAAGGTGAAAGAACACACCCTTGACTTACTCCTGATGTTACTGGGAACCAGTCCGTGAGGCCAGCTCTTGTTCTGGTGGCACTTTCCCTTTCTCTATAAATAGTTCTTACACAATCTACTTCTGTTCCACCTATACCATAGTTTTCAAGGACATCCCATAGTATATCTCTGTTCGCTCTGTGAAAAGTCTTCTCTTGATCTATAAATACAGTGTAATATTTTGGTCATGTATACCGCCACAGTTGACTTTAAAAAGTAACAGCAGAAGGCATGGTAGCAGGAAAGCGGCGCAGAGACCAACCAGCATGAGGCAGGGCACAGGGTATAAGTGACACATTGAGTAGGAAAGTACATGAGGCGGGAGAGCTGGCGAGAGAGAGAGAGTTTCTTTCAGACAAACTGTGATGACAGCGACATTCTGTAAAAGACCTGGAACAACATACCAATAGTGTCTATAGGCTGGTTGGTATGTTTCACATACAACCTGTTGATCTGTTTCTTTAGCTTGAGAATCTCCTCGGCTTGGATCTGGATGTCTGTAGCTTGGCCCTACATTCGAACATTATCGGCTCAATAAGGCATCATTTTCATAGACTGTTGTAAGTATCAATGGTATGCTATTATATACAATATATGCTAATTAATGCATTTAACAAAATAGCTTCTCTGACATACAAGAACATTTCACTGATACACAGCTACTGCAAAAACTGACATAGAGCTGCATTTCACTGACACACAACCACTGCAATAACTGACTTACATGATCATTTCACTGACACACAACCACTGCATAAACTGACATACATGAACATTTCACTGACAAACAACCACTGCAAAAACTGACATACATGAACATTTCACTGACAAACAACCACTGCAAAAACTGACATACATGAACATTTCACTGACAAACAACCACTGCAAAAACTGACATACATGAACATTTCACTGACAAACAACCACTGCAAAAACTGACATACATGAACATTTAGCTGACACAAAACCACTGCAAAAACTGACATACATGAACATTTCACTGACAAACAACCACTGCAAAAACTGACATACATGAACATTTCATTGGCACAGAACCACTGCATAAACTGACATACATGAACATTTCACTGACACACAACCTCTGCAAAAACTGACATACATGAACATTTCATCGGCACAGAACCACTGCAAAAACTGACATACATGAACAATTCACTGACAACCACTGCAAAAACAGACATACATGAACATTTTACTGACACAAAACCACTGCAAAAACTGACATACATGAACATTTCACTGACAAACAACCACTGCAAAAACTGACATACATAAACATTTCACTGACACACAACCACTGCAAAATCTGACATACATGAACATTTCACTGACACACAACCTCTACAAAAACTGACATACATGAACATTTCACTGACAACCACTGCAAAAACTGACATACATGAACATTTCACTGACAAACAACCACTGCAAAAACTGACATACATGAACATTTCACTGACACACAACCACTGCAAAAACTGACATACATGAACATTTCACTGACACACAACCTCTACAAAAACTGACATACATGAACATTTCACTGACAACCGCTGCAAAAACTGACATACATGAACATTTCACTGACAAACAACCACTGCAAAAACTTATATACATGAACATTTCACTGACACACAACCACAGCAAAAACTGACATACATGAACATTTCATTGGCACACAACCACTGCAAAAACTGACATACATGAACATTTCATTGGCACACAACCACTGCAAAAACTGACATACATGAACATTTCATTGGCACAGAACCACTGCAAAAACTGACATACATGAACATTTCATTGGCACAGAACCACTGTTACCCTCTCTGTAAATCTTGGTGAACTGATGCATGACAAGTAGATGTGGCAAGGGTCCTCTAAGACGATGGGGGAATGGGCAAGTGAACAGTGCCGAGGCACAGATAAATCATCATGGTCTGAGGAGAAAGGTGCTGTGAGGACTGACCAGGGGATCTGGCCGATGCTGAACACTCAGGGAGGCAGACATACAGTCAGAATGGTTACTGGTACCATTGCTGCTGAAGATGGGGACGAAGCACTAATGGGAATGTCCAGAGTGTGCTGTGATGTTCATTCTTAATTCTTCTTTCTTCTTCGTTGTTTACCAGGAAAAAGCTCAGATGGAAAGTTCTGGTCGTTCGCCAGCATCAGGACTTTGTGGGTTTGTGCCAGGGCCTGAGTTTTGCATGAATAACAGTCCTACTGGCTTAGTTGTGGGCAGCTGGTTGCTGCTTGACGCTCGGACAAATGCACTCCAACTTTGAAGAAAGCTCCTAATTAGCATACTCCCATAAAGATGCTTTTCCCCCAACGATTGGGCCAAGAACCCACTCGGGGACCATTTTTAATTAAACACTAAACAACAACTCTCGATGGAGACTCCTTCCCACTCCCCATCCTTTTTTCCACAATATAAAACTGGTAAACTTACAGATGCCTGGCCCGAAGGTTGATGGATCATGACTCTAGAGTTTGGAAGTGAGTGCCGCAGTCCAGGAGCTCCAGAACACAACAGAAGAGATGCCATGCTGCAAGCCTGACCAACACACCACGTGGCTATAGGAGGTTGGACATACTGCATTGTGTCGTAGATCCCCAGACCAGCGGTCACCGAACCACCTTGGAAATGGAATGTGAAGTTCAATGCATGACTCTTTTTTTTTTTTAAGCAACTGACACATGGTTGTAACCCTTTCATCCCACGAATGCTATCGTAAAAACGGCTCTAGACCCAAGAAAACTTCCTAACAAAATCAGTTTAAAAAGGGGAAGAAAAACAATTTTGATACAGAGATAACAAATTGTTATAATATGTGTTTATATACACTTTTTGACTTTTCTTTTTTTTTTAATGTATAAAGACATTTAAAGGGAGTAATCATTAAGCAAGAACAGCGAAGCATTAAATATAATTAACCCCACAGCCAAAAACAAATATGTATTAGTGACCCATACAGCGATCCCATGACCTCAATCACTTAGGCTACAGAAAATTATTTAGGTCAACCTGGCTTTAAAAAAGCTACTGATTTGCAAGTAAACCCCCTAAATGCTATTTTTGGTTTACATATGTACGTCCTGAACTCCTAAAAACAATTCAGGTGTACACAGAACTAATTGTGTTCAACTCTTCTGTTGGAGAACAGGTGACTGCATAAATGGCAACATACTTATAATTTTTGGGCTACGTCACAACCAGAAGTGACTATATTTAGCCTTCTGAGACTGACAGAGTCGCAGTTTTACAGAAGAAAAAGACAAGATTAAAAGATACCTTGAACACATTCAATCAGAAACAAATTCTTCTAGATAAAAACCACCACACTTCAAGGGGAAAAGACAATAGTAAACCTCCTTGTTTACACCAGAAACCATTTAGTTCCAGCCCACTTTTTCTTGTTTTTGTTTTGTTTTGTTCCATTGTATCCTTAACGACGGCTGGCTGCTGTGTACCTAATGTTGTTTTCGGGAATGTTACATGATGAGGCCATAATCTCTTCCGATGTGTGATTCTCGTATCACTGTCCACAAATCACAATTTTTTTTTGTTTTTAGTAATAAACCGCCCATCACGGACATCAAACCCAAGTACTCGAAGCCCATGAACTAAGCCTCTAAGCCACAGAACTGCACTAAAATTACCAACGAAGGAAGTCAAAGGTATCTACCTGGACTGTTGATGTACATGTGGATGGGCTTCTTGCTGCTTTCAGATTGTAGGAACAACAGCTGGGCCACCACAAGACTGGACAGTTCATCATGGATCTGTAACAGTACAGGCTTTGATGTACAAGACTTCACAAACATAACTACATTTCTTCAGTAATGTCTAATGCCTGCCCCAGTATGTGGGTAACAGTACAGGCTTTGATGTACAAGACTTCACAAACATAACTAACTACATGTCTTCAGTAATGTCTAATGCCTGCCCCAGGATGTGGGTAACAGTACAGGCTTTGATGTTCAAGACTTCACAAACATAACCACATGTCTTCACGAATGTCTAAGCTATGCTTGCCCCAGGATGTGGGTAACAGTACAGGCTTTGATGTACAAGACTCCACAAACATAACCACATGTCTTCAGTAATGTCTAATGCCTGCCCCAGGATGTGGGTAACAGTACAGGCTTTGATGTTCAAGACTTCACAAACATAACCACATGTCTTCATGAATGTCTAAGCTATGCTTGCCCCAGGATGTGGGTAACAGTACAGGCTTTGATGTACAAGACTCCACAAACATAAATAACCACATGTCTTCATGAATGTCTATACCATGCTTGCCCCAGGATGTGGGTAACAGTACAGGCTTTGATGTACAAGACTTCACAAACATAACTACATGTCTTCAGTAATGTCTATACCATGCTTGCTCCAGGATGTGGGTAACAGTATAGGCTTTGATGTACAAGACTTCACAAACATAACTACATGTCTTCAGTAATGTCTATACCATGCTTGCCCCAGGATGTGGGTAACAGTATAGGCTTTGATGTACAAGACTTCACAAACATAACTACATGTCTTCAGTAATGTCTATACCATGCTTGCTCCAGGATGTGGATAACAGTATAGGCTTTGATGTACAAGACTTCACAAACATAACTACTTGTCTTCAGTAATGTCTATACCATGCTTGCTCCAGGATGTGGGTAACAGTACAGGCTGTGATGTACAAGACTCCACAAACATAACCACATGTCTTCAGGAATGTCTATACCATGCTTGCTCCAGGATGTGGGTAACAGTACAGGCTTTGATGTACAAGACTCCACAAACATAACCACATGTCTTCAGTAATGTCTAAGCCATGCTTGTCCCAGGATGTGGGTAACAGTACAGGCTTTGATGTACAAGACTTCACAAACATAACCACATGTCTTCAGGAATGTCTATACCATGCTTGCTCCAGGATGTGGGTAACAGTACAGGCTTTGATGTACAAGGCTTCCCAAACATAACTACATGTCTTCAGGAATGTCTATACCATGCTTGCTCCAGGATGTGGGTAACAGTACAGGCTTTGATGTACAAGACTTCACAAACATAACCACATGTCTTCAGGAATGTCTAAGCCATGCTCGCTCCAGGATGTGGGTAACAGTACAGGCTTTGATGTTCAAGACTCCACAAACATAACCACATGTCTTCAGTAATGTCTAAGCCATGCTTGCTCCAGGATGTGGGTAACAGTACAAGACTTCACAAACATAACCACATGTCTTCAGGAATGTCAATACCATGCTTGCCCCAAGATGCCTCACACGGGTCTCAATATAAACCCCAAAAAACTTGCGCATCTTAGGCTATAGTGAATTCAAGAAAAGCCAGGTGAACAAACAATGAGTAACAAATGGACTGAAGTGAGGACATCGAGACACCCTCAAATTAATGATGGCGAGAGAAGCTAAAGATGCCTGACTGGATTCTACTCAGATCTAAAGGGCTGCAAAGGATAGAATAGAATAAAGGACTAGATGTGTGACGTATTATGGCTCAACAGAGTGATGATGATGAACTGCCCGTCATATATTAACGTTTCCACAGCAATTAAAATGTGGAAAAAGTCGGCTTCAGTGGCTACCGTTCTGGTAAAATGTTCACAATCAGAAACAAAACTTTGCTCAAAACAGAATATTCCAGGTTGGTGTGAATTTGAGTGCCTGAATGGATTTGATAAAAACTAGGTATATAATCCACAATTCACACTTTTATAAACTAGCCAGCACTCAATGGATTTGACAAAAAAACTAGGTACATAATCCTAGATTCACAACTTTATAAACTAGCCAGCACTAATGGATTTGATAAAAACTAGGTATAAAATCCCACTGTTACAACTTTATAAATTAGCCAGGACTAATGGATTTGACAAAAACTAGGTATATAATCCTAGATTCACACTTTAATAGACTAGCCAGCCCCTAATGGAACTGACAAAAACTAGGTATATAATCACAATTTTATAAACCAGCCAGCACTTCAATGATCAGACAAAAACTAGGTATATAATCACAATTTTATAAACTAGCCAGCACTTCAATGATCAGACAAAAACTAGGTACATAATCACAATTTTATAAACTAGCCAGCACTTCAATGATCAGACAAAAACTAGGTATATAATCACAATTGTATAAACCAGCCAGCACTTAAATGATCAGACAAAAACTAGGTATATAATCACAATTTTATAAACCAGCCAGCACTTCAATGATCAGACAAAAACTAGGTATATAATCACAATTGTATAAACCAGCCAGCACTTAAATGATCAGACAAAAACTAGGTATATAATCACAATTGTATAAACCAGCCAGCACTTCAATGATCAGACAAAAACTAGGTATATAATCACAATTTTATAAACCAGCCAGCACTTAAATGATCAGACAAAAACTAGGTATATAATCCTAGATTCACACTTTAATAGACTAGCCAGCCCCTAATGGAACTGACAAAAACTAGGTATATAATCACAACTTTATAAACCAGCCAGCACTTAAATGATCTGACAAAAACTAGGTATATAATCACAATTGTATAAACCAGCCAGCACTTCAATGATCAGACAAAAACTAGGTATATAATCACAATTGTATAAACCAGCCAGCACTTCAATGATCTGACAAAAACTAGGTATATAATCACAATTGTATAAACCAGCCAGCACTTCAATGATCAGACAAAAACTAGGTATATAATCACAATTGTATAAACCAGCCAGCACTTCAATGATCTGACAAAAACTAGGTATATAATCACAATTGTATAAACCAGCCAGCACTTCAATGATCAGACAAAAACTAGGTATATAATCACAATTGTATAAACCAGCCAGCACTTCAATGATCTGACAAAAACTAGGTATATAATCACAATTGAATAAACCAGCCAGCACTTCAATGATCAGACAAAAACTAGGTATATAATCCTAGACTGACATTATAGATCAACCTGCACTCAATAGGTGAGGTTGTCACTATCACACTATCCACAGTGTAGCCCTCCATATCCAAGAACACTTTGTTCTTCCTCTTCCTGTTCTTTGCAATCAGTTTCATATGCTGAGGTTATCAGTTGTGTTACCTTCATGAACCAGCCAATCAGCAGCAAGTCTCCAAGGTTCCTGTAAGTTTATCCTTCATGCTTCTTCTGACTGATCAAGTGTTTTCTTGTAGGTTTTGCTGTAGGTGGCAGTTTTGCAGTGTGTGCTCACACGTCTGCCCTCTGTTTAGTCTCTTGATTCTGTCATCTGGATCTTTGCTGTCCATTCTCCACCCTCCAAAGTTTTTGTACTTTGCCCTGATCAGTGTCTTTACCTCTTGTGATATGGGAGAACATTTTGAAATGATTCTGTTTTCAGAGGTAAAATTCAAAAACAACCCAAGAGAAATACTTACAGGACCCATGATACAGATGATTCTCTCTTTAAGGAGCCTGGAAAAAATGTCATATGCTCTCTCTCCCCGTCCCGTCTGCTCTATGACAATGGGTACTAGTGGTAAATGATGCTGCATGGATGTGTGCAGCTGACATCTGGAAGCTAGACTGGCACAAACTCCGGACAGATTCTGTAAAACATGCATTTGTTTAAAATAAAATGTTTACTGAAATTGTCACACATAAATTGCCATGAAACAGTCAGGCTAAGTAAGGCCTGAAGAAAAATAACAGTTAATTTCTTGTCTTCTTCTGCATTCGCACTGTGACACTGACAACCTCAAATACTACTAGACCTAATTACACCTTTCAGATATCATCTTAGAAACAGGTTCCCAAGTACAAGCCTGGCCAATGTAAACAGGATTGACATTTCCTTTAAGTCAGAGCAGAAAAGCAAGGAACCAACAGTCTGCACATTGGTAAGCCACTCCACCTCATTATAATGTGGGACAGAAAATATCAACACCTAACAGTTCAAACTTTGATTACATAGTCTGTGATTATAAAGTCTACTATTACCTAGTTGATCCTCTTCTACCCTGGGGTGTAAAGGCTTGCGAGAGAGATTGGTAGACTTCTCTATCAGTAGTTTTCTTGTTGGCTTTGTTCCATTCCAGTCCTCTGTCAGTCAGGGACTGTCGGATGCTGTCTTCCTAGCAAACCCTGAGCCATCATTGAGGTTTGGTTTCCTAGTTCTTGGCCTCCCATGTCTTGGTAGTGGCCAATTCTCTCCCATTCTGCAATCATTTCCAAACCATTGTAACTGCGACTTACCCACTCGAGTTTGTAACGCTTGGATTTCAGGATCATGACAAAATGTCTGGTTGCGAATTTTGTCCCTCCTTGTCATCTGGACTACCTTTTTCAGATAACTAATTTCTGAGTCTTGGGGCTGGATTCCTAGAGCTGTTGTCACTGCCCATGACTCACATCTGTAATTCTGGACTGGCACACAGGTAAAGCGGTATACAGAGATATACGGCCATTTTCATCCTCTTGCAAGTTTCTCTTCTGCTGTGAAAAACCCTCAAATTTTAGTCTGGAAAAGTCACCCAGCTGCTGCTCATCCCATCCTACATTCACACACATATAATACCAAACTACTAACTGTCTCGAGGCGGGTTCTAGGGCTCAGGCACGCCACCAATAATACAAGATGGTGGGGGGGGGGGGGGCGGGAGGTCAGCTCCCATATAATTTTCAAGGGAGAGCTCAAAGGACTTAAGCCTTCTTAAAAAACACAAAAATAGGGGAGGGGGGGTCTTTTTCCTAAAAATTATGAGGGAAGGGGGAGCCTCAGCATCTCCTAAAATATTTGTGAGGTAGTGGGGTCCCAGGTCCAGTGTCTTTTTCATAGCCCCATTTAGCCTTACAGAGTGGGTTCCTGGGCCTCAATCTGGGGAAAAGAAAACAGACCTACTACCCCTCTAACAAGCATGTCATAAAAGGCCACCAATCAGGGGTGTTTCTTTCAAAGTTGGAATACATCTAACAGAGGCAAGGAACCAACAGTGTCAGGAGACAATTTGTCTGAATGGGGAGTGCTTTTGAACAGTTCCAAAACTGTGAAGGTATTAAGGATAATAGCTTCCAGGTCAGAAGTCACTGCTAGGGGTGACATCTTAGTTCATAATTAAAGTGCAGTCATGGGACAACAATCATGGATGACTTGCGCTCACAGGATAGCGAGGATGGCTCAGATATATTCTGATACAAAATGTCCCTTTCTATGAATCAGCCTTCATTCCTTGACTTTTACGACTACATCACTCATAAACAGTGTAGATAAGACAAACAGTAAACAGTCGATTAAGCTGTGGCTGCTATGTCCAGTCAGAGGGGACTTGTTTAACAGCAGACCAAGGCTTCCTGTTCCGGGTAGAATGCATCCATTTGTCACTTAAGTGTTGGCTCAAAGCTTCTCGTCTGTTTCCTGCCGTACCGGGAGATGGAAAACAGTCACTTGCTTGGCGTCAGGGGGACACTCTCAATATCTCTTCCTAGCTTGTCTCTGGGTCAAATAACTTCTTGTGCCCAACTCAAACTGCTCTTTACTCAGACTGCTCCTGAGCCAGATATGCTGGCCTTAAAACCTGGCCAAAGTCTATGGTCTCACAGTTGTCCTTTATGACACTAGACATGTTTATGGAATTACTGGTACACCACTATTGTCACATGCACACACAATGATATTCTGTGTTAATACTAGTCCAATCTACACTACTGAAAACCTTAATAGCACGTGAACTATCGTGCTGCCGTTAAATTGAGAAACACTATTGACTCATTAGGAAATAATTTGTGTACACTTTTTACAACTGAAATATTGAAAACAAATGAAACAACTATAGACTCGTGATGATAAATCATAGTAGAACTCAACTGAAGAACCCTGAATGGTTTTGGTCAGGTCTTAATATAGCTGACCACTGTGGGGGTGGGGGCATGTGTGGGTATTCTCATTGTCCACGAGGTTAATGCTTGCATGAAGTTCTGTGGGTTTAATGCCCTGACAAGCTGTAGGTGTTAGTCAAGTTTTGGCTATAGTCTGTTTCAACTAAACTAATCTTGTGTTTCAGCTAAACAAATCTTGACTAACTATAGTCTATTTCTGACTTGACTAACTGTGGCACATAATAAACAGTCCGCATACAAATAAGCTTACTCTGTAAAATTATTGGATTTGCATGCAAAATTCAAGTTCTAGAAAAAGACTAAGGTGCAGAAGCGGATGAACAACCAGAACTTTCTGTCTTTACAACTGGTGAACATGAAGACGAAAAAGACATGTTTACTGCCCTTTTTAGGGCAAACAATGAGAAACTGCTGATTATTCTGCTGTAATCAAGCAAAAACTAAAAGTATATGGATTCTGTACCTATACTTGCAACTCAGAATGTAGATTTAAAAAAAAAAAACATGTTGAATTTATTATGAAACTGGATAGAGTAGTAGTGTAGTACTAATTGTATGTGATTTTTTTCCAAGTTCAATATTTTTTGTTACTTCGTGTAATTGTGTTTGTTTCAATCAAAACAGCTCTTAGTTTCTTGATCTTTTTCAATTTTTAAAAAAGAACAGCCTACCAATTTTTTGTTTATTTGCTCCGACGGATGATAAAGAATAAAATAATCATAACTTATGATTATTTTATTCTTTATCATCCGTCGGAGCAAATAAGTAAGGAAAGTGGAAACTAAGTAAGACTAAACTTTAGCTTACTTTAATCATTTTTATATTCTATATGAAAATCAGAAAGTCAGCAGCGTTGCTGCCTCTTCGCTAAATTTGCTCTATATATATAATTCAGCGCTGAACAAGTTATATTCCTTAATTTAAGCTGAATAAAACTGACCTTCAAGAATTTCCCAGTCAACATTGTCGATGTTTCAGTTTCTCTGCTGCCAGTCAGTTCAGGGAGCCCAGCAGAAGTAAAAGCTCACTGGGACCAAACGTGAACTCTGCTCCACAAGAGCTCGGGAGATGTGTAGTTTTTGTGTTTAACGTTGAACGTCATCACAGCACTCGAGACACTCATAAGCGCTCCGTTCCCATCTTCAGCAGGAAGCGAAGAGTTCCAATTCCATTGGTACTACTAAGTGTCTGATTATATATCCGTCTCGCCTTTTCTTTGAGTGCTGAGCGTCGGCCAGATCTCCTGGTAACTCCTCGCAGCGTCATTCTCCTCAGACCGAAATGATATGTGTTCCTCCGCACTGTTCACTCGCTCCCAGAAGGCACTCACAACGTCTAGTTTGTTATATATCAATTCCTCATCAAGTGGTGCAAAATCGGCCATTCTATCTACCTGTTCATTTCCCTACACACCGGCTTGATCTGCAGAAAATATCCTAAGAACGATAACTAAACGGGACCTCGGAACTGATGCTTGCCACTCTGCACGGGGCACGCGTGTCTCTGTCTTTCTCAAGATGCTCTGTGAGTCAGTTACAATCACGGTTTGTGTGTACAGCTGATTTTGAAGCCAGTGGAAGGCAGCAGTGACTGCCTCCACCTAAATTCTCAAACTAATGTAAGCTAATTAAGCATAAGCATAATTCCACTATTTCATCTGATTTAAAATAACTTGAAATAGCCTACCCTAGTTATACTTACTGTACTCTCGTGCCTGCGTTCGTCCTAATTTAAATAACAGTTAGCAGGGCTTCGTGTTTGAGTGTATGCGTTATCTGGGAAGACATGATTTGTTTCCTGGCTAGAAATAGCAAATGCCAGGGTTGTGAAGTAAAAAAAAAAAACCGTCTTAGGTGATAGGAAAATATGTGGGGAGTTGTTTACACAAGCGCCGGAACCTGAAGGCTCAGGTCCCTTGAGCAACCCGTCCCCCTTTTTACAGAGACCCCCGTGTAAACATGTTTACAAACTTTCTTTATGAGTAATGTGCTTATGTGTGTGCAGGCTGCTTCTCAGGCAGACGTGTTTTGACTTTGAAGGAACTGTACATCCTATCTATATCCGAATGCTTCACCGCTTGCTAAGGCTAGCGTGGAGCAGAAAGTAAATAGGCTTATGTTCCAAGTGGCAGAGAGCTAACGGAGTCTACATTCCCAAGGAGCGAACTCCACAAATCTATCCCAGTTCAGGTCCCTCACGCTGTTGAACACTGAGGGCAAAATATTCTTCTCGGTGATAGCACTCAGGCTCACACAGTACTTAATGTAGAAAAGGTTAGTGTATCCTTTACAGGGCGTTTCAGAACCAACCCCAACAGCCCTAGTGTGGTTTTTCTAGACAGTTACGTCCAGTAGTTTGCCATTGCCTTCTGGACGGTCGGCTTTCTTGATACAACTGTCGAAACTAACGCAGGGCGCATGTGCCGCAGCTGGGATAGAACCCAGCATCCTGGCATTACGAAGCGTTCGCATCGACTAAGCCACAGAGCCGATTAATGCAGAATAAGTACGTAGAAATATCGGTGCAAAAAAGGTGGCATCCCGGGCAACTTGAGCATGCGACCATGATCTGGAAGTCTTTTCAGAGAACTGAGGCATAAAGAACGGATTTGCGTGTGTGTGGTTGGACCTCGCCAACGCCTATGGGTCGGTAACCCATAGGCTACTCTGGCAGCCTTTCGCATGTCACAGGTACCGAAAGAGATCACCGAAATGATCGAGTAAAATTTCTTAAAGTTCGCCATACGCTTCTCTAGCCCCACGTTTACTACAAGATGGACCGAGCTCCAGGTTGCCAGGTTGGGATAGCAGTGGGTTGTACGATTTCTACGATACTGCTTGTAATGGCCATGGAGGTCATGTTAGACGGTGCTGCTGGTTACGCGCGTTGCATTCAAACTGATGACCAATGGATGCCACCACTGTAAGCATTTATGGACGATTCTTCGCAGAGATTTTTTCTCATGAAATCCCATCTGTAGAGAGGTTTTAAATCCGCAGCCGGGCTACAAACTGGCAACAGTAACCACAAAAGATCCCATCTTTACTATATCCCTCAGCGTGAGGCGATTGACAAGACCAGAGCTGTGTTAACTATTCTTCTTGGCTGCCTGTAAAGTGATCACATTTGGCGACATCTTTTTTACCTAAAATTCTTGTAGTTTTTTAATGTGGCCGATTCAACGTCGCCTCCTGGATAATCTTCCCGATCTGCCTCTTTGAGAGCACTGAGAACATCGACCCGGTCCATTTCTTTTCCTGTACCTACCGCAGCCCTGCCAGCAAGGCAATCCGCTCGTTCATTCCCTCTTACCCCAGAGTGTCCTGGCAAAAAAATTGAACTCATTCTTTCAGACGAGATTTTCTCGCAGACTCTAACCATGTTCTACGAATCTATCCAGTCTTTACCTTCTTAAGCATGCTCATGGAATCACTTAGACAGTGGAACAATTCTGTCAGACATATATCTAATTGTTCCCCATACCTGCATATCCATGAGTGTGTACGCTAGTTCCTACGTCAACGAAAGATTTATTAGTCTAAAAATGCCCTCCCTTATGCTGGATATGATAGCTCAATCAAACCTGTTATTAGGAAGGAACACTTGAGTTATAGTTGGCGTACTGTTTGATATCTGAATAACTCAGTCGTTCATAACTAAATTGGTCGTTATTTTGAAGCCCTAACTCTTGCCAGGGGCCGCAATCTAGCCCGGCCATAAATATGGTCTAATGGCTGAAAGCGGTTTCTGGGACCTCTCAACGGGTGATCCTCATCCACATGGTGGCACTTTGTGTCATCGGGTGTTGATCGCTTGTATGATGTCCTAGTGGGGTAAAATTTACTACTACTACTGATATCTGTCAAAGGAGACAACATCAGTGAGTCGACCTGAGTTGATGTCATGTCAGAAAAAAATACAGGGATTCTACCAAATAATGATGGTGTCTTTGAGTTTAGGGGTTATCAATGCAGTTTCATAATTCTAATTTACAGGTTTCGTCTGTTGCTGTTCCCGCCGCTGCAGCAAAGAAAGAGGAAAAGAAAGAAGAGTCTGAAGACGACGATATGGGCTTTGGGTTGTTTGATTAAATTTCATTGCACATTTTTCATTCATTAAAGTGTATGTAATTTACAAACAAAAAAAGGTGTTCTGACAGCAGTCCATATTGTGCTGATTTCAACAAAGGTATGAGAGTCGACCATTCAGTTAGCAATGGCAAAGTAATAAATGTAACAATGCTTGGTAACACCACTTATACTGGGGTTGTTAGGGAGCCGCCACTGTGTAGAAGCTAGAGGCTCGCCTGTGGATTTGAAATTCGTTGGTTTGCATCCAAAACTAACCACTTTCCAGAAATAACCTTGGCCTGCTTCAGGTTGACCCAGACTTAAGTTTTTATGAAGTACTGGGAAGTAAAGGCGGTCGGCGTGATGTTGACTACATTGCCCAGCAAGGGCTGATTGCTCTATAAAATATAGGTCTAGAAAATTCGCCTACCACGCTCTTCTGGTAGGAAGACTGGTGTGGGTTCCCAATTTGTGACCATTTGAAAATAAAGTTCATTTGTTCAAAGTACGATATACTTTCGTTCAGTTTTATATCTTTCTATGGTAGTATGAAAGCCAAATAAGTTTTTAGATTTGCCTTGGTTGCAAATATGCTTCATAATGCCGGGGTGCTGAGTTCGATCCCAGCTGCGGGCTTGTGTTGGTTTCAAGAAGTCGACCATCTAGAAAGCAATGGCAAACAACTGGGCGTAAACTTAGCTAGAAAAACCACAAACAGCCTTAAAAAAAAATGCTGGGGTTAGTTCTGCATTGTCCTGTCGGGATACACAACTAACTTGTCAAAGCAGTGTTAGCTGTTTCAAAACCAGGCACCATTCTTCTCAGCAAAGAAACTAAATGTTTGACTTTGCATTTCCTGTGACTCTTCTGTCCATCCTAATTCTGTCTTCTATCTTTCCACGGAGCACTGTCCTTCTCTAGCATAAGCCTTGTATTGTGTAGAAGATTGGATGTGGAAGACAAGTCGTCTCTGGCATGATGTTAGCCAGTTTCATATCAACCTTCCTTAGTCGCTCCAGCACAGAACAAACATCAATATTATTTATTTTTCACATCTTCATTTGTGGCCAATTCAGTCAAATTTTCTTCAGCATTCTGTGCCCTTGAGGTTCATTGCTGCAGATATCACCCACCCCATTCGTCACGCTGGATGTTGTGAGGGCCCTTTGGCAGCGAGTGAACAGTGCAGAGCAACAGATACATCATTACATTCTGAGGAGAATGGTACTGCGAGGAGTTACAAGGGAATCTGGCCAATGCTCGACACTCAGGGGAAAAGCGAGAGGGATATACAATCACAGTTAATGGTACCATCAGAATTTTAACTCTTCGCTTGCTGCTGAAGATGGGGACAGAGCGCTTATGGAGGTGCCTTAAGTGCTGTGATGTCAATTTTCCTAATTCAACATTGATCTCTCTGATTGTTATCTGCCCTCTTGGTTTGAATGTCTACAGAAAAGACCAAGAACTGAATCCACCAACTGATGCAGCACAGGTTCCTTACCCACACTGTCCCAAGAACATGCCATACAAGGACTGGGCTTCTCAGTCATCTACATACTTTTAAATGCCAATTTAGCTGGACAATGAAAGGACTGGCCACTGTCATTTGTGATGGACGGTCAAATACTAGTGAAGGTATCCCCTTTGTTTAACACTGTACATTATATATTGACTTCTTACAATGCTCCTCCTCTGTACAGATTGTCTTGCCAAACAAGAAGACAGAAAATTGATCATACAAAACTCCACTCATTTACTCAGGAAACAAAAAATATTTTTAATTGTTTGTTTAATTTATCATACAGCCCTAATCTCTTATCTAAACAGACCATTTTTGGGGGGGGGGGGGGGGGGGTGAAATTATAAATGCCGACCAATTCTTTAAACAACAAAATACATAAGCCTATGTGCAAGACAGCTATCTCAAGCTTCCTCCTTTAGTCCTTGTCCTTGCTGGCTGTGACCATGTCTTTCTACAGCTCTCTAGTGCTCTTCTTTTTCCTGTGGAAGCCACACCAGTGCAATTGCTAGACATTTATGTTTTTGCCTTCAGGATTCTTCTCCTTGGTGTTTACAGGGTGTAAACTCCAGCCAAAAGTTCTGACTGTTAGTCCACTTCTGTAGTAGTGTTCTCAAATTTGAGTTTTGCATGCACACCAGTTTTACAGATCTGGCCTATCTGTATACAGACTGTTGCTGCCACATCAGGCAGATTGAGTTTGAAGGAAATACTCTCCTAATTAGTCAAATTTCTATGACATTCTTGTTAGGGACTCAGTGAGCCTCTTATTTTTTCTCCCAGGATCCTATACAGGGATGCTTCGAGGATAGAGAGTAGACAGTTCTAGCACCATACATAGATAATTCAACACTTAATGGATAAAGTGATTGACATCACATTAGCCACTTTTACAACCAAGAACATTTCCAGCATGCATTTCTGAAAGTCCAGATATTTTTGTGGAGAAATCCTGGCTCCTATGATGATCTGAGCACATAACGGCCAAGCTGGCAAACAAGTGTGCATTCCACTGAATTACCACAGCCTTGAAATGTCACAATCTTGACCAAACAGCACAAATAAGATCAGAATATACAAAAGCCATTGGGTCTTTTGTAAAATTCCACTTGTGTGCTCAAGCAGGAAAACAATTCACATTTTTTTTGTTTAATTTATGAGTCCCAAATTTAGATTGAAACTGAAATAGTCGACGAATTTATCCCCCCCCCCCCAAAAATGTGTTACTTGGTTTTCAGATGTGGCATATGATAGTCTTCTTCTTTCCTCTACTCTTGGAATGCCTCGCGGAGCCAGGGTAGGAGGAGAAATCTGGAGCGGGCTCTTCTTTTCGCTTCATATTAAGGGCTTTTTCGTGTCTGATATTTCTGCGGTCCATCTTCTGCGTGGTCTACCTCTGGTCTGTGTACTCTTGTCTGATGCCAATCTTGTGACGTAGACAAACCATTTGATTTGTTGTCTACCTATAAAGTTCAGTATTGGTTCTGTGCAGACTCTTCTGATATCATCGTTCCTAAGTAGATCTTTCCTCGTTAAAACCTAGCATAGTACATCAACATTTTATTTCTGTTGTGAATATTTTCTTTCTGTCTTCTGAAAACAGTGTCCATATTTGACAATGATAGCAAAGCGTTGGTAAGAATATTGTGTCGAACAGTGTTCTTTTAAAGTTCATTTTCACATACTTGCCTTTCAAAATTAGTGCCATTTGGCCTAAAACTTGATTGGCTTTATTGCATCTTTGCCAGATTTCTGTATTAATTCTTCCGACTTCAGAAACAAATGCTCCCTAGGTATGTTAAATGCCTCTCTTGCTTGAACTGGTGCTCATCCATTTTGATACTGATGATTCTTCCTTTCCTGGAAAATGTCATCACTGCTGTTTTGTCTACGTTAATCTTCATATACTTGTCGTATTCTGTGTGGAGTCTGATAATATGTTGCTGTAGTTGTAATACTGTTAGTGCTATGCTTGCCTGGTCAATGGTGAAATACAGTTAATTTAGTAATTCTTCAATGTTGTCCCCTCTGCTGGTTTTTGTCCCCTCTGTTTGGTGTTTTGTCCCCTCTGCTGGTGTTTGTCCCCTCTGCTGGTGTTAGCTGATTCACAAATTTGATTAACCGTAATGTCAGTATTTTAGTTCTGGTGCATACACATTTTCAAATCTGGAAATCCTTGACTTGAAATACAAATGAATGTAGCTATAATATAGACCAATATACCAGTGTTTCTTTCATCATGTTGGAGCGTGCATATATGCCACAAAAATATTCAACACAAATCTACGACAAACATAAAACACTGACAGTGGTTTATGTAACAATACTAATAGCAAGCAGATGTCAAAAATACAAACATAATTTATGTCGGCCATATAAACAAAAGACATTTAATCTAAGCAGTACAGATAAAGAGCAGACATGATAAAGATATCGGCAAGGGAAGAAAGTCAAATTATCAAGCAGCAAACATTAGAATAGAAAATTTAAAATAAATAAGAAACAAAAATCATTTAACTAAAGCTGACGGAAGCCAAGAAATGACAGCTGAAGATTATACTGTAGTGCAGAAATTAACATCAAGACATCATACTTGGCATATGAAAAAAGGGGAGAGGGAGGTAAGCCTTCTTAGGCATGTTCATGGAATCAATTAGAAAGTACGCCGTAGTTGTAGTCAGTAAAAAATAAAGTTATGCAATACATTTACAGAAAGTAATAGAAAAAAAAAACATTTTAAAAAATACTTTAAAATAAAAATTACACTCAGGTAGACATATTTTTTTTTGTTTAAATAGTTAAAATAGTTGAATAAAATAAACAGAAAAAGTTTAAATAAAAAGTTTTGAATTTTGATCCACAAAAAAAAAAAAAAAAAAAAAAAAAAAAAAATTAAACATGAGATTCTAGACATGTGGTCCTGATAATGCAAAAGTCTGTAAGTAAGAACACATATGGCTACAATATAAAAAGCGATCAACAAATACTGATAAGCTACTGGATCCCATGTGGCAGGATGCAGCTTTAGCTGACCTTTGGCACGCAGGTTGCGTCTCACCTCATCCTGCAACAACACAGTGTTCACTTCATCAATTTCATTTTACACCTTCATCACACTTGTATGCATGTCATCATCATTAGGTAACATATGGCGTGGTGGATAATGCTACACACAACAGTAGACACCTACACCAGCTTGTATCGGGAGGTGGCTGGTTTGGTGTTGCATGATCCACCACACCACACACACTAGTAGCCACCTCCACCACGCCACACACACTAGTAGCTACCTCCACCACACACACTAGTAGCCACCTCCACCACGCCACACACACTAGTAGCCACCTCCACCACGCCACACACACTACTAGCCACCTCCACCACGCCACACACACTAGTAGCCACTTCCACCACGCCACACACACTACTAGCCACCTCCACCACGCCACACTAGTAGCCACCTCCACCACGCCACACACACTAGTAGTCACCTCCACCACGCCACACACACTAGTAGCTACCTCCACCACACACACTAGTAGCCACCTCCACCACGCCACACACACTAGTAGCCACCTCCACCACGCCACACACACTACTAGCCACCTCCACCACGCCACACACACTAGTAGCCACCTCCACCACGCCACACACACTACTAGCCACCTCCACCACGCCACACTAGTAGCCACCTCCACCACGCCACACACACTAGTAGCCACCTCCACCACGCCACACACACTAGTAGCTACCTCCACCACGCCACACACACTAGTAGCCACCTCCACCACGCCACACACACTAGTAGCCACCTCCACCACGCCACACACACTAGTAGCCACCTCCACCACGCCACACACACTAGTAGCCACCTCCACCACGCCACACACACTAGTAGCCACCTCCACCATGCCACACACACTACTAGCCACCTCCACACACACTACTAGCCACCTCCACACACACTACTAGCCACCTCCACACACACTACTAGCCACCTCCACACACACTACTAGCCACCTCCACCACCACACACTAGTAGCCACCTCCACCACGCCACACACACTACAAGCCACCCCCACACACACTACTAGCCACCTCCACTACTAGCCATCTCCACCACCACACACTAGTAGCCACCTCCACCACGCCACACACACAAGCCACCCCCACACACACTACTAGCCACCCCCACACACACTACTAGCCACCTCCACCAGCACGTATCAGTTCGTCTGCCAATGCCTGTCCATGGCAAGATAAAAAGCCATCCAGAATCTTCTCTACATTTTCTTCCTCTATCTGTTTCCATAAATCTTTCCAGCTGTCAAATATTTAGGTTTCGTCATTCTCCATGTGCTTTCAATGCCAATGCATCTTAAATTTCTTGTATCCATCTTCGCGGTGGTCGACCCCTGCCTTGCCTTCCACAAACTGCACCTTCTATCACCGTCTTTTCCAAGCCACCATGACGCTTAATGTGGCCAAAATACTTCAACTTTCGGGACAGGATGCTGTTTATGAGCCAGTTCTCCTTGATGTTCAACTCGTTCAGAATGTCGATGTTTTTCCTCTTCCTGATCCATGGTATTCTAAGAATGTTTCTATAGCATTTCAATTCAAAAGCTCCAATCTTTTTCCTCAGTGACTGAGTGAGAGTCCAAGACTCACAACTGTAAGTTTCCACAGGAGAAATGCATGATCTCAAGATTTTTACTTTAACCAATTTACTAGTGCTTTGCCATAGGTTCTTCATGTTATTTAATCTCTGCATTGCTAATGCAAGTCTTACCTGATTTATAACTAGTGCAATTACTATATACACACTAGGAATATTCACTAGTGCACCTGTGTTCATGCACTGCGTTGCCATTTCCATCACTTGAGACGGGAACATAAGCATTTCTTACGCAATGAAAGTGATCCACACCAAAAATTAACACAACTAATGGCTGTTAACTTAGTACTGACAAATTGAGGGGTGGCTGCAACTGAGCTGAACAAGAAGTCATGAAAGAAAACAAATTATGAATCAACAAAAGGAAAGGGAAATGTGTACAAACACACTGTACAGCTGAGTGTTTCGACTGGAATCTTTATCAGTGGACAATATGCCAGCATTTTTGTTGACCGCGCAGGAAGTCTTCTAGAAGACTGTTGTTTTGTCTGTTCATATTCTGATCACAAAGTTTGGTTGTATCACAATATAGATTGCCTATTCCTCCTGCAAGCTTTCTAATCATAATCTGTGCTGTTTTAGTTTTTTTAATTAATTCTGCAGAGTCCATTCACACAGAGACAACTAACAGGTTGAAACATTTTCAGGATGAGCTTACCAGATCAGTTACCCAGGTTTAAGCCCCAGCTGTTGCGCATCGTGAGGTCGAAGCAAGTGTCACTGTCGATACTGCAGCTGATGACCGCGTAGTAGGCGATGAATTCCTTCAGCGTCACCTAATGATGATTTGACAGCAATGACTACGAGTCTAGCAGTTTGTGCTGTCAACAATTTCACACACAGCATTCAGATTTCACCAGTTCTTGCAGTCTATTTCTACCAACTACACACATCATTCAGATTTCACCAGTTCTTGCAGTCCTTTTCTACCACACACACACAGCTTTCAGATTTCACCAGTTCTTGGTCTATTTCTACCAACTACACACATCATTCAGATTTCACCAGTTCTTGCAGTCTATTTCTACCAACTACACACACACATCATTCAGATTTCACCAGTTCTTGCAGTCTATTTCTACCAACCACACACACATCACTCAGATTTCACCAGTTCTTGCAGTCTATTTCTACCAACTACACACACACATCATTTAGATTTCACCAGTTTTTGCAGTCTATTTCTACCAACCACACACACGCATCATTCAGATTTCACCAGTTCTTGCAGTCTATTTCTACCAACCACACACACACACAGCATTCAGATTTCACCAGTTTGAGCAGTCTATTTCTACCAACCACACACACATCATACAGATTTCACCAGTTCTTGCAGTCTATTTCTACCAACCACACACACATAATTCAGATTTCACCAGTTCTTGCAGTCTATTTCTACCAACCACACACACACAACACACTGACTTTAGGGTCAGTCATGTTTACCACAAAACTACACACAGACACACACACACTACACAAGGAACCTAGTCTATTTCCCCAAAAAACTACACACATGTACAAAACACAGGCAACTTGGTCAGTCTACACACACCTTGGTCTTCTTTCTTCCTTTGTCATACTGCTTATGCCGTGAAGCTTCACAGGAGTTACATTCTGAGTTTTACTATGATTTCATTCTGATTTTCTCCTCTTGTTATCTACAGCATATGTACTTGAACAAATACATACAGGAACAACAAAGAACTCATAGTTAATATGTTTCACAAGCACCAGCAGTTGTTTCACCATACAATTCGACACACCATACACATTACAAGAAATGTATGTCTCTAGCTAGCAGTCTATTTCATTACAACATTAGATTACATAGAATTGACACGCTCCAGCACTCTCATCAAAAAGCTAGGTGCACACACACATTTAAAGTGCAATTTTGGGTGATATTTGAGTTACTTATGTTTAACGGCATGCAAAAGTAATTAAAACATGATTTCCCATTCCCCCCCCCCCCCCTTAATCTGCTGCTGCGGCCTTCACCCTTTAAGACAGCAACTAGCATGCTGTGCTCTGGTTTATCTACATGAAATATTTCAGGATCCTGGCCGGTGCTACGGAGATCGTGCACTGCGCTGAAATTATTCAGACTCGCGCTTGAGTTGAGTTAGAAGCAGAGCTGAGCACTTATGGGTTGCTGCCCTTGTGCCTTGATGCTGATCAGTTGTTTAAATCTAAGCCTATAACTAGGCTGCGATACCGGCACCTTTTCGGCCCACCCTATGTGATTTCAGCAGAAGTCTAATTAGTTGCCTTTGACATGCTTGTCTGATTGCAGCAGGTCTACGGTCTCCACCTTCACCTCAGTGCAGGTCCACTGTCTCCACCTTCACCTTACTGCAGGTCTAAGGTCTCCACCTTCACCTCACTGCAGGTCCACTGTCTCCACCTTCACCTTACTGCAGGTCTACTGTCTCCACCTTCACCTTACTGCAGGTCTACGGTCTCCACCTTCACCTCACTGCAGGTCTACGGTCTCCACCTTCACCTCACTGCAGGTCTATGGTCTCCACCTTCACCTTACTGCAGGTCTACGGTCTCCACCTTCACCTTACTGCAGGTCTACTCTCTCCACCTTCACCTTACTGCAGGTCTACGGTCTCCACCTTCACCTTACTGCAGGTCCACTGTCTCCACCTTTACCTTACTGCAGGTCTACAGTCTCCACCTTCACCTTACTGCAGGTCTACATTCTCCACCTTCACCTTACTGCAGGTCTACAGTCTCCACCTTCACCTTACTGCAGTCTACTGTCTCCACCTTCACCTTACTGCAGGTCTACGGTCTCCACCTTCACCTCACTGCAGGTCCACTGTCTCCACCTTCACCTCACTGCAGGTCTACAGTCTCCACCTTCACCTTACTGCAGGTCTACGGTCTCCACCTTCACCTCACTGCAGGTCCACTGTCTCCACCTTCACCTCACTGCAGGTCTACAGTCTCCACCTTCACCTTACTGCAGGTCTACGGTCTCCACCTTCACCTTACTGTAGCCATGGAATGGAAGGGGATAAAGAAATGATCTAAAGCTCAATTATCAATATTTTATTTACTGCTGGGAAATTCCCATTCAAGGTTAATAAAAATATCCTCAGATGTAAGAAATTTCAAGCACACCCTTGCCCCCAATAGGGTCCCGTAATCGTTAGCATGATAAAGAATCAATGTTGCTCCCAGGAAATTTTCACGCATCCATTTGAGGATAATTTTAAAAAATCCTAAGCTGACAGAGGTACAGGTACATTACCTACCGACCAACGACAAAGCAGCCGCAATACTGTGATCACAGAAGCTTGTTCAGTTATCACTTGTTTGATTTAAAGTGTAAGAAGAAGAATAATATTGTAGTGTTTTCACAGCTATGTATGTAAGTATGTATACTTTTTTTAAAATTTTAATTCTTGCATTTTCTCTTCACCCAAGGTTGTTTCAACATACATGCCTGTGTTTTTTTGCAGGATCATAACATATCTTTTTACCTGTTTGTTTCATTTCTTCTTCTCAAGTGTTCACTGGTTGCACACTCTGGGGGAAAGTTCTGGTTGTCAGTCCATTTTTGGTCTTTGGTCTTGTCTCAGAACTTGAGTTTTGAGTGTAAATCTATTTTACAGATTGGGCTTAGTTGTATACAATCTTTTGGTTCCTCACCTTTTAGGCAGACGCACGACCTCTGAGGAAGCACACTTAATTCGATTGATCTAGATACTCACAATACCATCCGTGTGATCATCGACATCAAAGTTCTTCAAGAATTCCTGATAGACCTTTTCTTCAGACCAGTCTCCGCCAGTGTACTTGGGGTGTTTCTTCACATTGTATGTCTTCGTGAGGTCTTCGACAGTAACAGCTCCATCACCTGGACCAGGTCATAAAGGATTGTTAGATATAACTGACGGGTGATTCTTTTAATTAGATGCGTTATGCTTGTATAATTCATATACGGGGTGAAGAGATAAATGGCAGCTTAACGCATTCAGTACTTCTCTATTTAGTTTTAATCATTGCCCTGTCTGAGGAAGTCTTTTCCCACAAATAGGGTGACCCAGAGGTGTTAATCCTGCAGACTGGAAGATAAACATTACCTATCCTACCTGGTTACATGATTAAGTAGAGTTTTAAGCCGGAGCACATGGACTTTCCTGTGGCCCATAATCCATGGGTTGAAAAACACTGCATTAGACAACAGAAAAATCAAAAGCTATGGTTCACATGTAAGGGATCAAGCTTGTCATCCCCAAATGATGACAGGTCCCTCTGAAAGACAGGTATGACACAGGACTAACTAGACATCCCTTCCTTTTCAAGCAGTGTCTACACTAGCCATGTATATTAAACAGCCTCAACTTACTTCCTGCTGCCTTGTCTGAGCAGGCCTGGTAATCTTAGGTCAATGGAAACAAATCCCTTAACTCAATGGGGTTTGAACCCATGACACTAGGGCCTACAGATACATATGTATGCTACTGCAATACTCTTGTTTATCATGAACTGCATAGACTGAATGCAGTGAATCTATGAAAGTTTGGAAAAACTCAACAACTGTGTGAGCTTTATACCTAACCAATTAGTTAAAATGAACGACAGACATCTTAAGTAGTGGAATAAACAAGGCAATCGTTTTTAAAAAAAAAAAAAGGTTAAAGGTGAGATGATGAACCTGTGAGCACTGGAGCTTATCCCACATAACCTTGCCTCTCTCTACAGGACGGCTAGCCAGCTGCCTACTGAAAGTGTCACACAATCCACCAACTCCACACCTCTAGGGAGAATCCCTAAATTTTATGTAAATAGAGCAGCTGTAAACAGAGTGAACCAATCTGTGACATGAACCCGCGACCCTCAGAGCATTAAGCAAGCTGCTTGAATGTAACATTATAATTATTGTGTTCTTGATTAATTACCTGTGTGATCCATTTTTGCAAATGCCGCTTCGACCAATTTCATCCTCCTTTCGTTCATTTTAGGCTAAAACAAAAAAAAATATCAATATAGTTTTTATCTCTAATAGTTGTGAACACACACATGAGCGATATACTCCATCCAATCTTCCTTCTAGATTTTCTACCTGAAATGTCAATTAATTAATTAGGAATTTTTCTTCTTCGTGTTCACCAGTTTTACACTCTCAACTGCAGTCCTGCTCCAGAACCAGAGTGTTGCGTGTGGATCAGTTTTACAGATATGATTCACTTGAATGCAGACTGCTGGTTCCTTGCCTCTCAGGCAGATGCACTCTGACTTCAAAGGAAGCTCCCCAATTAGTCGACTCTTACGACATGCTTTTGGGGAGGCAGTGGGTCTATTCTTGTTTTCCCCACAATAGGGCCCTGGAACCCACACAGGGAAATTAAGAATTGACACCACAGCACTTGGGGCATTCTCACATGGCATCCATCCACTTCTTCAGAAGGCTAAGGGACATACCAGTGCCAATTCTCTATCTATCATCTTCTCCAGTTTGCGTTCATTATTGTCCATATCCTCTACTCATTTCGTGCTGAATCAGTCTACCAATGTCTACTGGTGACTTGTCTATTAGTTCCTGGTCTTTTAGTCCCTAGTATGCCAGTTCCTTGGTCGCTTGAGCAAGTGATTAAGTTGTTACTTTTGCCTAAACCTAGAGTAGATTTATACAAGTTTAGCATACTCTGCTGTTTATTTATGAAACCATCTTTCATTGGATCTGAAAAATACAAAGAGTTCCTACTAATTTAACCCCAAACTTGAGTTTGGTTGATAACCATAATGCACTAACATTTTATATGTATATCTGTGGGATAGACATGTATGAGTGTACAAATATAAGTATTTGTGTATGCGTGGGTAAATAAAAACGGTCTGCATGCACAAATATGTTTTGTATGCATATATATAAATGCTTGGTGTGATTTTGTATGTATGAGTGTTTCACTGATATGTATAGATGTGTGTATGTTTATGGCTTTGTTTATGGGTATGTATGAGTGTTAGTTGCATGTGTGTATGTATAAATGTGAGTGTACCTAAGTGTATATATGCATGTGTGGGCATGTAGTATGTATGTATGTACGTACGTACGTATATATGCATGTGTGGGTATATATGTATGTATGGGTATATATGTATGTATGGGAATATATGTATGTATATATGCATGTGTGGGTATATATGTATGTATGTGTATATATGTATGTATGTATGTGTGTGTGTGTGTGTGTGTATGTATGAGGTGTGTTTGTATGTTTGTTCTGTGTGTGCATTTACAAGTATATGTATGTTTATGTGTTTGTATGAGAATAAGCGAGAATATGTATAAATCTCTGTGTTGTCATGTGTCTTTCTGAGTGGGTGTATGAATCTGTAGGTAGGAATGTGTATGTACAAACAAGTGTGAGTGTATGTATGACACTTCTTACATGAAGTAGTGGGTGTGTGCGCATGTATGTACAAATGTGAGTATATGAGTGTGTGTGAATTTTAAGAATATCTGGTAGGTATGCAACTGTGGTGCGTGTGTATGCTCATAGGTAAATGTTTTACTGTGTGTGCAGAATATATGTATGTGTGTGTGTGTGTGTGGGTATGCATGTGTCTGTATGGCAGTTTTTGCATGGGTAGGTGAATGCATGCATATGTGAGTGTTTATGTACATATGTAAGTAAAGTAAAGGTAACTCTTCCACGCCTTTAGGCATATAGGGTTAGACCTATATTTTTTATAGACCAATCGGCACAAGATGGGTGATTTGGTCAGCATCAAGCCGGCCACCTTTACTTCCCGGGACTGCACGCGGAACCCACTCAAGGCTGGGTCGACCTGAAAGTCAAGGTCATTTTCGAAGAGAAAAAAAGTCCGGCTCCGCCAAGGAGTGAACCCATGACCTTCCAACCCGCACACGAGCGTCCGTGTACATTTTACTTGACATTCATATTATGTACATTGTTATTTGAACATAACATGCTTTATAGATAAAATACAAATGCTGTGTAAAAAAAAAAAAGTAGTGATTGGAAGGACCTGCATGCACAATTTGTGAACCTCTGAAAAACAAAGTTTTTGTTTGTTCCCTCATCTACCAGTTCCTTGTTTTGTGAGGAGGGACGACTAGCTGCTCTATGAAGAGATTGATAATCTCGCCTTGTTAACAATTTTAACCTCGTGTATTTTCCTGTGCTAAGTTTCCATCTGTGTGCTAATCGACCCTGCCTCTCCCAAATGTGACACTGACATGTACTTTTTGCTTGGCGTCTGCCGCATTAACTCAAGCTCTCCCATATACAGCTAAATCTAAGTGCTGCCACACACTTTTTATAACAGTTCTTCTCAAATCAATCAGGCAGTTAATCAGTTTCCGAAAATGAACAGAAAGCTACAGTTACACTCTGCAATTATCACTACATCGCACAAACCTGAACTGCTCTAAGGAACTCATCAAAGTCCACAGTCCCTTCGCCATTTGTGTCAATAAGATTGAACAGCTCCCACTCCTGCTCCTTCTGTAGGACCACACCGACTTCACGAATGCCCTTAGAGAACTCATCAAACGATAACTTCTTATTCTGATCATCATCCATTATGCGGAACCGCCTGAAATGAAATCAAAACTTTTTACTACTAATTCTTATGTTTACATGTTTTATGAATCTCCTTACATCTATAAGTGTCAACGTTTAGTGACCGAATTGGGTGAATAAGTCTGTCATCTGCCAGAGTCAGTCGAGTCAGAAACGGACTATAGTTAGTCGACATCTGTTTAGCTCAAACACAAGATTAGTTTAGCTGAAACAGACTATACTAAAAACTCCACTTACACCTAAAGCTTGTGAGGGTGTTAAAACCCCAGAACTTCCTGCAGTACAAATAAAGCATTACCCACACGCGCAACACCTGCGCCAGTATGTCCAGAAATTCCTGACAGTGAATTCTCACCACGGCCTGTGTGCAGTATGTTCAGAAATTCCTGACAGTGAATTCTCAACATGGCATGTGTGCAGTATGTTCAGAAATACTGTAAAAAGAGGCTATAAATCATCCAAACTTGCTCACCATTTGCAATCAAAGCAGATATTTTACTGATTAGTCACTGGATCTTTTAAAGATTGCATGACCAGTTAAAAAGTCAGGAATATCACATGAAAGTGATGACAACCAGTGACAAGGTAAATGAAAAGCCATATTCTATTGGTGAGGGGTTAGTAAAGACTTGCATATTGAATGAGAAACTAGGTCCTCAAGCCACTATCATCATTGGATACTTTACTGTTTTCAGACACCACCATTCAGAGAATTGCTCATATGGCCACCGATACACAAACCAAGTTGTAGAAGAAATACTGATATGTTTTGTGATCCACATTTATGAATCAACCTCAGTAAACATGGCATCCTACTTTGCTTCGTTAGGTATAATGAAGATGAAGACTTCAGGAAGAAATTCTCTGTTGTCTTGACTTACCTGAACGAACCACTCATTCAGAGATATTAAATGCTCTTGATGGATATTTTTAGGCGCAGGGCTTAAACTGAAGGAAAAGCATCAGTGTTAAAGGGCGGCGTTGCAAGCATGACTGAATATTGCTCAGGCATCATTGCAAAAATAAAAAAAGTCGGGCATCCAGAAGGTTTTTCCACTCACTGTATGATCCTCTAGGAGCATCTTGCTGCAAAAAAAAAAAAAGCTCTCCACTAAAATTAACAGTGTGATGATTAACACAGGGAAGATTATAAATGAAATTAAGTCAAGCTTTGGACTCCAGACTGTTCATGACGCTGTGAGAGTATGGACTCAAATCACCAGCCACTCCTGCATGCAGAATGTGAGGCGGTTATCGAGAGGATGGAAAATCTGAGTCAGTAAGGCATCTGTTGAATGAGGAATCCATCATCTGTCAAAAATGTTTTGCGCCTGAAACAGTGACATCTTCTCTAAAGACCCAACAATATGGGAAATGATCCAGGCATACAACACAGACCTAAAACCTAACTATACAGGCACAACAACAATCCCAGGCATAGACAGAAAGGCTGAAGAATGTGACCTAGTACTGCATGCAAAGACCCTTGAACATGTCCACTACGCTTACCCAAAACTCGAATGGCTCCATATATACAATGATGGATCACTGGAGGGAGCAGAAGAAAACAGAGGGGCGGTTCAGTCATCAGGCTGCAAGATAGGACCACAGTGAGAAAGTCATGTGCCTCCGGGAAATTCAACAAACTTTAGAACAGAGCTGCAAGCAAATATTAATGCAACAAAACTGCTTGAGAAAAAAAAAAGACAGCAAGCGTGTGTTCCTGTGCATATCAGTCCTCCAGGTGACTCAAAGAAATCCACAAGACAACACGGAGAGAAAACTGACCTACCAGTTAATTAAACTCTCAGAAATCAATCAAATCATTCACAAATGCCCACTGTGGCGTAACAGGATAAGAATTGGTGGACCGACTTGCAAAAAATGAAACAAAAGAGATACAACACCCCCCTTTATGGTCATTACCAGAAATCAAATAACTCATCCAGAGAAAATAAAGGAATAGTGAAGAGAACAAACCAACAGTAAACATCCACAAGATCCCATCAACAGACTCAATAGAAAACAATATACAATTCCCACATGTATACAATAAAGTAGGTACAATCAACAGTGTGCATGTCAGATGGGACCACAAACAACTGAGCACATTCTGCAGGCTTGCTCACTATACTTTCAGTTTCGAAGAGAAACCTGGTCTCAGAAGCAAAGTGTGCAGAGCAAGCTGTGGGGAACCACAAAGGACCTGGGTGACTTCACAGTCCGACCTGAGAAAAAGAAATTGAATGAAAGAAGAATGAAGGACTGACGGCTAAGCTATCATATATATTTACATCTATATTTAAATCTCTCTTCAGGGAACTTGCAAAAATATTTTTAGACTTGGAAATAAAATGAATGAAGTCAGACAAAAGTTGATAGTCGTGTACAAGAGGAAGACTTTTCCACTTTAAGATAATTTTCAATTCTGCTTTCTCCACCAGAAAGTGATATTCAACACACTGAGTCAACATTTAAAGGCGGCTGGAAACTTTTGAGAATTATCTCCCTGTAAAAGAGGATCCTCGTAAAGGCAACCTTTGGATTAATAACCCTTTCTTGAAAGGGACCAGATCATCTTGAAATAAAAGATAAGTTGATGGAGGTGTCTTCTGATGTCACTTTTGTGTCCAGACATAATGCCACATATGTAAGATTTTCTATCCCTAAGCAGCAGCGGATGTCACATTAGCTGAAAACCCTAATTTTGTCACATTACATCTAACAAATAAATTGTCGCCTACGTATGTATGTGTTTCTGTGTTTGATTAGTGTCAGGTGGGCGGTGAAACAATTTCCCATGATTTGGTGAAATGTGGATTTTAGAAAGCTATGGAACACCGCTTTAAACGATGTTTAAATATTGTTTTCATGCTTTTAAAAAAAATCATAGACATATCTTTATAGTGTCAATCCAGCATAATCAAGGGTGTACATAACCACACAGGACACTTACCTTTGTGCCCCTTTGATCCCACTTGCACCCCTAGCCAGGAATTGAGCCTGTACAAGGTCAAGGGCATCTTTAGCATTGAACCTATTTGCCCTGGCCTTAGCCTTGACATCCTCGTTAAGTCGGGTCATGTCTGCCATATTTATTACTTCCTGTATGGGAAACAGATGCACACTTTAAGCCTGTTTTGTCACAGCCTTCAGTTTCACGGGGGCCTCATGGTCATAAGAATGGCTGATAACAGAGTCAAAAACTGAGTGCACTAAAGAGTTCAAAGGGAGTAGATCAATCGGCAGACCAAGAGGGATGTGAAAGGATATTACACTGATAAACCTACAAACACTTAAAGTCACCAGCTGGAAGGAGAAGGTCAATCAGTGGAGGCACTTAATATCTGCAGGAAAAACCTCAAAGATTTGAAATGCTGAAGAAGAAGATGAGACAAACTGGCAAATATCCTCAAAACAGGTCGGCATAAGGACAGTCCAGAAGATGCTAAAACAATAATATGCCCCCACCCTTACATATGGACACTCAAATCAATAATGGCAAAACTGCATTTATTGATTACATTCCAACATTCTTGCAAATATATTATAAAGAGGACATATACTTCTGTGCAAATTAATAAAAAAAAACACAATAATACATTGTATATAAAATATAATCAAATATACATAAGCAATAAAGTTAATACTGATTACAAGAACAAAACAGTTATAGCTGAGACGTCATGGCATTGACATTCTGCTAAACAAAGATGCTCTCCTAGCCTTTTTTCCTGGCAAAATTGGGAATCACACTATCAAAATCAATCATTTTTGCAAGATCAGATGCAATACTGAGTCTTGCCTAATCTATCAGTGGCCCTTGTGATATGGCCGACCTTAGATACATTTGTTCAAATCAGCTTTAGTTTGCTGAGTTAGCGCTGCAGAGGCAACAGAGGCAGGAATTGTTAACAGGCAGAGGCAACAGTGGCAGGAATTTTTAACAGGCAGAGGCAACAGTGGCAGGAATTATTAACAGGCAGAGGCAACAGTGGCAGGAATTTTTAACAGGCAGAGGCAACAGTGGCAGGAATTATTAACAGGCAGAGGCAACAGTGGCAGGAATTTTTAACAGGCAGAGGCAACAGTGGCAGGAATTATTAACAGGCAGAGGCAACAGTGGCAGGAATTGTTAACAGGCAGAGGCAACAGTGGCAGGAATTATTAACAGGCAGAGGCAACAGTGGCAGGAATTATTAACAGGCAGAGGCAACAGTGGCAGGAATTGTTAACAGAATACGGTGAAATTTTTCAAAGTGCTTCTAGCTTGTATGTTTTCAAGCAATTCAGTAGCTTCAATGGATGAACATGCAGCAAATGACTTATCTTCATTACAAGATTTTCAGTCATATCAGCTGGATGGTGATCAGCAAGTAATTTTGATTTTTCTTTCAGTTTATCTTAAGAAATTGATAGGTACTTCCAGAGGAAGAACTTGTCAGAAATGCTCAATGCAGTATTGAAATGAAGTCACTCCACCAATGTTATTCAATATTACACAGAAATCAGACTTTCTGAAATATGCTTCCTTATGAGATACATCCATTTTATCTTTTTTTTTTTTTTACAAATATGATTCTTCTGTAGCACTTTATTATAGAGCCAACCACTTTTGCGTTAATTTCACCCCCAGTTCCACAGTTCTAGTTCTCTTATATGTACCAATCAGAAGCAATATGATTAGCTAGGCTCCACACACTTGTCTAGCTGTCCCAGTGTTCAATGAAGACTGATTTGCCAGCTTGAAATCAAGCTTTTAAACTGACACTTTGACATCCAAAGTTGCATCCACATGGTGAAAATAAAGCTACTTAACATTGGTCAAGTATTGTTGAGGCCCACCTAAGCCTGCTTTTTTATCAGTTTTATTGAGCACCAGGTTTGGTCTACATACATAGGAAAGTTCCCTAAGGTGTATGGGAGGTCCATAGAAGATGGCGCTGGTATCACTGAAATGTCCAGAGAAGGACTAAAAAAATTCAATAATTTCATCAACACCTGTAATTGCGCTATTTAATTTGTCTCCTTGAATTTCTTTTAACATCAAAGTTAGCATCGACTATTCTTTCTTAACCATCTGTGCCTTTTATAAACCCACCAATTCTCATTGCTATATTCTCTGTCTTCCCCCATTCTCTTGAAAAATTCTATACCATTCTCTCAAATGCTTAGACTCTATGTAGCTTGTGCTCTCATGACTTTGATTTCTTGAGTAAGGCACAAGATTTTCTGGGTTTTTCCCGTGCTCGCCTTTACCCTGAACATATTCTCACTGCCCACTAAACCTAAACCTGCTCCTGACAGATCTAAATTTATCTTAACTTAATAAGTTAATACCCTAATAATCTGGCTGTTTCTAGAAACTTCCAACGTCACCCTACTATTTCCCGCTCTCATCCTGACACAAGTAATTTCCTCAGTGACCACCCTAGAGTGGTATACAAGCGAGACCGCACAATCTTAAGAACATACTTGTCAGACTGCCTCCAATCTACACAGCACTTCCTTTCAATACTTTAAAATGTACAAGATGAAAAACATGTCCATTTGTGATACAAACTACTTCAGTCTGCTACCCAAAGGGTTTATTTCACATTAGAGAAGCATATACTAGTGAAACATGCAACCTTATTTATGCCATCACCTTGCAAACAATGTAAAAAGGCATATACTGGAGAAATCGGTAGCAAGCTAGCAGATCGCTTCCATGAACATCTTGCTGATATCCATAAGGCTCTTAAACCTGCCTTCCTCATAATTTAACAGTTCTGACAATCAAGGTGAAAGCCGAAAACGATATCTCAGTCAAATATTTAATTAAATTTTACTCTGGAGATCAAACCAACCGCTACTGCTTACATTACAAAATCAGGCACTCTTTCGAATACCGGTCCCAAATTATTCACTGTTAAAAAAAATCTTTTTCAGGGCCTCAAGAGTCTTCGGTAGTACAGTTGTAAGTATTCCACCTGTCATGAGGGTGACTGGTTTTCGATGCCCCAGCTGGATAATACATTTTTTTTAGCCCTTAAAGGGCAGTTGACCTGTTGTGTTGGGGTTTACAGCTAGGCTGCGATATCTGCTCAACACATCCGATCTCAGCAAAATCCTAATTAGTCGCTTTTTAGGAGGCAGTGGATCTATATCTATTGATTTTTTTCTTAAACAATGGTAATGTGAACAATGGATCAAAAACTATTCCTTCCCACGACGCTTAAACAATGGATCAAAAACTATTCCTTCCCACGACGCTTAAACAGTGGATCAAAAACTATTCCTTCCCACAACGCTTAAACAGTGGATCAAAAACTATTCCTTCCCACGACGCTTAAACAGTGGATCAAAAACTATTCCTTCCCACGATGCTTAAACAGTGGATCAAAAACTATTCCTTCCCACGATGCTTAAACAGTGGATCAAAAACTATTCCTTCCCACGATGCTTAAACAGTGGATCAAATACTATTCCTTCCCACGATGCTTAAACAGTGGATCAAAAACTATTCCTTCCCATGGCGCTTAGCTGAACGTCTCAACATTGCAATCCATGAGCAATAACAGGAAAAGTGGAAACATGATGATGGCATAAATGTTGTTACTTCATAACCTATTATTATTAAGGCTCTCAAAGGGATGTTTTACACAGTGAATAATTTGGGACCGGTAAATAGAAGAGTGCCGAAAATCTTTACATTAAGTTTTGGTATTCTCTTCACTCTTCTTAGGGGAGATCCCAAAAAATCAACATCAAAATTTGATTTCATTTATTTATTTACCTTGTTCATACCCCCCCCCCCCCCACACCCACCCTTTTCTAATTTCATATGCACTTTATTTAGTTTAGTTTATTCAATCAATCAATCATTATTATAATATTTCCTCCATACACATATACTAGTGTCATACTTAGGTTTAAAGTTTTTTTTTTTTAGTACTACGCTGATTAAGATTTCTTTGGTAGAAACATTCCGTTGTATTTGAGTGCATATTTTCCGTTGAGTAACATCTTATTATTCTTATGATTTTATGTTGTATTTACTAAATAATTTAGCACTGCAAGCATATTTTATTAATATTATTTATTTTTATTTTTTGCTTGTCAACTTTCATTCCTCCCATGCTGGTTGCACTGTCAAATTGTCATGAAAGCCCTCTGCTCGATACATCAGTTTTGTTTTCGATGTTTTATACTACCTACTACTAACTAGTATAATTATAATCTGTGCTATACTATTTTTATGGACTTTTTTTTTAAAAATGCATATGATAATTAATCATCCATCATGCATTGCATGTGTCTTGTAGCTTATGTCTACAACTACAAACTGTACAAATATTTCTGATTTCTAGTTTCAGTGGTTTTCACAAGGTATTAAACATAACGCAGAAGAAATGTTTGTTCAACAACGGAATCTTCTACTCTTGAACAAACATTGTGAAATAACATAAATAAACAAGAATCACAACAAACAAAGCTCACGTGTCGACAATGAATGCGCCAAAACAATAAATGTTAAATGTCCGAACAGGATCCTTCATTGAAATAATACAAAATAGGGAGGTGTTAATTGTTTTTACTTTATACTGACTCACTGTTCCAGACAATATTACAATCTAGTATCCAAGAAAGGTGGATAGATAGCCATAGTAAATGTTATCCACAAGACTCGTTTAATCGCCTCTCTAGAGAGGGACAATGTGTTACATTCAGACTAAAAAAAGGGCATCATAAGAGACAGAAGGATGGAAGAAAAGCTAAAAGAATAAGAATTCCAGGCATAATTACAATTTCCAGTATCCGTCTGAGAAAAGTAACAGCTATCCTAAGACATTAATTCAGAAGATTAAACAGAAATGAATGCCCTTTAACTTGCAACCAGTTTCAATGTACAGTTTGAAAAGATTCCCCCTCACCTCCCCAATTTTTCCAGTTTATCGACCACCCCCTTTTCCCCTCAATTCCTCCTTTTATTAAATGGAGGTTATGCCAAAGAAGGCTGCAAGGGGGTTTTGCTACGCACACAAAGTAGACAATAGGAAGTATATTTCCAATATTGTTTTTCTTTTTAGAAATGTGGGCTTGTTCCCTTCATGGGCCGTCCTTGAGCTGCATGGGCTCTGGAACAAGGTACCACTCCCCCACCCAATTTTCCCCTTTCGGCTTGTTTCCCCCCAGGCAGGACAGAAATCAGTACAGAAGAAAATGGAAGAAATCAGAAAATTATAGACACAATTGAGTCGCTTGTGGGAAATTATAATATCTGTGCATTAAATGACTGAGCATATTGAGGCAAATAATCACTATAAGCAGGTATCAGTGGCCACTGAGGATGAAATAAGTGTCTTCATCCACCAGCACATTCGACCAGGTGATGTTATCACTCATATAGATGGCTTAGTGATTCGATGCCCGGAATTGTGGTTGGTGGGTACAAAATAAACAATTTACGTTATGCTGATGAGACAGTCTTGATTGCAACAAGTCAGAAAAAAACTACAGGAAATGATAGACATTGTGGTGTTAGAAAGTGCAAAAATGGGCCTCAGTTTGAATAATGGGAAGACAGAAGAAATGGTGGTATCAAAGAAACGAATTATTCCTAAATGTGTAATAAAAGTCCATGGTGTTATTTTAGGACAAGTACAGAAATGTAAGTATCTGGGCACATGGATAACATCAGATGGAAGATGCATAACTGGGATAAGAAACAGAATATGACAGGCAAAAACTGTATTTGATAAAATGAAAAACATCTTGTGCAATATTTCCTTGTCATTGAGAGTTGCTACATACATCCAGTTTTAACATATGGCTGTGAATCCTGGACAATTGGTAGGCAGGCCAAACAATTTCATGAGGCCTCAGAGATGTGGTTTTACAGAAGAATGCTTAAAATACATTGGACAGCCAAAAAGAGCAACAAAGAGCTTTTCGAAGAGACGGAAGCCCAAAGACAACTTATCACAGACATCAGAAGGAGACAGTCATCATTTTTCGGCCATGTTATGAGAAGAGGGAAAATAAAACATGCTGTGACCACTGGAAAGATCTGCGGAAGGAGGGATAGAGTAAGACAACGAGAGAAGATGCTTGACCGTCTTGTTGCATGGCATGGAGGTGTGTCGGCACACGAACTGATACATGCTGCAGGAGATCGCAGATTGTGGGCAGGCTTGATCGCCCACGCCAGTCAGCAAGGCACATGATGATGATGATGCTGAGTGATGCATGGCTTACGAACTGGCTGGGCATGCACATCGCAGGTGAATGAAACGTCAGTAAAAGTAGAAAGTGAGGCATTCAGTTTAACTATATCTAGCATGACGATGCAGTTAGCAACTATACAGACAGTAACTCACGCAGCGGTAGTGACAGACACAATCAACATGATTAAGATTATCCAAACTGGCAAACTCCGCCTAGAATGAGTTAACAAGATCCGGAAGTCCCGTCTCGAGTCACAATGTTAGCGGTATACATCAGGACTCGCTGGCGTGAAATGAAATGAAAGAGCCGATGGACTGGCCGTGTCTGCAGTGGTAACTATATGAACAGGGTTGACACACCGAATACGCTGCGTTCCACAGATGCTAAGACAAAGGAGTCAGAGATAGCCACCGGTTGGAAATGGATATTAAACGAAGAGAAGCAGAAACCGGCTATGATGCAAAGAAAGAGATATGCCAGTCAACCCCTACTGGGTGGATTAACCATAGAGACACTAAGATGGCTGCTACAACAGAGAAGGGCATACAAATGGGTTGAACCGATGTGCTCGAATGTCGATACGAGTAACAAGTACATTAAATTATACAGTTAATAGATTTTTTAAAAAGTTAATTGCATGTCCTTTACAGGACTTTGCAGAACCAACACCAGCGTTTTTGGGCTGTTGTAATATTTCCAGACAAATATTACGCTCAGTATTGCCATTGCTACTGAACGGTCAGCTCTTAGTATCACTGTCGAAATGCAAGACAAACCGTCTGCAGCTGGAATCGAACCCGGCACCCCGACATTACGAAGTGCGTTCGTAACACCTAAGCCATAGACGCCGATGAATAGATAAAGGGTATGCGAAAGAAGCATGATAGGGCCTGTAGGTTGGCAAGCCACTTGATGACGATGAATAGATAAAGGGTATGCGAAAGAAGCATGATAGGGCCTGTAGGTTGGCAAGCCACTTGATGACGATGATATTTTGTTACGGATGTACCAAGGACACTGCCTTCTCTAATACTGGAGCTGGCCGTGTACCAAGGACAAGTGGCGGGATTGGTTGAAAATTGTGCTTTGTGATGCTGTGGGCTGCGTGTTATTGATTAGATCATCTACAGCGTTGGCTTGTAAATGTCTTGATACGGAGTTTGTCTTTGGTCACATGAGTGAAAATGGACAGAGACACTGGAATTCTGCACTGCAAAACAGCTGCACCAGTCTATGGGATTAGAGAACGTTGAAGTAAGGACTGGTCTGAAGCAAAATAGTCAGACACCCTAACCTTTAATTCACGACAAGAGGTTAATACTCTTCAGAAACAAGGGAAGAAAAACTAGGAACATTTTCAGTGAACTGAGAGAAGCTATAAATCATTTGCAAAAGGTAGCTAGACAGTGTACCAACGACTACTGGATCCAATTATGTGAAAGCATTAAAAATGCTAGCAGTAGTGGTAATGTTAGAGGCATGTATGTGGGAATAAAGAAGGCCTTCGGTCCTACTATTAAAAAAGCGCGCAGCTAAAGAATTTGAATGGAGAGATTATTAATGACAAGAAGAAGCAGCTAGATAGATGGATGGAATATTATCAGGAGCTGTATTCACCTGATACTATACTAACAGATAGTGCTCTCAATGCAATGAAGACGCTTCCAACTCTTGACCATCTGGACATATTTCCAACACTTGTAGAAGTTAGGAATGCTATTGATAAACCGACTTCTGGAAAAGTCCAAGGCAGAGATGGAATTCCTTTTGAGATAATCAGGAGTGGGAAAGACATTCTAACCCCACACATCCATCAGCTAATAACACACTGCTGGCAAGAGGGACATGTTCCGCATGATTTCAACGACGCAAGCTATATACAAGAACAATGGTGATTGGAGTGACTGCAGTAACAACAGGGGAATATCACTGCTGTATACTGTTGGAAGAGTACTTGCCAGAATTGTTCTGCGAAGACTCCAGATTCCAGGAGAACATGTTTACTCATAGTCACATTGTGGCTTTCATGGGAACCGATCTACCACCGATATGATATTTTTATTACGACAGTTGCAGGAAAAATGACGTGGGGGAAAAATCAGCCACTGTATGTTGCTTTTATTGATCTTACCAAGGCATTTCATTTGGTTAGTCGAAAAGATCTGTTCAACTCACCTATACATATTTGGTGTCCACCTACCCTACTAAGCATTATTGAGTTGTTCCACACAGGTATGAAAGGTACAATCAACTTTGATGGTGTAACATCGGAGGGGGTTGTAATCAACAATGGAACGAAGCAGGGATGTGTACTTGATCCTCCTCTCTTTGGAATTTACTTCTCACTTCTTTTGGAACATGCCTTTTGAGATCAGGACGATGGTATATTCATCCATTCTCGATCCGATGACAACCTTTACAATGCTCGAAGGCTTAAGGCCAAAACCAGGATAAGAAAGGTACTTATCAGAGAGCTGCTGTTTGCAGATGATGCCGCAATAACCACCCACTCGGAGGAGAAGCTGCAATGTTTACTATTTGCATTTACTGATGCATGCTGTGAATTTGGACTAACAATCAGCCAAAAGAAGACATAGGTTATGGTGCTAGGTGTTAATGATAGACCTGCAGTCTACATTGATGCTATAGAGTTGGAGACAGGTGACTATTTTACCTGTCTGGGTTCCACAGTTAATAACAAACTATCCCTGGGACAAGAAATCAACATCAGGATAATTAAGGCAGAAACAACAATGAACAGATTAACAACAACTGTTTGTGAGAAAGATCAAGATTAAAACAAAAACTATTATCTATCAGGCTTGTGTTCTCAGCACTCTGCTTTGTGCCAGCCATTAATTTTCAATTTATTCGCACCAGGAGAGATGACTAAATAGTTTCACATGCGATGACAAAGAAGAATACTTGGCATTAATTGGCAGGACAAGATCACAAACACTGAGGTACTGGAAAGAGCAGGTATTACAAGTCTTCATAATGCTCAGTCTACGAAGGCTCAGTTGGCTGGGTCACACCTGGAGAATGGAGGATGGCAGAGTCCTTATGGACATCCTTTATGATGAGTTAAAGACGGTTAGATGATGTCAGGGCGACCTGTATTAGGATATAAAGATGTGTGCAAGAGGTATATGAATAATACGGGTATTGAGGTGGACTTGTGGGGGGGGGGGGTCATGCTATGGAAAGTGTTGTGTGGAGCGGGCAACACCAGGAAGGGAATGATAATAAAGGAAGACACGATTGCAGAAAGGATGAGAGCTGAGCGTTTGAGAACAAACAGACTAAACGTAAATGTGGACAACAATGGTCCTAAAACACCGTGCTAAAATTGTGGAAGGCTTTCCTTAACACCAGCGGGTCTTGTTAGTCACACTCACCATCGCCATGGACTGTGAGTTCCATGCCTCCTCATGGAACCAATCAATCAATTTATATATATATATATATATATATATATATATATATATATATATATATATATATATATATATATATATATATATATATATAATATATTAGACAAGAGATTTAAATAATAATACTACTAATCTTGTATCGCCCGTTGAAACACAAGACTGCAGACCAAATTACGATAAACACTTCACGAGACGTGTTCTCCTGATTGCGTTTTGCATTTTTGTTGACAAAATTATATATTTAATCACACGCCAATCCTCCATAAACGCCTAGGACACGCTTGATTACAGTGTTATTATTCGTGGCTTTCCTAACTGGCTTCAGGTAACACATGAGTGAATATTATATAAATAAATTAATCACAATTTTCTCCTGCCCACAAAATAAATCTATTGTATTGACCTTACCTCTCGTTGGCTGCTTGTCGCGGATTGACTAAGTGCTCACACACACATAAATTTATATCGGTTTCTATAGAAACGGAATCGTTTATTTAAAGTGAGACAGAGGTTCGTCTGGCGAACTAGATGCAAACCTTTGACGATCTAGAGTGGCGATATGCCTATACTGTGTGAGTGTCCCAGTTGATACAGCTTGCAATGTAAAACGTTGAATCAATTTTCGACATCTGTGCCAAGTGACCCGGATCTGGATTGGCTAGGAATTGTTAATATGCATTATTGATGTACAGAGAGGCCTGTCAAGCTGACACATACACATTCATACACAACAACACACACATACACCCCACACGTGGAAGGTATGCTAACACATATACACACACGCAAGCGTCTAGACATTCCACCGATAGGGAGGTCGACTGATGCAGGAGGGCAGAGGTAGTTTCTCTGTGGCTCTCTCTCTCTCTCTCTCTCTCTCTCTCTCTCACACACACACACACACACACACTCACACACACACGCCAAGGAGGGCAGAGGTAGTTTCTCTGTGACTCTCTCTCTCTCTCTCTCACACACACACACACACACACTCACACACACACGCCAAGGAGGGCAGATGTAGTTTCTCTGTGACTCTCTCTCTCTCTCTCACACACACACACACACACACACACACACACACGCACGCCAAGGAGGGCAGAGGTAGTTTCTCTGTGACTCTCTCTCTCTCTCTCTCTCTCACACACACACACACACACGCACACACGCCAAGGAGGGCAGAGGTAGTTTCTCTGTGGCTCTCTCTCTCTCTCTCTCACACACACACACACACACACTCACACACGCCAAGGAGGGCAGAGGTAGTTTCTCTGTGGCTCTCTCTCTCTCTCACACACACACACACGCACACACGCCAAGGAGGGTGGAGATAGTTCCCATGCACACACATTTACAGATTATAAGGGAGAGAAAAGACAGAAAGTCAGACCCTTTTTAAATAACACTAGGTTTAAAACAAGGTGATGCTCTGTCCCCACTTCTTTTCAACTTGGCCCTGGAGAAAATTAAAAGGAAATTGAAACAAGAGTGTACTATACGAGGATCTACAATAACACTTAGGTGTGCAGATGACATTGATATCGTTAGAGAAAATGAACTAGAGACTGTAAAATACTGACTCTCTTAAAAGAATCAGCTCAGAAAATGGGACTAGTCATCAATCAAGATAAGACAGAATATATGATAACTGAACAGGATAAGGTTATAAACTCCAGCCACATACAAGTCGATAATATGAGAATCAAACGAACGGAAACATATAAGTACTCCGGTACAGACTTGAACTGCTCCTACATGCTGAGAGAATAAATACAATCTAGAATACAACCTGGAAATAAAGCATACAATGCCCTTCAAAATCAGTTAAAGTCAAAGTGTCTGTCTCGCAACACCAAGATCAAAATATAAAAAAAACGTTGATAAGACCAGCCGTTTGATATGGCTCTTAAACTTGGAGCACAACTAAAAGAGATGAGGCCTTATTACAGGTTTACGAAAACAGAGTCTTACGACTAATCTTTGGACCCATCAAAGACGCAAACAGCGGGGAAGGAAAAGTGAGAAGCAACAACGAAATTCATAATCTGTTTTAATGACCATTGATCACTGGCATCATAAAAGCTAATAGATTGAAATGGTTGGGGCAGACTGAAAGAATGCCAGATGAAAGAGAAATAACAACTGTATACACAAGGGAGATGAAGGTAGACCACGAAGCAGACCAAGAAGACGTGGAGAGATAATGTCCAGACAGACCTACAAACACTTGGTGTCACCAGCCAGAAATAGAAGGCCAGCAAGAGAGACGAGCGGAGGCGGGTGATATCTACAACAATAAACCCCAAAGGGCTCGGAATGCTAAAGAAGAAGACAGCTGCAGTTACTTTTATCTTTACCTTTAGCTGCAGTTTTCTGCTAAAACATGTTCTTTATAATACGTAACTACCATCAGTGATTAACTTTTCTAGTAGGTTGTTTATTTCTTCATGTTTCACACAATCTAATGCCTTTGTATAGTCAATGAAGCATAAATAAAGACATTTTTTTTTACTTCTACAACTCTTTCCGAAAGAGGACTGAGGACATTGTTTGCACACTTTCTTTCTACAAATCCCAACTGTTCTTCACAAATGTATGGTTTAATCTTGTTTTTTTATTCTTTTTATCATTATTATCAGTAATAATTTTTTGTCACATGACTCATAAGACTTGTGGTGCAATATTCTTTACATTTTAAAGTGCCTGGTTTCTTTGTCAGAGCAATAAATATAGATTCTAATAGGTCACAAGAAATGTATCCACTATTATACATGTCATTTAACGATTTTGTTATCACTCTAATAATAAGAAGAAACTCGCAAAGGGGAGCATGTACAGCAGGAGTCTACCAATCATCAGTAGAAGTAACCTCTCGTCGACAAATGTTTCGGCCCACGAGCTTCTAGAAATTTTCAGAAAGTGGGCCACCGACGGCTCTGCTATAGATGCAGTCAGAAAGGGGGGTTATGGAATATACATTAAACCCCCTAGCAGTAGAGTAGAAACTCTCTCTTTACCAGCAGGTGACATCTGCACTAACTTCAGAGCTGAGGCAACTGCCCTCCTTTCTGCAGTCCAATATCTTATCACTCAAGAACACAGAGGGCACCAAATTGTTTTACTTAGTGACTCATTGTCTGTTCTCCAAGCACTATCAAGCAAAAAAAAAACAAGACAAACTAATTGCAGATCTAAGGACCAACATTGGCTTACTCTCCAAGGAAGCAGAACTGGTCTTGCAGTGGATACCAGCCCACTGTGGTATTCAAGGAAATGAGAGAGCAGATGAGTTGGCAAAAGCAGGGAGTAATCTTCCACAATCTCATCCACCACACAGCTACAAGGAAACCAAAACAGCACTAAAGCAGTCTTTCAAGCGGGAGTGAAGAAAGCAGAATAGAGATTACAGACCAGAGAGAGACAGCATAAACAAACTCAACAGGAAAGAACAAACATCAATTTTTAGACTTCGGACTGGACACTGTGGTCTTCGAGCACACCTGTACAGGATAGGCATAAAAGAATCTGCTGCCTGTGATTGTGGAGCAGAAAGACAGACCCCTGAGCACATACTGCAGCACTGCCCTTACCTCTCCCAGCAAAGACTGTGGATCTGGCCCAGGGGATCCACATTGCGAGAGAAGCTATGGGCGACCGGTGGCGACCTTAAACGCACAATCCTATTTGTGACTCTGACGGGACTCAATGTGTAGCATGACTGATGTCGAACGCAGAAGAAGAAGAAGAAGAAGAGAGTGGGCCAACCTGAGTTCATGAAGCTCAGGGTTGGTTTCCCCTGCTGCACGTATAATAAATAAACAGTCAATGCTCTCTGTATGCAACACTTTAGGGCGGTGAAGACGGAGGAAAAGGGGGGGGGGGGGGGATATTGTGAGCCTGAGGATCCAGGACCGCACGGCTAGTGCTGTCGCCACGTAATGTGAAGGTCAGGATGTTAATTTTTGTTCCGGACAGACAAACTCAACCTTAATGGGGGTCGAACACGGGTCTCCCGCTTGAAAGCGCGATGTTGTAATCGCTCGGCCAGCCGCTATTAATATTATTTCAATTCCAAAATGTCCCAGAGCGTCAATTTCCTCCAAAGTGATTTTGCCTGGTCCAGGTGTCTTTCCGTATAATACACATGTGTGCCCACGTTCTTGACGATGTACCAAAACGCACCGGTGCGCTCTCTTCTGATGGCGTATCCTAATGTGTTCTGTCCATGCTATTTTTTACCGCACATGTTGACTTTTTCTGGACTGGACAACAAAGCCAAGAGCAAAGTAAGACATGTCGGTAGCTTTAACTTAATCACAATTAACCAGCACAATAGACAAACGTGCAGCAATTAGCTGGCTTGGCTCTCAGGCGGCAGACCAGTGTTCCAGTCGATAAGGGTGGTGGAGATTTTGTCTGTTGTAAACAAAATCATTCCTCGCTAGCTATGGTCTGTGGCGCCAAAAGCGAAAATACATGGAAAACATTGTCATGGAGGTGGAAGCTAACCATCAGAACAACGAATCCAAATAGTTTTTAGTTTTTTTTTAAAGAACTGAAGACTGTAAAACGAGGACATCAACAAAGCATTTTTAGTTTAAAAGATTACCGTAGGAAAATGATAAATAATAATAAGAACATATGTAATGTATGGAAGGAATACTTTGTTAAATTGTGAAACTGTGAAACTCCACTTAATACCTATCCACAGGAAGAGATATTAACATGTGAACCAAATATTAAAGAGCCTGATTTTGAATAAGTACTGTATGTCATAACACGGCTTAAAAACAATAAAGCAACTGGTGCTGATGGAATTGCAGCTGAACTTTTAAAAGAAGGTGGTCCTGCCTTATATGTGAAGATATATTAGTTTGGAAGACGGAGAAACTACCCCATGAATGGAAAATATCTTTATTAATACCCATTTTTAAGAAAGAAGACAAGAATAAGTGAAAATTATAGAGGAATATCACTGTTATCTTCAAGCTATAAGATAATATCGGCGGTACTGCTAAACAGGCTAAAACCATACGTCGAAGACATATTTGGAGATTACCAGGCGGGTTTCTGACAGAACAGATCAACAATAGATCATCTATTAATTTTACGGCAATTAGCAGAGCAAAAATAGGAATATAGAGAAGATGTACATAATGTATTTTTGTGGATTTTAAGAAGGCGTATAATGGTGTACATAGAAACAGTTGATGGAATGCTTTGAAGGACTTTGAAATACCAAAAAAGTTAATTAGCATGACCAAACTATGTACGGAAGACACTCGTAAAATGGTTGTATATAAAGTCAGACCCTTTTCAAAAGTTCATCTTTTTTCATAATTGCCGTCCTTTTTAGGACAACATTTTTCGTTATTTGAAGCCCTACTCTGGCTCTTGCCAGGGGCCGCAATATAGCCCGGCCATAAATATGGCTGAACGCGGTTTCTGGGACCTCTCCACGGCGATCCTCGTCCACATGGTAGCACTTTATGTCATCGGGTGTTTATCGCTTGTGGGATGTCCTGGTGGGGTAGAAAGTCAGTCAGACCCTTTTTAAATAACATCTGGTTTAAAGCAAGGTGATGCTCTGCGCCCACTTCTTTTCAACTTGGCTCTGGAAAAAAAATATAAAGAAAATGAAACAAGAGTGTACAATATGAGAAGCTACAAGAATACTTGGATATGCTGATGACATTAATATCGTTGGAGAAAATGAACTAGAGACTGTTGAAACATTGACTGTCTTAGAAGAATCAGCTAAAAAAATTGGACTAGTTGTCTATCAATATAAGACAGAATACATGATAATAACTAGACAGGATAAAGATATTAACTCGGGCCACATACATCTGATATCTGCAGCAATGAACACCAAGGGCTCGGAATGCTGAAGGAGGCCAACCAAAGCGAGATGGATGGAGGCGGGTGATATCTGCAGCAATGAATCTCAAGGGCTCGGAATGCTAAAGGAGGCCAACCAGAGAGATGAATGGAGGCGGGTTATATCTGCAGCAATGAACCTCAAGGGCTCGGAATGCTGAAGAAGAAGAAGAAGAAGAAGAAGAAGAAGAAGAAGAAGAAGAAGAAGTAGAAGAAGAAGTGGTCTGTGACTCTAAATGCTCAGGCACCTTATTCTTGGCCCCGCACGGTATTAAATACAGTTATCACATTCAGCAATTTGCCTTGTAATGCAAACAATCTTATGGGATAGTAACATCATCTTCTTTTTATATCATGTGTCACATCGCTTTGGTTGTCATATGTCGGTCCACTTCTGCCTTGTTTACTTTCAGTAATTTCTGACCAGATTGTCTTCCATGCCATGATGTCAAACATCATCCTCTCTCTCGATCTCTCTCGATCTCTATCTCTCGAGATCTCTTTCCATCTCTCTCTCCATTTCT
>CAJHNH020000114.1:759319-799319 GCA_905116865.2 Candidula unifasciata | reverse complement strand
CATACATACATACATACATACATACATACATACATACATACATACATACATACATACATGCAGGCAGGCAGGCAGGCAGGCAGGCAGGCAGGCAGGCAGGCAGGCAGGCAGGCAGGCAGGCAGGCAGGCAGGCAGGCAGGCAGGCAGGCAGGCAGACAGACAGACAGACAGACATACAGACACAGACACATAAATAGACGCAGAGATTGGTCGACAGGTAAACATATTTTTTTTTTACACATGAAAAATTACAAGACAGACACATTAAAGGACTGACGGTTACATACAGGAAGACAGATAGACACACTGACAGAGAAATGCACACGCAGACAGACACTTGGGCGTACAAACGAAAGGATGGATGGAGAGACAGACAATAAAGCAATATTCCAACTGTTCTAAACCAGAGAATCTGGGAGCCCTGGCCATGGCCTACTACACACTGACCACATTTCTGGCCACGGTGGTGGGTATAGTCCTAGTGGTGCTGGCTCGACCCGGCTACAGCAGCGCCAGCATGCCAAGCACTGACGGCTTCTCCAACAACACCAGGATTGTCGATAGTCTGCTGGACATCATCAGGTGAGTCAGCTGCCTAGCAAGGTCAGGTGGTACCCGGTGCGGAAAACATCCTGTCACCTTTCTCTCTCTCTCTCTCTCTCTCTCTCTCTCTCTCTCTCTCTCTCTCTCTCTCTCTCTCTCTCTCTCTCTCTCTCTCTCTCTTGTATATATATATATATATATTTTATTTTAAATTAAAAAACACTTTTTCATGGAAGCCAAACTGGGTGAATTTAAAAAGACAGTGAAGTTCATGTAGGTGACATCACTGATGATATAGATAATCTACTTCAAGTGAACGGAAGAAGAAGAAGTCTAATTTATGCCATTTTGGAAACCCCCCCCCCCCCGTTCCCCCCCTCCCCCCCATGCCTCAGCAATGACACTCTGGGTTAGGTGAGTCGAGATGAGATTAGATACGATGAAACCATATGGATTAGGTTAAACGAGATGAGATTATGTACGATGAAACCATATGGATTAGGTTAAACGAGATGAGATTAGATACGATGAAACCATATGGATTAGGTTAAACGAGATGAGGTGAGATACGATGAAACCATATGGATTGGGTTAAACGAGATGAGATTAGATACGATGAAACCATATGGATTAGGTTAAACGAGATGAGATTAGATACGATGAAACCATATGGATTAGGTTAAACGAGATGAGATTAGATACGATGAAACCATATGGATTAGGTTAAACGAGATGAGATTAGATACGATGAAACCATATGGATTAGGTTAAACGAGATGAGGTGAGATACGATGAAACCATATGGATTAGGTTAAACGAGATGAGGTGAGATACGATGAAACCATATGGATTAGGTTAAACGAGATGAGGTGAGATACGATGAAACTATATGGATTAGGTTAAACGAGATGAGGTGAGATACGATGAAACCATATGGATTAGGTTAAACGAGATGAGGTGAGATACGATGAAACCATATGGATTAGGTTAAACGAGATGAGGTGAGATACGATGAAACCATATGGATTAGGTTAAACGAGATGAGGTGAGATACGATGAAACCATATGGATTAGGTTAAACGAGATGAGATTAGATACGATGAAACCATTTGGATTAGGTTAAACGAGATGAGGTGAGATACCACGGGATGTGAATATATGAAATGGAAACCTCTGCGTGTATAAGCGACGCGTGAGAAATTTACGTTATGTAAAGAGATGTTGATGTTCAAGTGTGGTCGTTGTTAAAAATTGCGGCGTTGATGCTAAAGAGTTTTACTGATTTTGTTACTCATATGTGAAGACTTGATGTTGAAATTTGCAGTATTGGCGTAAGCGTGGGATAATGAGATAATAAAGGGTACAGTTTTGAGGTTGAATAGTAGAGTTTTGATGTTGAAAAGTAGAGTGTTGGCGTTGAAGAGTAGGGTTTTCATGTTTAAGAGTGGAATTTAATGTTAAAAAGTGGAGTTGTTATGTTGATTAGTGGAGATTTTGCACTGAAGAGTGGAGTTTTAACATTGAAGAGTGCGATGTTAAACTAAATTTCGAAATTTGATGTTTTAAAGATGATCGAATTTCTGTTGTACACACTGGAGTATTGATTAAAAAAAAAATGCTATTTACTGTGAAGGTTGGGACTTAAAAATTATACATTGTGGGGGGGGGGGGGGGGGGGGTCTAGAGGCACGGTGTCCGCCTTGAGTGCTAGATTTTTTTTACGTGGACTTGGACTTGGACTTCTAGTAATTACCCCTGCCTGGTCTCTGTGTAGTGAGTTCGGACGCCCGTGTGCAGTTTTCCGCACTTAAAATATTCCTTGGCAGTTGGAAATCGAAAAGAGTAGCCTAACGGCGCTGTCCTGGCAAAATTTGGAGTTACAAATCTACCCAAAGTATTTCAGGATCCTCGCCAGTGCTATAGACTTGAGTTGGAAGAAAAACTGAGCCCTTGTTGGTTGCTACCCATGTGCCATGATGTTGATCCGTTGTTCAAACCTCAAAGCTTTAAACATTTTCATTGTTCGCCTCTTTCAGCCAGTGTTTTCCTACAAATTTAGTGACCGCCTGCTTTCAGAAGGTGAGGACCTTGACCCATCTTATGTTTGGATACATATTACATACCAAACATTGCACCTTGCTTAACCATCTGCTTTCCAATGCGTCGGTCATACAGTGGTTATCATTCCGTCTTATCGTTTCTCGTTTTACCTTATCTCGCCCAATCTAATCTGATTTCACCTTATCCTGTCTAATATAATCTCGGTTCATTTGATCTAATCTCATATAATTTCGTCTCATCTGATCTCATCTCGTCACATCTTATCTCATTTAATCTTTTCTCATCTGATCTGATATCATTTCGTCCATCTTATCTCTTTTCATGTTGTCACATGCCATCTCTTCTAATCTCATCTTATTTCATGTCATCGCATGTTAGCTGGTCATCTTATTTCACATAATTTCTTATCTCCTACAATCCCTTGTAATTTTCAGACCCTTTATCTCGCCTGATTGTATCTCAAAAGCATCTCATCTCACATCATCATGTTATCTCACCTGAAGTAATCTCATCTGGTTTTATTTAATCTCATTTCAACTCATCTCTTCGAAACTCATCTTATCTTATCCCCCCGTATCTCACCCTGAACCTGGTTACATTGGATGCTGAAATCTAAACTACAAGTAAGTAGAAGACCTTTTCCACGTCTGCAGGCGTATTGGGCATATAGGGCTAGACCTATGGTTTATAGCCCAATCGGTACTGGGTAAGTGATGTGGTTAGCTTCACGTTGGCCCCCTTCACCTCCCAGGGCTGTACCTGGTATCCATTAAAGGCTGGGTCGACATAAGTGCCGAGATAATTTCTAGAAAAATAAAAATCGGCTCGTCAGGCCCATAAGCCAAGACCTTCAGGTTGGCAGACGAGCGTCTAATCGCTACACCACACAAGAGAACACCTCTGCCTCGCTTCTGTGGATTCTCAGACTCCATTATTGTTTTCTGTTCAAGATTACATGGTTCAAACTGGCTGCACTCAATGTCAAACATGTCTATCATCATGAATAATCTGAGATGGGAAAAATAAAGCTACGTGAATAACCAGTATGGGCTCTGGGAGTCGCCATGGTGTAGTGGATAGACACTTACCTGCGGATCGGAAGGTGGTAGGTTCGGGTCCTGACGGTAGCGGACATTTTTCAGAATTGACCTTGGCTCCCTGATCGACCCAGTCTTGAATGGGTACCAAATGGAGCCCTGAGAAGTAAAGGCGGCCGGCCTGATGCTGACGCCATCACCCACCAAGTGCTGATTGGTCTATAACATTCAGGCCTAGCACGATGTGCCCAATACGCCTGAAGATCTGAGAATAATAAAAGAAAACATATACTGGCAACAAGAAGCAACCATAAGGAGTGACAACCAAGTTGGAGCTTTTCAAAACATTAAACAAGGCGTTAGACAGGAATGTATACCATCACCCGATTTACTCAGTTTCTACAGGGAAATAATAGTTAGATCCATACGTGGTATGCCAGGAATATCGGTTGGTGGGCGTATTGTTAACAACCTGCGATTGTTGTTAATATAGGTTTGATATTTGGCTTTCACGGTTCTAGTTCAAGGTAAACTGTCAAAGAAGAGAGCGGGGCTTTTGCCTCAATTACAAGTAGTATGATTGTGGAGGTGAATGCGCTAACAAAAGCAGTGATGTGGCTAGAGACACAGCAGGTGTCCCAGGTGTGCCTTCTAAGTGATTCCTTGAGAATGTTTAAGAAGACAGAGACAGGATGGATTCGAAGAAAATGGTTGGAGTCGCTGATCAAGTCTCGTCTGAAAGGAATTCGTTTCATTTTCATGCCAGGACACTCTTGACATGAATAAATTATCAAATGGACGCTAACTATCCAAGACCTCTGAAGCGATGCTTGCCACTCTGCACGGAGCATGCCAATCTCCACTTTTCTCAACATACTGTGTGAGTGAGTTACAATTACGACATGTATGTGTGTACAGCTGATTCTCAATCCATCAGAAGGTCGCGCTGACTGCCTTCGTCTCCATTCTCAAACTAGACGTTGCGATATCATATGCCAGACTTTGCTGCACTAAGCGACGCCTATTCGCTTTTACTATGAGCACCTATGCACTTCGTCTACCTTTCAACACAGAGTCATCTTGCTAACCTTTTGTTCAAAACCATCATCTCTCTCTCTCTCTCTCTCTCTCTCTCTCTCTCTCTCTCTCTCTCTCTCTCTCTCTCTCTCTCTCTCTCTCTCCCCTTCCTCCCTCTCTCTAGTTCCCTTCTTGATTACCAACCATCTTTTCGTGTGTTCTTATCATTTTAATTCTGACAGTGTTGAGTGATTTCAGGAAATGACAGTGATAGAATTAGTGAAATCTGACAGAAAAAACCAAACAGGACACAAAATCAGTGAGTATCAGCAATGATTTCTCAGATTTATGGTGTCCGTACATAAAACATCAGTGTGTGCAAATGTTTGTGTGCGAAGATGTGTAGCAGCGCGCGCATGTGAAAGCGCGTGTGTATTTGTTTGTTGTGGCAAACTGATACTTATCTATCTATCTATCTATCTATCTATCTATCTATCTATCTATCTATCTATCTATCTATCTATCTATCTATCTATCTATCTATCTATCTATCTATCTATCTATCTATCTATCTATCTATCTATCTATCTATCTATCTATCTATCTATCTGTCTGTCTGTCTGTCTGTCTGTCTGTCTGTCTGTCTGTCTGTCTGTCTGTCTGTCTGTCTGTCTGTCTGTCTGTCTGTCTGTCTGTCTGTCTGTCTGTCTGTCTGTCTGTCTGTCTGTCTGTCTGTCTGTCTGTCTGTCTGTCTGTCTGTCTCTCTGTCTGTCTCTCTGTCTCTCTGTCTCTCTGTCTGTCTCTCTGTCTGTCTGTCTGTCTGTCTGTCTCTCTGTCTGTCCATCCGTCCGTCCATCCATCCATCTATCCATCCATCCATCCATTCACCCGCCCACCAGTCGCCTGTCTCTCCATCCATCCATTCATCCGCCCGTCTGCCTGCCGGTCTGTCTGTTTGTGTGTCTACCTGCATGTCTGTATAATAACAGAGTATGCAGACCCTCGTTTCTCTGTGACAGGGGCGCTTATACACAGGATTCGTTGGTTGGGGGGGGGGGGGAAGAGGGGAAGGGGTCTCACGGCCCCCTTAGAAATTGTCAAGAGGCTGCCTAAGCCTTCATTGAATGCTCACTAATGATGTTGATTATGCTGCGGCTTCTGCTGCTGATTACGATGATGATAATAGTGTGCCCTATGTAAAATAAATAAAAAATATATTTGAAATAGTATGATATTTCCAAACAAAAATTCAAAAAGAGCACTTCCATACATGGTTTGAGAAGAGGGGTCGATGAGGAGTGTGAGAAAGGGACATTAGAATGCTTAATGATTTTTTAAGGGGTCAGGTGACTTTAGGGGATCCCCCCCCACCCCCCTTCTCCTCCTCCCAGTTCCGGCGCCATTGGTCAGTGAAGCAGAACAGCTCCCTAAGTGATTGATTGCCCGTGTGTCATCAGCTGTCTACCTGGAGAAGCCGACGATTGGAATCCAAAAAGGCACCAACGTGCTGGGTCTGGTTGTGTTCTCCATCGTCCTCGGGTTGGCCATCAACCACGTGGGAGACAAGGGAAAGCCAGTGGCAGATTTGTTCGAAGCTGTGAATACGATCACCATGGTCTTGATGGAAGTCATTCTCTTGTGAGTGACCTTAGGAAAACGTCTGTGTTAAAACGTCTGTATTAAAACGTCTGTGTTAAAACGTCTGTATTAAAACGTCTGTGTTAAAAATCTATGTTTATATATTTATGCTTAGAATTACACAGTCGGGAGCAATTTTAGTAAAGTAAGGAGATATAGGAATAGACAATATAATCTAGTACATATGATGATGATAATTATGAAGAAGAAGAAGAGAAGGATAGGAGGATGATGAGGAGAAGATAAAGAAAAGAGGAAAGAGAAAAGGAGGAGGTTCTAGGAGAAGGCGGATGAGAGGAAGAAGGATGAGAGATAATAATAAATGTTAATAATAATAATACAAATAATAATAATTTGTCTCTCGTCTCTTTGTATGTGGAGAAAGTTGAACATAGCTAGTCATAGTCTTCGTTCAAATATCATGTTTGTGCTTGGCATAAATCTAACATACATCTCTGTTTTCATTGGCTGACTTGAGGTACCTACCAATAGGCATCATGTGCCTGGTGGCCACCCAGTTCATCGCCGCCAAAGATATCTGGTCTATTGTAGCAGGACTGGGCAGGTTCATGGGCGTGGTCGTTGCCGGGCTGGTCATCCACGGCATGATAGCCCTGCCTCTGATTTACTTTTTCTGTACCGGAAAGAACCCGTTGCATTTAGCCATCAATACATCGAGAGCTTTGGCGACCGCCTTCAGCACGTCTTCGAGGTACGTTTAGATTTATGCGGACACTGTTCTGTTTTACATGATTTCCAGGTCGACTCAACCGGAAATGGGTACCAGGTAATGTCATGGGAAAGATCGCTGTGATCATACGCGAATTATCTTAACAATTTAGAAGCTATCCAAAGCCCAAAAACTGTTGTCAGTACTTTTGGCAATGTAAAACACATACAATTTTAAAAGTTTAAATGGCTGTCTGAAAGGAAGTTATGTAAGAAATAGTTGTGAACTTGCTGGGTCGCTTACGAGATACGCCTGGCTAAACTTGAAGGGAGCAGATTTGAGGACACATCAGAGGACTCATGGGCAAAATAACAAGGAGCATGATACTGACGGAGGATGATCCCCGATAAAAAAAAAACCACAGGAAGGTAAAGACAGGAGGAACACTTTGCCACCTGCAAGGGAAGGAGCGATCTATCTCAGAGGAAAGGAGTATTAGGCCAGAGAGCATGCGCACATACCACAATCTTGGCCAAGCAAATAAAGCAGACCACAAATATAACCGGAGATTGTTACCGGCTTGCTGCCAACAGCAGGTTGAACGTGGTTGAGCATAGCCCTAAATGACATATGTTTAATTAGAAATCGGCATCACAGGACTCGGGAATCCCCACAAGTGCTGTCTTCCGCAGCAATCGCAGAGTTCCAACTCCAGTGCTACCAGTAGCAGTCTGATTGTATATACGCCTCACCATTCACTTGAGTGTTGATTGTCTACCCGAGTACTCCTCGATGTACCATTCTCTTCACACCATGATGATCCATCTGGGCTTTCGCACTGTTCACTGGGCCTAAAAGGGCCCTTACAACATCTAGCTTGTCATGAATTAATTCATCATCATCAGCATGTCCGGTCATTGTACGTCGGATTGGGAACGCAGTATAGTCTCCCATTGTTTCTATCATTTGATGTCTTTTAGATATCATGAATGAGATTCAGTCCTGCATCTTTGGAGGTATATCTTCTTCTTTTTCGTCTGCGTCTTCTGTTTCTTCTCTTATTCCACTACGTATGCTGTAGAGCGTAACAGAGAGGAGTTAGATGTAGCTTCCTGTCTTTTGCTAGTTGCCTAGCAATGGTTGATACTAGGGCTGTACCGAATAGTGATTTTCCATATTCGGCCGAATACGAATAGCTGGACCAACTATTCGGCCGAATACGAATAGTGAATTATCATCATCATCAGGTGCTTTGCCGACTGGCATAGGCGACTATGCCTCGCCACAATCTGCGATCCCCTGCAGCATGTATTAGTTCGTGTGCTAACACACCTCCATGCCATGCAACAAGACTGTCAAGTATCTTCACTCGTTGTATTACTCTGTCCCTCCTTCCACAGATCTTTCCAGTAGTCACCACATGTTCCATTTTCCCTCATCTTATAACATAGCCGAAACATGATGACTATCTCCTTCTGATGTCTGTGAGTAGTTGTCTTCGGGCTGCCGCCTCTATCAAAACCTCTTGGTTGCTTTTCCTTAGGCTGTCCAAGGTATTTTAAGCATTGTTCTGTAAAACCACATCTCTGAGGCCTCTAGAAATTGTTTGGCCTGCCTACCGATGTCCAGGACTTACAGCCATATGTTACAACTGGATGTATGAAGCAAGCAAGAATTCCTTTTCTAACCTTCATTGACAAAGATATATTGTATAATATGTTCTTTATTTTATAAAATGCAGTTTTTGCCTGTCCTATTCTGTTTCTTATTTCAGTAATGCATCTTCCATCTGATTTTATCCATATGCCCAGATACTTAAATTTCTGCACTTATCCCAAAATAAAACAATTGACTTTTATTACACATTTAGGAATAATTATTTTCTGTGATACCACCATTACTTCTGTCTTCCCACTATTCAAACTGAGGACCATTCTTCCACTTTAGTGTATAAAATAGATCTAAAATAAAACATCCATAATGTCAAATGTACGTTGAAATTTTACTTCACAAAATGTAGTACAGAATAGTAAACATTTAAAAACATTTCATGTTTTGCATCCTTCAGTCAGTCAGTCAGTGGTAACTAATACCTAGGAATGAAAGTATTCTTAGTTTTATAACAAGTATTTAAACTTGTAATTATCACTGACAGCTTAGTTAATCCATGAAAGCGGCATTAGCTTTCAATAATAATTTTAAAAAAAATCGGTTTATGTTGTCAGCATTAATGGAGCTTCTTGTCTCACTGAAGATATTTCCAGCTGTACTAAACAGACGTTCACTTGGTACGCTCATCATTTTTTTTTTTTTTTTTGCTACAAAGATAACGCTTGACAGTATGAACCAAGGTGGAAAATCTTGATATGTTTATTTTCTACCAGTCCAGGAACGGGTGTAAGGTAACCACTATTCGTATTCGGCCTGATCGCAACTATTCGGCCGAATACCGAATAGTTATTAGGTCCACTATTCGGCCCCGAAGCGAATACTAAGCGAATATTCGATACAGCCCTAGTTGACACCATATAGCTTTTCTGTAGTGCACGTCAGTTTAACCACAACCCCTTTTTCCCGTAGGTCGCCGGGATGAAAGGACGATACCTATTCGAAAGTGGGATTAAAATCCGAACCAAGATATAAACAAAACAATACGTTGTTACCTAAACTGAAAAAAAAAAAAAAAAAAACGCTACAATAAAAATTTTCATAAACATATTTCAGGCATTAGAAGTATCTAAAACTGTTAAATCTACTAAAGTTATATCTATAGATATAACTATAAGTGTATATTATATTCTCGAGCTATAGAAATAATTATAAGTGTATGTTCTATTCTCGAGCTATAGATCTATCAGTGTATGTTCTTTTCTCGAGCTATAGATTTAACTATCAGTGTTTGTTATATTCTCGAGCTATAGATGTAACTCTCAGTGTATGTTATATTCTCAAGCTATAGATCTAACTTTCAGTGTATGTTCTATTCTCGAGCTATCGATCTAACTTCACATACTTCAGTGTATGTTCTATTCTCAAACTATAGATATAATCAAAAGTGTCTGTTCTATTCTCAAGCTTTAGATCTAACTATCAGTATACGTTCTATTCTCGAGCTTTAGATCTAACTATTAGTATATGTTCTATTCTCGAGCTTTAGATCTATCAGTGTATGTTCTATGCTCGATCTATAGATTTAACTATCAGTGTATGTTCTGTTCTCGAGCTATTTATCTATCAGTGTGTGTTCTATGCTCGAGCTTTAGATATAACTATTAGTGTATGTTCTATTCTCGAGGTTTAGATATAATCATAAGTGTCTGTTCTATTCTCGAGCTTTAGATCTAACTATCAGAGTATGTTCTATTCTCGAGCATTAGATCTATCAGTGTATGTTCTTTTCTCAGGCTATAGGTCTAACTATCAGTGTATGTTCTATGCTCGAGCTTTAGATATAACTATCAGTGTATGTTCTATTCTCGAGCTTCAGATATAACTAGAAGTGTATGTTCTATTCTCGAGCTTCAGATATAACTAGAAGTGTATGTTCTGTTCTCGAGTTTCAGATATAACTAGAAGTGTATGTTCTATTCTCGAGCTAAAGATCTAACTATCAGTGTATGTACTATGCTCGAGCTATAGATCTAGCTATCAGTGTATGTACTATGCTCGAGCTATAGATCTATCAGTGTATGTTCTATTCTTGAGCTTTAGATATAACTAGACGTTTATGTTCTATTCTTGAGCTATAGATCTAACTATCAGTGTATGTTCTATTCTCGATCTATAAATCTAACTATCAGTGTATGTACTATGCTCGAGCTATAGATCTATCAGTGTATGTTATATTCTCGAGCTTTAGATATAACTAGAAGTGTATGTTCTATTCTCGAGCTATAGATCTAACTATCAGTGTATGTTCTATTCTCGATCTATAAATCTAACTATCAGTGTATGTACTATGCTCGAGCTATAGATCTATCAGTGTATGTTCTATTCTCGAGCTTTAGATATAACTAGAAGTGTATGTTCTATTCTCGAGCTATAAATCTAACTATCAGTGTATGTTTTATTCTCGAGCTTATTCCCAGATGTTTATCAAACAAGACAATTGGCATTTCTTGCTGTACTGCTGGAATAACAGGGACACTGTCCAGCTCCAACCTGAACGTGTGGTTATCTTAATCATTGATGGAGTATTTGCAAGTTTATGATACAATACAATTGGCTTCCACGGGTAGCGATTAGTTACATGGAATGAGATTCCGCAGCATACATGTTTCCTCTGCTTGGATTACTCTGTTTGTTTTACTCGTATTTTTGGTCAATTTTTAAAAGGATTGCCGCTATTAAATCTCTGTATACTTGAACTATCTCAGAAAGCAATGATAATCTGTTGAAAGTAAAACCTAGTAAACATGGGGTCAAGGGACACCCACGGCTAAAAAAAGTTATATAAGTAATTGCCCAACTAGAAGCACCGTCACATTGTAAAGTTTGAACAAAGAAGACACAAACAATAGATTGCACAGCTTATTGCCTGGCATATTTCGCTCTATCTCGCCAGGTGCATACTACAGTAACTATTACACAAATGAAGCAAATAAGTGAATCTTTTACAACCGAAGTACAAATTCAACAACTATCAAACAAGATTGCCTGTTTTACCAGGGCAGCCGTTAAGTCAGAACCACGTTTCTGTATACAGAGTTCCGGGCGCAGGTGACGAATCACGGAAGCTTCAAGAGATCTTGGCGTTCTGCCATTGTTTGACGTATGAAGGATTTGTTTTGTGCAGTCTATTGTTTATGTCTTCTTTGTTCAAATTTACAGCGTGGATACATTGCTTTGATTTTCTGAAACATTGTGAAGTCACAGAATGTACCTTGTCTTTACAGCAGCGCCACACTTCCGGTGACCATGGGCTGTCTCATCAACAAATGCAATCTCAGGATTGACGTGGTGCGGTTTCTGATTCCTATAGGGGCCACAATCAACATGGACGGCACTGCCTTGTATGAGGCTGTAGCAGCGATTTATGTCGCCCAGACTAACAACTGGGAATTGGGATTTGTCGAGCTGTGCATCGTCAGGTAGGATTATTTAATGATCCTCATGTTGACTGACCTGTCATTCATCATGATCATTATCATTATCATCGTCATCAACATTGTATGTCTGGCACATGGCCAGATTTAGACCTGGTGACGTCCTTTGACGAAGCAGAAAACCTCACATTTGAAAACTTTTGCTAGTTTGCAGTTTTTACATCTGGAACTTGGGTAGTGCTGTGGCTACACTCTCGCCTTCTGGCTGGAAGGATCTGGATTCGAATGTGCTTAGAGACAATTTTTTTTTTAATTTAAAAAAAAAATAAAAAAAATAAAAAAAAGATATACCTTAGTTCCTAGGTTGACTCAGCCTAAAATGAGAACCGGGTAATGTCTGTGAAAGTAAAGGTGGCCGAGTATGTTGACAACAGCATCCACTGATTACCGATCGGCTATAAACTAGAGTCTAGCGTCACGCGCTGGCGGATACAGGGTTATATACTTCACCTTTAGTAATTAGTACTTACCATCATTGCCTTGGTGTGTCAATTGTCACATAGAGCTCGCAGTATATTCCTTCACGCCGTTCATACGTGCACTCTGAGCACCACACACCACTTGACTTGTCTCAGCAAACTTTCCTGCAAGTTCCTGCAGTAAATAAACTTTTACAGTGTCGGGGAGCTGGTCCCAACACTAACTCTCCTCCTTTCACATACGTGCTTGGGATCGACAATGGCGGAGATTACTAATTAATAGCACACTGTTTGAAGTTAAACATACCCCCCCCCCCCCTTCCCTTTTCCCCCATCCACCCCGGAAGAAATGATGTAATAATTACACAATACTAATTTGGTTCTCTTTATTATAATTAGAATATAGTATGAGATAATAATTAAGAAAATACCCAATAGACTGCTTATACGAGTGTCTTGCATTGCATGCTGACCGGGGAGGAGGGAGGTGGTGAATTCTCAAGAACTATATACATAATTTCCTGATATGCGGAAGTGAATCATAGACGTTTAGCGCATTAGTGAAACATTGTGTACAAGCAGCAGAGGTGTGGTTTTATCGACGAATAATGAAAATACCCTGGACAGATAAAAATAGTAATTAATGAAGATTTATTGAAAGAACATTCCAAGAAAATTGATTGCCCACATCAGAAGGGGACAATATACATTCTTTGGGCATTTTATGAGAAGGAGAACACTGGAGAACATCGTGAAGGTGGGGAAGCTGAAGGGAAGAAAGGCTAAAGGAGATGGAGATTGAGGATGTCGGCCATTTTGACATGGTACAGAAGATCATATAAAATATACGGGGCAGGAGTTGGTGGTGGTGGTATGACTACTACCGCTACACAGCATGGATTTAAGGGTGAAAATTGCTTTTTTGCTTTTCTGTCACATCCATCAACAATGTTTCTGTGCAGGTAACAAAGTGCTGTCCTGGTGGGCACGTTCAGTTGGTAGGTAGCTAGTTTATGTAGTTGTACTCCACCAGGACATCCCACGAGGGGACGAGTTAATGGGACACGTTCAGTTGGTAGGTAGGTAGTTGTACCTCACCATGACATCACACGAGGGGACGACTAGATGGGACACGTTCAGTTGGTAGGTAGGTAGTTGTACTCCACCATGACATCACACGAGGGGACAACTAGATGGGACACGTTCAGTTGCTAGGTAGGTAGGTTAGGTAGTTGTACCCCACCAGGACATCCCACGAGGGGACGAGTTGATGGAACACGTTCAGCTGAGTGGAGTTTGGTTGCATTTAGAACCGTCATCACTGTCTGCTGCTGAAGTGAACCAGTTATATAGTGTTACGATGTTAGGGTGGGTCTTGCTAGTCACACTCGCCATCGCCATGGGCTGCGAGTCGCATGCCTTCTCATAGCGCACTATGAAACTGTCGTCTGGAAATACGGAAAGGTGCCGGTTAATCTTTTATGTGAACGAACTGGCACTGGATGGGTGATATCAGTATCTTACTGACCGCCTTCACGGAATTTCTTTGTGTCCGTTTAAGCTGGGTCTTTCGTAGAGCCCAATGTTTGTGTAAAACAGTCAAAGTAAAAGACCATATTTACACTGTTGCTAAACGGACATTTAATGCCAGGCTCATGTTTGTATGGGTTAATTGGAAGTCGATGAGTGGTATAGTCAACATAACACCGGACGCCTTTACATCCCAGGATATTATCTGCTCTCATTTTATGGTTGGTCGAGCCAGGGTCAATGTTGACGGGGAAATAACCCACCTCCGTGCGAATGTGAACATTAATGTTATTGTCCTGCTGTTGTTGGGATATATCACATAGGGCTCGCCGTCTGTTCATCCATTCCGTTCTATCCTTTGCTGCCAATAGGTTCAATATCATAGATGGAATGCAGTCCAGCAGCTTTGGCCTCTCTCATCAACGTTCAACTAAAGGTTTCTCATAGACGTCCTCGTTTCCACAATGTTTTAGATTTAAGCGCCTGTTTGGTAATTCACTGTACGTCTCTTCTCGGAATGTTTCCAAAATTTTGCATCTTCTCTGTCTTACAACTTTTGACACCAATGGTTGTCCAGCCATCTTCTCTGTCTTACAACTGTTGACACCATTGGTTGTCCAGCCATCTTCTCTGTCTGACAACTGTTGATACTAGTGGTTGTCCAGACATCTTCTCTGTCTGATAACTGTTGATACCAGTGGTTGTCCAGCCATCTTCTCTGTCTTACAACTGTTGATACTAGTGGTTGTCCAGACATCTTCTCTGTCTGATAACTGTTGACACCAGTGGTTGTCCAGACATCTTCTCTGTCTGATAACTGTTGACACCAGTGGTTGTCCAGCCATCTTCTCTGTCTTATAACTGTTGATACCAGTGGTTGTCCAGACATCTTCTCTGTCTGATAACTGTTGATACTAGTGGTTGTCCAGCCATCTTCTCTGTCTGATAACTGTTGATACTAGTGGTTGTCCAGCCATCTTCTCTGTCTGATAACTGTTGACACCATTGGTTGTCCAGCCATCTTCTCTGTCTTACAACTGTTGATACCAGTGGTTGTCCAGACATCTTCTGTCTTATAACTGTTGACACCAGTGGTTGTCCAGACATCTTCTCTGTCTGACAACTGTTGATACTAGTGGTTGTCCAGCCATCTTCTCTGTCTTATAACTGTTGATACTAGTGGTTGTCCAGCCATCTTCTCTGTCTGATAACTGTTGACACCATTGGTTGTCCAGCCATCTTCTCTGTCTTACAACTGTTGATACTAGTGGTTGTCCAGACATCTTCTCTGTCTGATAACTGTTGACACCAGTGGTTGTCCAGTCATCTTCTGTCTTATAACTGTTGACACCAGTGGTTGTCCAGCCATCTTCTCTGTCTTACAACTGTTGATACTAGTGGCAGCCCAGCCATCTTCTCTATCTGACAACTGTTGATACCAGTGGTTGCCCACACCTTTCTGCTGTCAGCATAAGGAACTTTTATTGTAGGCTTTGCAGGTAACATAATGCATGTAACACTTGATATATCCAGTAAACATTTGCTTCATAGTTTAACTGCCACGGCCGGCGCAGTGGGAGCAGCAGGCATCCCCCAGGCGGGACTTGGGACTCTGGTGATCGTGCTAACAGCAGTCGGACTTCCCATTGAGGACGCGGTACTTTTACTGTCAGTGGACTGGCTCATGTGAGTACTGCTGAAGATCATTGCTCCTACAGTTGATCTCTAACGTGTCTTCTTCGCTTTTTTTGCTGTATATCCCCGTCGAGCATGGGCCCTCAACCATTTCACGCCAATCTCACTCTTTACCTGCCTTTGTCATGTTTTTCTGTTTCGTCTGCCAGTGCAAAGAGATTTTCCTTATTTTGTTCTCCTGTTTCCTTTATTTGTGTCCTATCTAACACCAGTGTCTTTTGTTCATCACTTGGCTCACTGGATTTTGCTTAGTTCTCCGCCAAAGCTCCACTTTAGTGACTCTGTCGAACCATTTGATTCCTTTTATTATTTGTGTCTAGTGTGTCCGTGATTTCTTTATATCTTGTAGTACTGGACGCTTCGTGAAAGTTTGAGAATCTCTACAGAAATGGACCTAGGTATAACCAGAGAGTCTGCCCGGTTCACTACACTCAGAGAGTCTGCCCGGCTCATTACACTCAGAGGGTCTGCCCGGCTCACTACACTCAGAGGGTCTGGCCGCCTCACTGCACTCAGAGGGTCTGCCCGGCTCACCATCCTCAGAGGGTCTGCCCGGCTCCCTACACTCAGAGGAAAGGCAAGACGGACATATAACCAATGTGTGACCTGTACCATCAGTATTGGAACTCTGCGCTGGCTGCTGTAAATGAGGACGGAGCATATATATGTATATATTAGAAACATAATTTTGCCATTTTGTCACCCCCCCCCCCTTTCCCTCAGCTATGACACCCAGGGCCGCCCTTACTCTCTTCCTAAACCACAGTCTCACCACATACATGACATAAATTATTAGCACTGTCCGTGTACGTACTAGGCATAATCATATGTTTGACTGCATCACCAACTTCTAGTTATGTTTATCGGTCGCTAGAAGAATTCAGCAGTCGACCACACCAGTTGCGTCATATATAATAATTGATTATAATCAAATGATTTCGTTGCACGTATTTTGGAAACTAGAGCTAAGACTTCAACCACTCATCTTTTTAATGTTCTTTTGTTTTCATTGTGCCAAAACTAATGTTTACTGTTGTAATTGATTGCTTGGTTGTGTTATTGATTGTTGACTGTTTGGTTGATAGCTGATTTATCGGTTGATGGTTGATTGCTAGGGGGGTAGGTTGGTAGTTAGTCTTTCCTCTTGGGTCTAGGGTGGCGCATAGGGCAGAGGTCATAGCTCTCCGTGTCTGGAGGTTCGTTGCCACCTGTTTTAGGTCTTGGATGTTTGTAAGGCCTATGTTTGAGCCTCCCCTGATGATGGTTCTAGGTAGAGTCTCTCTTGGTCATCCTCGTTTTATTTTTCCGTCCAGGCTGATTGCTTTGGGAATTTGTTGTTGTTGTTGTTGTTGTTGTTGTTAGTTGTTTGACTATTGACTGCTTGGTCAGTTGATTGATGGCGGATTGCTTGGTTTATGTGTAATTGTTATGGCGATTGTTTTATGATTTTTTATCTCTCCTAGCTGGTTGATGTCTTGGCTGGTTGGTTGGTTGTTTAGTTATTTGGCTGATTTATGGTCTTTGGTTTGTTGACTATTGTGTGCTTAGTAGATAGATGGTTGATTGCTTAATACATTAATGTTAATTAGTTCTTTGAAGAATTACTAACTGTTGTGTTAGTTGATGACTGATTGCTAATTTTGTTGATTGATGAATATGCTGTTTTATATGTCTTATCTAGATAGTGTCTTTACTGATTTATGAAAACTGTTATGTCTTATCTTAATAGTGTCTTTACTGATTTATGGAAACTGTTATGTCTTATCTTGATAGTGTCTTTACTGATTTATGGAAACTGTTATGTCTTATCTTAATAGTGTCTTTACTGATTTATGGAAACTGTTATGTCTTATCTTGATAGTGTCTTTACTGATTTATGGAAACTGTTATGTCTTATCTTAATAGTGTCTTTACTGATTTATGGAAACTGTTATGTCTTATCTTGATAGTGTCTTTACTGATTTATGGAAACTGTTATGTCTTATCTTGATAGTGTCTTTACTGATTTATGGAAACTGTTATGTCTTATCTTGATAGTGTCTTTACTGATTTATGGAAACTGTTATGTCTTATCCTTATAGTGTCTTTACTGATTTATGGAAACTGTTATGTCTTATCTTGATAGTGTCTTTACTGATTTATGGAAACTGTTATGTCTTATCTTGATAGTGTCTTTACTGATTTATGGAAACTGTTATGTCTTATCTTGATAGTGTCTTTACTGATTTATGGAAACTGTTATGTCTTATCTTAATAGTGTCTTTACTGATTTATGGAAACTGTTATGTCTTATCTTGATAGTGTCTTTACTGATTTATGGAAACTGTTATGTCTTATCTTGATAGTGTCTTTACTGATTTATGGAAACTGTTATGTCTTATCTTAATAGTGTCTTTACTGATTTATGGAAACTGTTATGTCTTATCTTAATAGTGTCTTTACTGATTTATGAAAACTGAAATGTCTTATCTTGATAGTGTCTTTACTGATTTATGAAAACTGATATGTCTTATCTTGATAGTGTCTTTACTGATTTATGGAAACTGATATGTCTTATCTTGATAGTGTCTTTACTGATTTATGGAAACTGTTATGTCTTATCTTGATGGTGTCTTTACTGATTTATGAAAACTGAAATGTCTTATCTTGATAGTGTCTTTACTGATTTATGAAAACTGATATGTCTTATCTTGATAGTGTCTTTACTGATTTATGGAAACTGATATGTCTTATCTTGATAGTGTCTTTACTGATTTATGGAAACTGATATGTCTTATCTTGATAGTGTCTTTACTGATTTATGGAAACTGATATGTCTTATCTTGATAGTGTCTTTACTGATTTATGGAAACTGTTATGTCTTATCTTGATGGTGTCTTTACTGATTTATGAAAACTGAAATGTCTTATCTTGATAGTGTCTTTATTTACTGATTTATGAAAACTGATATGTCTTATCTTGATAGTTGTCTTTACTGATTTATGGAAAACTGATATGTCTTATCTTGATAGTGTCTTTACTGATTTATGGAAACTGATATGTCTTATCTTGATAGTGTCTTTACTGATTTATGGAAACTGATATGTCTTATCTTGATAGTGTCTTTACTGATTTATGGAAACTGTTATGTCTTATCTTGATAGTGTCTTTACTGATTTATGGAAACTGTTTACAGGGATCGTCTGCGGACAATGGTCAACGTGTGGGGTGATTGTGTGGGAGCTGGCATTCTGGATCACAGATTGAGAAAGGCCAAGGTATTACTAAAGGGGGGGGGGGGGAGTGACATTACTATTTCTCCATAATTCATTGCCATTCTAACACATTTGGCAATTTGGATGACAAATGTAACATCCGATGTAGTCAAGTAAACCATGTATTTGGACAGCTAACCGACAGCCCCTTTTACCCGCTCCCCCCACCAACCCTCCCGATTCTTTCTCCCCACCCCCTTACAGCATAAGGCACCCAACCCCGCACCTTTACAGCATAAGGCACCTGATTCTTTCTCCCCCTCCCCCTTTTTTTTACAGCATAAGACCATCCTAGATAGTACAGACATTAAACATCTAACAAAGCATTTGTATCCTCACCCTATGCTTCCAGCACTAGACATGGTTACTCACAATTAACCAGAGAAGAGCATTATAAACAATCGGTTAGTTCGACATTAGTCACCCTTGACCCCGTCCATATACACACTAGCTCACTTCTGATTGGTAGTTCCTGAGCCCCGTGCCATTCGCACAAGGTGTTGTATATTTCATCCCGCCAGCGCTTTTAATACTCCAAAAACACACAGAAACAGGTTCTAACACCTCCACCCCACAGAGAGTGCTGAGGTGACATGCATTCTCCTTCTCGGAATGAAAACGTAAATGCAAGACATCGTAGAAACCAAAAAGCAGAGGGGAAAACACCCGTAACCTTCAGGAAAGTCGACCAGCCCAACAAACTTGTGAATCAAAAGTGACCTACTCTTTTTGGGGAGACTAACGTGGAACTAACCAAACTAACATAAACAAACATTATAGATTGCATTTATTCTCTTAGTATTTTCGAGTAGTTGCGGTTATAACTAAGCAACTGTATATTTCCTCTCGTTTGATTTCCATATCATTTATTTGCATGTGGCTTGGTCTTATTATTACCATCTATATACATATATATATAATCTTCATGTCGCTGTTGATACATAAGGCATTCACAAAATTATTTCTCATTTCTTGTTTTACTGGTGTTTATTTTGAGTCCTATCTTAAGAGCTGTTGTTGGAAGTCTTTCAGTCTTTTCCCGAGCGTCCCTTTGACCGCTTGATATAAGGCTGATGTCATCTGCATAGTCCAAATCCTCTAGAACAGAGGCGAGTGACCACCTGATGGCCTGATATAAGGCTGATGTCATCTGCATAGTCCAAATCCTCTAGAACAGAGGCGAGTGACCACCTGATGGCCTGATATAAGGCTGATGTCATCTGCATAGTCCAAATCCTCTAGAACAGAGGCGAGTGACCACCTGATGGCCTGATATAAGGCTGATGTCATCTGCATAGTCCAAATCCTCTAGAACAGAGGCGAGTGACCACCTGATGGCCTGATATAAGGCTGATGTCATCTGCATAGTCCAAATCCTCTAACACAGAGGTGAGTGACCACCTGATGGCCTGATATAAGGCTGATGTCATCTGCATAGTCCAAATCCTCTAACACAGAGGTGAGTGACCACCTGATGGCCTGATATAAGGCTGATGTCATCTGCATAGTCCAAATCCTCTAGAACAGAGGCGAGTGACCATCTGATGCATCTTTTTCTATTACGTGTAACTTTTTTCATCAGGCCAGTCCTTGTCCAAATTGAACACAAGGGGGGATATTATTACCATGTATTATGTCTTCTCTTGATTGATAACTAGTCGCATTTGTTGAGCTGCTTTCGTTAAATGAGTCAATGTGTTTACTGTCTATATTGAAATTTGTCAAACCACCGAGTAAACAGATTGAATGCAGGGGATGGTTTGCATCAACCGTAAAAGGAAATGCGACCAGTTTTACTATAACATCTTCTATGTTCTGTTATTGTCCTCACAGCGAGGATGTATTTCAGCTGTCCGCCTTATCTTCTTCTTCTGTTTTTTTTTTCTACCTAATCTGTTACCGCTTCCGGTGTCGAGGGAGATATCAGGTTCTGCTTGTGGCCGCCCCGACCATAGACACATCATGCTGTTGTATAGATTCTCTGATGTTATCTGTCCGTGTTGTTCTTGGTCTACCCCGAGCTGTACAGTATTCTCCTCTTTTGATGTATACCTTGCTCGGTATAGCGTCACAAGGCATTGTCTCTAAGTGAGAAAGGCATTGCATGTGATATCTTTGTGTGTAATTTAGAGCTGGAGATTGGTCCAGTGCCGACTTATCACCTCATTTATTTTTATTTTTTTTTAAATTAATTTTTTTATACCTCTGCCAGTGACTACAGCAGCCCTTCTCAGATATTTTATTTAACAATCATGGCTATCTGTTGACTAAAAATATATGATCTATCGGGGGGGGGGGGGGGGGGGTGGAAGGAATGTATCGAAGTAATTACCAAATGATGGTTTTTATATCTGCAGACTGCTCGTTCTGACCAGGTTCTTGCTCAAGACGATCTGTCGCACGAGGCAGTGATGGAGGACGCTGACAAAACCTATACAAGTGACCACACACCTGGCGGGTCAGGGAAAATGACAGTGGAATCAGCTAGGATAGAGATGCCAGCAAGCCTAACTCCGTCCGGAGGCGAATTCAAACCAAGCGTGATACTTTAATTAAAGGTTTAAAAAATACTTGACTATTAAAATGTATTTCATCACCACCATCTGCTTCTTCCTTTTCATCATTATCACTATCGTCGTCTACCATCATCATCATCATCCTTTAATTCCTTGATATCTCTCAAAGGCCTTGCAGTCATTTTTTCTGTTCGGTTTTATTGTGTGCAGTCCTTTCGACAGCAGGTAGACGGTTCGGCCAGGCAGAGTTTTCTCATCACCGTTCTTCGTAGAGTTTCTCTTGTACGTACTCGTTTCCTCAATCCGTGTGTTTCCAATCACAGTGCCTGTTTAATGGTCCTCTGTCTCCTTCGCCACATGATCTGTTGTACATGCTCGTTTCCTCAATCCGTGTGTTTCCAACTACAGTGCCTGTTTAATGGTCCTCTGTCTCCTTCGCCACATGATCTCTTGTACATGCTCGTTTCCTTAATCCATGTGTTTCTAATCACAGTGCCTGTTTAATGGTCCTCTGTCTCCTTCGCCACATGATCTCTTGTACATGCTCGTTTCCTCAATCCATGTGTTTCCAATCACAGTGCCTGTTTAATGGTCCCCTGTCTCCTTCGACACATGATCTCCTGTACATGCTCGTTTCCTCAATCCATGTGTTTCCAATTACAGTGCCTGTTTAATGGTCCCCTGTCTCCTTCGACACATGATCTCCTGTACATGCTCGTTTCCTCAATCCATGTGTTTCCAATTACAGTGCCTGTTTAATGGTCTTCTGTCTCCTTCGCCACATGATCTCTTGTACATGCTCGTTTCCTCAATCCATTTGTTTCCAATTACAGTGCCTGTTTAATGGTCCTCTGTCTCTTCCGCCACAAGATGTGTCCACTACATTGCCGTCTTCTTTAGCTTGTGATTATCGACACAGGCCTTGTAATATTTCTTTTAAAGCTTCGGCTTTCTGGAATTTATGTTCCATATTTACCAGTTGTTCCAGTTAAAAATGTCACCAATATCATTTGTACGCACACATTTTATCTGTCTTTGTAGGTCCATTTCTATCCTCAACTCTGAACTAGGTCGGAAGCCTGTGGTCTGATAGCTGATGTGTCTCACCACTGGCAGGTGGCAGGACAACAACCTTTCTGTAGTCATTATTTTATGGTGATATAAGTTTGGTGGGGGGGGGGGGGGGGGGGGCGGTGGTGACGGGGAGAATAAAATCTTGATCTGTACAGTCCATGGCCACAACACTATCCACGGAGACCTAAACTCGCACGCACAAAGACCCTTCTGCATACAGTTCAAAAGTCGTAATTACAGAAGTAATTTTGAAGTAGTGATAGTTTTTTGTTTTTTCATTGGGGGGGGGGGGGGGGGGGACTACGGGTATTGATAACCACATGGCTGGTGCAGTCGCCTCCAAGTGTGCAGACTGATTTTCTTTGCCTGTTTGTGTCCCGAAAGAAAACCAAAATCTACAACCCTTGGCGAGGATCGAACAGGGATCTCCCGGTGAACAGCCTACTGCCACCAACTTTTGGCCAGCAACCCCTCAAAACAAAAAAAGCAAAACAAATGTTCCTTGTTAATGCCACAATGTGTTGCTGTGACAATGTTATCTCTTTTTTTTTTTTAAATTAACATTACATTTTACTCTTCGTATATATTATTTCTATTTCAAATGATTTTAGAGAAATCAAATATAATTTATTACGTATAATTGTTAGAGCCAATGTATTTTATTTGGTACCTTTATTTGGTTTCGTGAAATTAATAAAATGTAAATAGAAACGTTAGTATAGTTTTGTTGATACATTAGTAAAATAATCCATGTTAAGGAGTGAGGCCAGAAAGTCGGCATAGTGGACGGGCCTGTATGCCCAATTCGTAATGTTATGAAAGTAAAGTCCGTTTCTTCGTTGGTTGTACAAACGGTTTTGACGATGTCACTGCTGTTTGTTTACTGGGATGTGTTTAGGATAAACAGAAGTATGCACGAGGTGGAACAGTGGACTGAGGACTGACCGGCTGTCCGGCGTTCGGTGATTAGTGAGGTTTATCGTCACAGCACTCCAGACATCATCCCTATGTGCTCCGATCTCCTCCTCAGCAGCGTAAAACGACCGACGCTGCCTGTTTTGTGTTGGTTAATCCCCATGGTAAAATATTTATTTCTAAAAGTTCCAGGACACACATACGAGTCACGACCTAGCAAGGCTCTGAAAATGACCTACTACAAGACGACGGTAAACCATCTCTGGCTCCACACGTTCATCCTAACATACAAGGTCATAGAATGTAGGTCACGAATTAAGTGGCTTTCCGCAAACTGCATCCTCCAGCACCGTCTTTTCCAAGTTGCCATGACGTTTGATGTCGTCACAATACTTCAACTTTCGGGTCAGGACGCTGTTTATGAGTCAGTTCTCCTCGTTGAATGGTGAACTACTGAACATAACATATGCCTAGAAAAACAAAAACAGCCACACACACACAAATGCCTGGGGTTGTTCTGCAACGTCCAGTAAAGGATACGCAACTAACTCTTTTTTTTTTTTTTTATATATTACTTTTTACTAGAAAGATGTCCAGAGACATTTATTTTGCCGACGCTCCAAAATTTGGCGGAAAAAAACACACACACACAGCATTATCATTAAATAAATTTGCAACGCGTATAGCTACTTCCTTAAAAGGGTGATGCTTCTCAATGTAAGATGCAACAATTTGCCATGCTTTCAGCATTTCTCTTATTTCGCCAGAAGATTGTTGCTTTTCTGTGACCTCCTCCTCTGACAAACTTTCCTCCAAAACTTCTTGCTGTGAAACAAAATGCAACTCTATAAGCTCTTGGGTGGTCAGCTCTTGTCTGTGCTCTTCCACAAGCTCTTTGATATCACTGTTATCCACCTACAATCACATGATAGTGGCCAAAGACATAATCTCGTTGACTACAGGTTCCACAGGTACTGCCTCGAACCCCTCAAAGTCACAAATCGACAACGCTCTCCGGCCAAAGCTTCTTCCAAGCAGAAGTTAGGGTTCTCTTGGTAACCCCTTCCCCCGCCTTGTCGATCATCTTGAGGCAGGCAACGATTTCGAAGTAATTTTTTCAAAACTCTTTGAGAATGAGGTTGGTCCCTTCAGACACCTAAAAACAATACTCGAAGAGTGTGGAGCTTCTTAAAGTTAGAAATAACTTGCTGGTCCATGGGCTGGAGTAACGGAGTGGTGTTGAAAGGCAGAAACTGGATCTTGATGAACTTAAATTCCTCAGAGAGGTCATCTTGTAGGCCTGGAGGATTCATGCACATATATCACAATATAGCAAAAGTTTGAGAAAATTTGCGATCACAAGCGACACTACGATGCTACTGGAACGAGTGCTAAACACAGACTGATGTAACATGAGAACAATTCGGGATTTCCCCTCTCCTCGCCACTCGTTATGCGAAACGTCGCTCGTTAAGCAAGTCATTTTGTTTACAATTTGTTTTGCTCGTTATGCGAATTACTCGTTATGAGAGGTGCTCGTTAAGCGAGGTTCTACTGTATACAAATATTAGAGCAGTGTTCTCCGTGCTCAGTCTCAGAGAGCTCAGATTTGTTAGGTCCCATTAGGTGCATAGAGAATGGTGGAGTCCGTAAGCGCAGTCTCGATGGAGAATTGCGCTGGGTATGTATCGAGGTCGACCAATACTATGATATAATGATGTGTGCAAACGGGACACGAATGATGCCCGTATTAATCCGGAAAAAAGCGGGAAGGGAAAAGGGGGGGGGGGGATTCAGGAAGTGATGGCAGAAAGGTTGAGAACTGAACGTTGAAGAAGACGCACTCTATGCGATGGCAACAACGGCCTTGAAATTACATTCTCTAACTGGAAAACGTGTCTTTACGAGAGCCAAACTTGGTAGTCACTGTCGCCATGGGTTGTGAATCTAATGCGGTTTTTATAGCAGGAGGTAACAGTGCCCTGGGGAAAGATGGAAATTCGCCAACAACTCCAATTGTTGCTCTTCCGATTGGTCTCCCCACCATCCCCATAGTGGAATACTCTCTGGCAGCCGAGTCAACATAACATGTGTTAAATAATTATATTTACAGAACAATTAAACATACCAAATGGAAATAGTCACATTCTTTATTTACTGTTCTCAGGCAAGTTATACAGATTATAAGAACAATTGATCAAAAATAAAAATTTCCTTTAGCAGTACTTCACTAAACATACAAAGATACGATCTTTCAATCATTAGGAAACCCCTGTACCAACATTTGATGTATATGTTAGAGACATTTAGTTTGTAAAAGGAACATATCATAACTGAACAATACATGCACTTTATAGTTCGTTGCCAACAAAGGTGAGAAATAGCGTTCTCAAGAATTACTTAAGGCCAGTCCTGATGTATGGAGGTGAATTATGGACAGTTAGCTCAATAATTATAAACTTATGCGAAAGCTGCAGAGGTGTGGTTTGTTAGAAGAATGATAATACACAGGACAAGATAAACAGCATAAGGAAGATAGATTAACAGAAAAAATGTCCAGACGGAGATCAGATTACCAACATCATTGACAACAAGTCTGGATTCTTCAAACACGTGAATATTTCAGTATCGGGTGACAACCGTGGATTTTTATCGTGGTATGGGATGTCGCAGGTCGACCCAGCCTCAAATGGGTACCAGAATGGCTGTCCTGGGGAAGTAAAGACGACCGGCGTAATGCTGACCACATTACCCACCGAGTTCTGATTGGTCTGTAAAATATGGGTGCTCTTCTCATTTGCCCGACGCGTCTAAGGGCGTGTAAAGGGATCTTTACTTTACTTTACTGGGTGACAATAGAAGTCGGAGAAATTTCGGGACAACCATTGGCATCAAGAGTGTCAAGACAAGGAAGATGGCGTTAGACTGGACACACCTTGTAGAGAAACGAAGAAAGGACAATGCCGCAGGACTGGATTCCATCCATTGCTGTCACAGGATGAGGATGATGGGGATGATGGTGGTTTTGGTGACACGCAATTTTTGCAGCTAAAACAAGCCTTGCATAATAAAAGTGAAGTTAGGCACACTGGTATCATTACTGACGGTACACGAGACAGGGGAGCCACCGTGATGTAGCGCCTGGACGTTCGCCTTTTTTTATGTCAGAAGATCGTGTGTTGGAGTCGAACGCAACTGAATTTTTTAATAATAATAATAATAAAGAAAAAAAGACTTAGACCCTTAAACTGACCCAGCCTTAAAAAAGGATCAGGTAAAGCCATGGGAAATCAAGGCGTCTGGCGTGATGTAAACTACATCACCATCGAGTGCCGATTGGTCTAAAAACATATAGGTCTAGGAGTATAGGCACAATACGCCTGAAGGCATGAAGAATCGTCATTTACTTTACTTGTACACAAAGACAGAGGGATGTGGGAACAGATGATGATCTACGATGCACAGGATGTAAAATATATGAAGAATAAAAACATGCTTCATTGAAGGATTAATACAAGTATTACATTCTCAACTAAGCATGTGTAAAGTGTAACTACCAGACAAGGACCTTTGTTTGCTAGAGATGTTCAGAGACACGTACAAATACGGCACAGGGACATGAAATCCGCCACGTTAGAAGCTCTGTGTACTTTCACGGCTCAGTTTGGAGGGAGAGTTGTGAAGGAAGATTCTGGAGCTTTTGCCGTAACTACAAGTGGTCTGACTATGGAGGTCTTGGCTGTGAATAAAGCAGTAACATGGCTAGAGACACAGACTTTCACTGGGGCATGCTTTCTCAGTGACTCAATGAGTATGTTCAGGAAGATAGAGAAGGGCTGGGTCCGTAGGCAGTGGTTGGTGACTCTACAGAATTCACGGCTGTCAAGGATTAGTTTCATTTTCGTGCCAGGATATGCGGGAGTGCAAGGAAATGAGCAAGTTGATAGGCTTGCAGGTAAGGCTACTGTGAAAGCTGGACAAGCCACGGACCAAGCTGATATACTGAATGCTCTAAGAGAGTTAAGACGTTTGCGTGAACCAACTGAGAATTATGAATCTGCAAATATAGTCAGGCTGCAAGAACAACATGTTAAACGGGGTGTCGCCAAACAAGAACACTACCCTGGTAGTCAAAGAATAATAATAAACCAACACATAACTGGTGTCGTTAGCCGCTACACTCAGCGGAATTTACTGAGGAGGGGATCCGAACACTTATGGACTGAGTGGTTCCACGTGCAATGAGGATAATCTGTCGACTAACTTACTAAAACCCTCAACCATTTAGTGCAGACAAGCAGATCAACTTAATAAACATTTAGCCGTGGAATTCTTATTTATAACTATCTGATACAGTTGAACTAGGTATCTGTGATCTGTTCTTGTTCGATTGACAACTAAAATGTGGCTCATCTAGTCATTGTGGTAAAATGTAGTAGCCTAAGACGAGACGTGCATCCTATAAAAAAAAAAGAATGTCATCGTCATCATGTGTTCTTCCAGGTGTTGTAGCGGCTTATGCTCTCCATATAATTCGGTCCTTGACATTCTGAATCACTTCCACTGATGATATTCCTCTATCCTATCGCTTCAGGTCTTTTCTACTGGTCTGCCTCTTCTGTCGTTGATCTTTCCAGTCATCCCGATGTTCTCCAATGCCTCGTATCTCATCACGTGACCAAACAACTCTGACTACCTCTTTCTTATAGTTTAAGGCACTTGAAATCATAAGTATATAGGAGTATGCAATGCAATAGCTATAGAGCTTTCTTAAAAATATTGATTTCTTTAGCAAAACAAGTAATACAAGAAAGAACACAATAACGTCAGTTAGAGAGAATGATAGTAGATGCGTCATTTCTTTAAACGTTAGGACGGCTGGATAGTTGGTGCAACTCAATCTTCTAGACTTCCATACACGTGATTCATTCCTAAGGACACATATCTATCCTGGTTGTCTTTGAAAGTCTAAAAACTCCGTGAGTTGTTGTTAAACAATCCGTGAGTTCTCGTAACAACCGTACATATAAACATGCATACAGACAGCCAGACATCAAGTGGAGAATTTACTCAAACAACAACCAGAGAGGCGGTAGATGAAGAATGGCGTTGAGACAGAAAAGGAGAAGTAGAAGAGATAATATCAGAAGAAGAAAAAAAGAGGAGGAGGAGGATGTGCAGATGAACATAGATTATTCACAAATGGGTCTAAATTAAAGAAGCGTAGGGGATGGAACAAGTCAGCATTAAAAGACCTTGCCGTCTTTTTATAAAGCAAGCAGACAACGACTAAGGAGACTGTAAATGGTTACACAAAAACTTGTCTAAACGTACTGCTACCAGCAGTGTAAATACCGGTGCTGTCGACTCATGTGTCTCGTTGCTCAAGTTCTTTGAACATACTGCGTGTGAGGGCCCTGCACCTCCTGTGCTTCCTGCACTAGAGCACAGCAGGGGCAGAACCAGGCAGCCAAACAGTCTGTCAAGAAACCACCCTCTATGTTCCTCTGGGTGCGAATTTTTCCTCTATTGACTGTGTGGAAGATGAAATTCAGTATAGGGACAAAGTAGACCAGACCACACAGCAAGCAGTTCTCGCCAACAGACTCGGCGTTCTTGCCATAGGTATAACAAGGCACGAAGTAGGTGATGACGCAGAGGCCCACGTTGTCAAAGCAACCGAAGAGTCCATGTTGGAAAGGCATGGTTCACTTTGTTTGGTAACGATAGTTCTAGAAGCAGTTCAAACTTTGTAAGTATCACAAAAGTCAGAAATATCTTTCAGAGACAAAATATTCTAACTGTAGGCAATCTAGTGGAGAATATTAATAACACTGGCGATGTCAATTTTGCGACAATCTTTTATAAAACCGGTGACCAAATCGGGAGATATTCGTGCAACCTGAAAAAAAAAAAAAATAGAATGACAGTTTGCGTACAAATATTTGTTATAAACAGGATACAATATTGGGCTACCTATATGTGGCTTGGTAACACTTGATTTAAGACTGAAAAAATACGGTACTTTATTTTTTGCGTACCCCTGACGTCACAATGACGTCACAGGAGACATTCCCAATAAATTCTAGGGTGTTCAGGTTGTGGTTTCTCGCGGTTTCTCTACATCCAAGTTGTTCACATCGCAAAAGCGCGCTCTTGCAAAGCGCGCCTTTACTATGACGTTCAGTGTTGCCACTTCGGATATTTTACATCCACATTTAGATGTTTTTCCTTCCATTTAAATGTCTTTTTGACGTTTAAATGGTAGATGCTTTTCTAGATTCCTTTCATATGTTTTTCCTTCCATTTAAATGTCTTTTTGACGTTTAAATTGTAGATGCTTTTCTAGATTCTTTTCATATGTTTTTCCTTCCATTTATATATCTTTTTGACGTTTAAATGGTAGATGCATTTCTAGATGCTTTTCATATGTTTTTCCTTCCATTTAAATTTCTTTTTGACGTTTAAATTGTAGATGCTTTTCTAGATTCTTTTCATATGTTTTTCTTTCCATTTAGATGTCTTTTTGACGTTTAAATGGTAGATGCTTTTCTAGATGCTTTTCATATGTTTTTCCTTTTATTTAGATGTCTTTTTGACGTTTAAATGGTAGATGCTTTTCTAGATGCTTTTCATTTGGAGTCAAATATTTTTTTTCTTATGGTAGATGTTTTTCTAGATGCTTTTGATTTGAGTTGAATATTTATTTTCCAGTTATTATTGTTTTTTCTTTCAGTTACTCAAACTTTGAACTCTCACTGGGGTCAAAGCTCAAATATCTGGCAGCCCCGGTACTGATTAATTAAAAGGGTGCGCAAATCACACTTACTTTGTTTCAACCGTAACCTCACTGTGCTAACTTTGTGTTTCCTTTTCATGTGATTTAAAAATAATAATTGCTCACCTTCCTATGTGGCTTTCACTTTGAATAAACATTTCAATATGCTAAAAGTAAAGTATGAACAAAAAAATATTGGCAGTTTCCGGGGATATCACCAAGGCTCGTTGTAAGTACTTTCATAAATCGCACAAACCATGAACGACGTAGCGCCAGCAACGGTCAAATCATTATTTGTTTCGTTGCTGGCCTGGAATTGCTTAACATAAACAATCCATACAGACGTTTATCTCACATTGCAGATCTAAGCCATGTTTTACACGACGACGTAATGTGCTGAACGATCGCTCCACAGTACATGTTGTTGCTGGTAATGTTAGCAAAAAATAGTAACACATACCTGACACTCAGATAAAACTTTGTAAAAGGTACAAGTCGATAAAATCTTGTCTACTTCTGCATTCTCGCATTTTTCCCTCCCCCGTGTGGGTTCCGGGGCCCTATTGTGGGGAAAACAAGAATAGACCCACTGCCTCCCCAAAAGCATGTCGTAAGAGTCGACTAACTGGGGAACTTCCTTTGAAGTCGGAGTGCATCTGCCTGAGAGGCGAGGAACCAACAGTCTGCATTCAAATGAGTCAGATCTGTAAAATGGATGCACACGCAACACTCATGTTCTGGAGCATGGCTGCAGTCCAGAAGTGGATGAGCAACCAGAACTTTACGCCAGAGTGTTCAGCTGGTGAACACGAAGAAGAAGAAGAAGAAGAAGAAGAAGTTTCAAAATTATCAATGTAGTATATCTGAATAATAGTAGACATTATATCGTTAAACTTTTTACGATTCAGTTTGCACAATTTCGAAGGATGTAGCAACGCTAAGTTAAATTGTGCACTGTTGGCTTCACAGAATCGACTCTCAGTTGAGTTAATTAGAGAATCTAAGTATGGAATGTAAACAGTTTGAAGTACTCTTCAACACTTATGGTTCCCGGATTACTTCGATACTTTTGTCTTCCACTCTGTCTTGGGATAATCAGCTCAACATCCACTTTCTGTGCGAGTTGTAGTGTTTTCACAAAAATATCACTGAAATAGTTATCGGAATCACCTCGGTGAAGTTTTACTACACTGAGCAGGTTTTGAACTTGCAGTTGGACTTCTGGAAGATCAACTTGAACAGCTAGTAGAGCCTGAGTAACTGGTTCCAAGTATTGAGAAATAATATTGAGACAAAATAAAAACGTGCTGGACTTTGATGAACAATGTAACTGATGTGCAGCCTGTCGCGTATTTCCACTTGCATGCAATGAAAATGTTTCCAGTTGGCAAATTTACTAGAAAAAATCTGAATACTTTTATACTTGCTTGTCCATCTTGTCTCACACAGAATAGGAATATTTGGGACAGAGGACCTCCTTTTTGGGCTTTCACGAAAAAAATGTAATAATTGCTTTGATAGTACTAATAGTATTTCGTATCAATGCAACATTATTAAGATCATTTTCAACGAGATTCAGTATATGCGAGGCACCGCGAACAAAGGCAGCCTTGGGGTAAATTCTTCGAATTTTTCGCCTGAACACCATTTTCTTTTCCGGCCATTGTCGAGCACCCATCATAACCTTGACCCAGCAGATTATTAAGGAGAAGACTAAATGTTTTGCAATGTTGAATATTACAATCAGATATCGTGGCGGCGTCCATACCTTTCAGCGGAGAAAATCCAAGGAATTCCTCACGAATCATAGCCTTCTCACTAGACGTATCTACAAACCGGACTCCCAGTGATAACTGTTCTGCTCCTAAAATATCTGCTGTTCCATCGGCTATGATCAAGAATCCAACAGCATTGTTAACAGCTTTTACAATGTCTTCTCGTAAAGCTTGTTCAGACAAATTAATCAAACCATTCTGCGTTCGGTGTGATGTGTAACGTGCATTTCCAGCAGCTGTATCAAAATGGTTTTTTTAAAATACTGTCTCCTCCCTCAATTCGATACGTATAAAGTTGTTCGACATTTCCTTTGGTGCTATCTTTCCCACGAATTGCCAAATCATTTGTTCCGCAAAATAAGATTGTTGAAATAAAAGGATACAGCTTCTTTCTGTTTTCTTCAATAGTTCGTTTTACGGAATTATCTATCTGACAAATAATATCCTTTTTTGGATCTCTAATGGTTGACGCCAAGTGTTCAGCATCTTGTTAAGACCCACGATGCCATGCTGAGCTGGTATGGTTTCTGGCACTTTCATTAAAATCTTTGTAGAAGGAGTAGTAATGAAGGCACCTTGAATTCCTTTTTGAACTGGTTGCGGAAATAAAACACAGAAAATGCAAAAAGCACTTTTTAACCTAGGTGAATATGATAACCATAGAGAATACTGGGTTAGCCAAGATTTCCTGAAACAACGTTTTCCACTTCCTGACATGTCGCCTTCAAAATCATATGACGGGTGAGGCTTGTATGGATCAGTTAGCAAACGATACTTGAGCTTAAGATCGAATCTTCGTAGTAGATTTTACACAGAGTTCAATGTCCTAGGTTAACATAGTATCTCCACTTTCAAGTTTGTCCGGGTCTGGTTCTGGTGATAGCGTCGCTGCTGCAGATGAACAAGCAACAGCATTCGGTTTTTTTTTTTTCAATCAATCCAGGGCAAATGCCCCCCCCCCCCTTTTCCAATTGCGTTCGCCCATGGTTAAGTGATGGAGTTTTATGTCGGGGGCACACTAACAACGACCTGTACAGACAGTAGTGACCGTTTTGTGTTGTTGTTGTGACGGTGGTGGTGGTAGTGGTAGCAGCAGTAGTACTGGCACTCTAAGGGTGATGTGGTAGCTGTTACACTAGCCGCATTTACTTTTCGGTACAGATTAATGCTACACATTTTAGTCATATTAATAGCTATGCAATTTGTGACTCTTCCCGTTTGGATTTGTTTTTCTATATGTTTTCCACGCAAATTTGGATATTTTAAGATCTTTTTTGACTCCATTTTGGATGTTTTTGTCAAAGAAAAGTGTCAACATTGATGACGTGTGTTTACCGCTCTTTTCCGGCGTCAGTCAGTTGCCATTGTTTCCAGCAGCAGTCACGATGAATTTTCTACAGCTAGTTGCATCTGTACAAGACAAAGAAAGCAGTATTGCCTTCCTGCAACAGCATGGCATTCTGCACAGAACCAGAAGTTGCAGAAACAATCACTCCATTAATTTTGTCGACCCCACCACAGGTGTTCATACGCAATGCATCGAACGTTTGTGGAGGTCGGCAAAGGAGAGAAACAAGCGCCAGAATGGCACCCACAGACATTTATTAGAATCTTAAATGTGTGAGTTTCTGTGGCGCAGGCGCGCTCAACGTGCGGGTGGCGACATGTTTGAAACCATACTAGCAGACATTGCTAGATTCTGGCCCCCGAGAGACTACTAGTCCGTCGTCTCTTCTGCCACCGCAGTTTGACCTCAGTTCAGATCTACTAACGTGTATAATCTCTGTGATTGTCAATTCGTGCGTGAACCCAGCAGTATTCATGTAGAATGATTCGCCCTTTTTAGGGCCCCCCACAGTACCCCAATTGGCATTTCCTGCGATTGCACATAGAGTTCACATAGCCAAAGTGCACATTTTACATGTAGTGAAAAAAAAACCGTTGTGACAACGAACACACATACACACAATTTACATTTTATTTTTACAAAAAACGTTGTGACAACAACAACAAAAACACACACACACACGCACGCACGCACACGCGCACGCACGCGCGCACACGCGCACGCACGCGCGCACGCACACACACACAATTTACATTTCATTTAAAACACACAATTTACATTTTATTAAAAAAAAACACGCGCGCGCACGCACACACACACACGATTTACATTTCATTTAAAACACACAATTTACATTTTATTTTTTTTAAAAACATTGTGACAACAAAAACACACACAATTTACATTTCATTTGAAAAAAAAAAAAGAAGGAAATTCACAATGGATCACGTCGGTATTGAACACGGTATCTTTCATTTACAAGGCAGATGTGATACCAACTACGCTATGCACTCACATGTTTACATGTTGGCTTGGATTGGATTGGCTTTTTACCCCACCAGGACATCACACAAGCGATAAACACCCGATGACACAAAGTGCCACCATGCGGATGAGGATCACCGTGGAGAGGTCCCAGAAACCGCGTTCAGACATTTGGCCATTTTTATGGCCTGCCTATATTGCGGCCCCTGGCAAAAGCCAGAGTGGGGCTTCAAATAACAAAAAATTACGTCCTGAAAAGGACGTAAGGATTATCGCAGCAAGCAAAACATACAAGTTTACATGTTATGAAAACATGACTAATATTGCAGACCGGCCAATTGCGCATCATCAAGCAGCCAAATGCGCATCAACAAACCGAAATATGTCGCACCATAAGACACTAGATGAACGCTCAAAAACAGCAGCAGACAGCAGCACACTTGCACCCCTTGAAATAATGGACTGTCAAGTCAGCTGTGGAATTCCCACGGGAATTTCGTGTTTGGGGGAGGCAAAAAATATTGTACCAAAAAAACTTATGTGTTTTTTAATCGGTCCGTATTCAATGTCTCGCTACAGGTTATTTTCCCTTTCAGACAAGATTATCTGTCTTCTTTTAGATCCATGTACCCCGGACCCCGCCACACAAACACACACGCGATCATTTTAAAGGGATGTGTATTATGAAGCGGATAACAAAAGTTAAAAGAAAACAGCATAACAGCGAATAATATTATAAGCAATATTATATTCCTTAAAAAATCACTTGACAGAGAAGACTGTGTGGTCCTGTTCGTCAACATGTCATTGCTGAATTACTCATCAGAAGAAGGGCGGAAAGAAAACAAAACATTGAGATGGCAATAGACACAAGACGATATTAAAAATAACGAAACAACTAGAGAAACGGAAACTACCCACTTGACTGATAGACTGTGATTCATACAACCAACAACACATACACACGCACACATACATACGCACACACAAATACACAGACACACGCACACGCGCGAATATATCACACACGTCTACATAAACCTCAATAGTGTCACATAATTACTATACTGTCCTGAGAATCAGGGAGTGGAGGCGACCAGCTGTACAAGTATCTCCATGCAACGAACGTCAGCATCTACTAGCTATATGAAATGGATCGCAGAAAGAATAGTTGCTGACCAACACATACTAGCCGTCCATTCCCCGAGTTAGTTCCGGGGCTCCATTTTGAAAAAGCAATAAAATATAACCACTACGTCCTAACAAGTATGTCGTAAAAGAGGATTCATCAGAGGTGTTTCGTTCATAGTCCAGGTGTATATGCTTGAAATGCGAGAAACCAACAGGCTGCATACAAATAAGCTAGGTCAGTGAAGAGTATATGCCCTGTCCACGTTTGTCACTGACAGCATAGTGTTGGCCAAAAAATAGTTATGATAAGATTCACTGTAGTACTTAGGGATATCTGCTTGTGTGTCAACAGGGGAGAGTGTTGCCCCAGTACTTGATTAGCTTTGGTTAGATGCCTTAAATTAAAGAGTAGCCAGAATCGATATTGCCCTGGTTATATTTCAGTACCAGTGAGCCAGCCCATAAGTTCAATTGTAACGTGTTTCTGGTGTGCACATATTCGGACTTCATCAAAACTAAGGTGTTTGTGCAGTGCTCTGAGATTTCTCTGTGTATGATCTGGGATGAGAAGATAAGCACTTGTGAGTTATGAGTTAGATTATCTTCACAGCACTCCATCGCGTGCGTCCAGTGTGCTTCTCATGCTTGGCTGTGCCGATTTTCACTCCGAATTCGTGTACTCTTAGCAGTGATGTGGACACGTTGCTTCCAAAATCCTCAGAACGTCCTATCTCTCCGAGGGCAATGACAATGTCTGCATGATCCATGGGGCGGCCATCTTCAGTTAATGCAGCACCTGCCAGTCTATCAGCTCTCTCATTACCAACAACGCCTGCATGCTCTGGGACGAATATGAAAGTCAATGCACACACAGGAGAATTTTGCAAGGACTCAAATCACTATCTGCGTAATCAGCCTGGCTCGACCCGCCGGATCATGCTCAAAAGAATCACCCAGCACACACACGCGGGAATAGTCCTGTGATTCCAGCCACATTAAAGCCTGTGTCACCGCCATCACCTCCATCATCCTGCTGGTGGTCATGGAGAAGGCACCGCTGGCTTCCTGAACTGTTCTGTCTGAAGAGCAAGCTGTAGATGCACATGCACACTTATGTCCTCGTATAACGGACCCGTGGAGCACAAATACGGTGAAAGCTCTGCTGATCACATCAGCCCGTTATTAGACTGACTACCACATATATGATCAGGTCTGTGATTCATGCCCCGATTATTCCCTGTGGACATTCCAACCAAACTTTGGCATCATCCTCTTTCTCCTTCAGACGGCTTCCAATAATGATACCCACTGTTAGCTAACATCTTACAGTACTATATACATTTGATGAAATCAGAACTTGGACGCAAACAGTTAATGAATTCAACGAAATGAGAAGTATCAACGATTGGTAGCAGCTGTCCCACAACCACACATGCGGCAAGCTTGACACATCAGCCACGTCATCAGTTGGGTTAATCTTACCACGTTGACAAAACTGCCTTTGTAATATTCAACAGCTCATTGCTCTCTTTCAATCAATTACGCATTAACCACGTCTGCCTTATCTTGGTGGAATACTGATACATGATAAGGCAGACGTGGTTAGGATCTTGTGGGAGAGCGTGTGGGAGGAGCAGATGGATCACCACAGTCTGGTGAGATTGATGCAGCGGGGAGTGACGAGAGGTTCTGGCAGAAGCTCAAGGCTCAGATGAAAGGCAAGACGGACGTTTAATCAGATTGCTACTGGTACCATTAGCATCGGAACGCTTAGCTGGCTGCTGAATATGGGGAGGGGGCGCTTATGGAATGCCCCGAGTGCTTTGATGTCAGTTCTTGAATCAAATCAAATCAAAATCAGATCAATCAATTACGCTGTTGGTTTGTATTATCTAGCCTCAGCGTCAAACTGTGTAACGTAATGATTTGTGTAACTGTGTAACGTAATAGTAGGCAAAGAAGTTTCTAAACGTCTTTAAACACAGTATATATATGGTGTTTTATTTTGTTCGCACAGTACCGTCTTTTCAGACAACAGAGTTATATTTTTCTATACGTAAATGTTGTAATCACAATGCACACAATATCATGGAGGGATAGACAAACAAACGAAGCAGTTCTCATGGAGACAGAAGAAAGTCGTAAACTTATTAGGGAACGTAAACCTAGACTGTCTGTTAATGTATGTGGACATTTTATGAAAATGAATAGACTCGGTAACATGGGGGGGGGGGGGAAAAGGGGGGGGGGGGCAAAAACTGGCAAGATTATTGGCAGGAAAGAAAGGAGAAGGTGAACAGATAAATACCTGGCCAGATGGATGAGGCGAGATAAAAAACTATGAACTGATCCATGATTCTGGTGATCGTGAGAGAGGGCGAAACATGACAGCCTACGCTTAACTGCATGGTACACTGCTTACCTAGAGACTCTTGACAGAGTACAAAATAATGCCTTCCGATTAATCTGCGGAGCTATGCAGTCTACACCAACTGCTGCATGTGAAATCCATACAAATGTGGAACCCCTCGGGTTGCGGAGAGAAAAAGCCACTTTAGAAATTTATGAAAGATGCGTTAGAAAGAATCGTAACCATCCTAATAGACACCTTGTAGAAAACTGGGAATACAAACAAAGAATAAAGCACAAATCGGTTTTACGCTGTGTAAATGAGATTCAGGACAGATACCACCTCACAGAAAGACGTCAAGGCATTCACAATGTTGCAAGAAACTTACCACCACATGCTCGCTTTAAAACTCCAGAAGTCCGAATTAAATTGGTAGGCGAGGAAACCAAACAGTCCGACCCAATCGCTCTTATGAACTCATCACTAAAGACCATTGATTCTTACCCTCAAGAATGGATACATGTTTATACTGATGGATCTGCATTTTAAGCTACCATTAAAGCAGGTTACGGAATCTACAAAGGTTATCCCGATGGATCTGTTGAAGAAATTTTTGATGCATGCGGGGAATTCTGTTCAAATTATAAAGCTGAAATAATTGCACTGGAAACAGCAGTATACCACCTAAAGAGTGTAATGAATGTTTGCCCTTCAAAGGCTCAAAATATTGTCAGCTTCACAGATTCAATGACTGCCCTTCAAGCTCTGGAGGGCAGTGAACGCTGCAGAACTGACATAGCCAAGATAATCCTGGATGCTGATCAGCTTATTACCTCATACAACATCAGAATAGTGATGCAGTGGATTCCAGGTCACTCCGGCACACCAGATAATGACAGAGCTGACAGATTGGCAAAGAAAGGAGCAACACAAGAACAACCACCTACAGCGACAACCCTACAGACAGCAAAAACATTTATAAGAGCTATAAACAAAGAGACTTGGTTGAACAGATGGGCCATGTGAGACACTGGAAGAGAGGTTTATAGACATATGGCTGGCCCTGATCCTAATGACAGCATTAACCATCTAACAAGAAGGGACCAGGCCACAATCTTCAGACTTAGAACGCAACATACTCCACTCAATGGACATCTAAACAGAATACAGCCACAACACTCCCCAGAGTGCCACCTATGTAACTACCCCTACTAAACTGTTGAACACCATCTCCTTGAGTGCCCAATACTCAGCGAGACTAGAAGAATGCTACTCCCTCCGAGATCAGACAGGTGGAACAGCTTGTACGGAGGAAAAGAACAGCTTATGAAAACATGCAAATTCCACTACATGGCATTGGGCCAAAGGGCGAAAGCTCATGCGCCGCTGGATCGATAACAACAACAACTGCATGGTACATGATGATGATGATAATGGCAATCACAGCCCATGGCGATGGCGAGTGTGACGAGCAAAGCCGGCTCGTGTTAAGCAGCCGCCCACAGCAGAGCATGGGACTTCAAACTGTTGCTGCCATTGCGTTCATTTAACGTGCCCCTTCTTAGTGGAACGAGGAACCTACTCCGCAGCACTAGAGACACTCCCATATTTCTCCTTAAACGCTAAGCTTTGAACCTGTCCGTGATCAGTGTTTCCTTTTCCTCTACTCACTTGCTGGTTGTCTTCTGCACGCAGCTGTCCAAAACTCTCATTACTGTCTGATCTCACCTCTTTGCCGGTGTAGACATGGTGCTCTTTCAGCCTGAGGATTTAGGGTCGTGTGGCTAGTGCTGTCACCACAGGTTGTGAAGCTTATATTTGAATTTTTTAAAAACAAATCTAGTTTCAACGAGGCTTTAATCCAGGGTCTTTTGCAGAAAAACCTTACGTGTTTAACCATTCAGCCAGCCGCTCCTCCATGCAACACTGTATGTCCAAATAGGTTGTTATGTGAATGTTTATATAACCCATAGACAACTGGTGCTGCTCTTCTTCGTCGTCTTCTTCTTCTTCTTCCTCCTCTTCTTCTTCTTCTTTTTTTTTCTTCTTCTTCTTCTTCTTCTTCTTCTTCTTCTTCTTCTTCTTCTTCTTCTTCTTTTTCTTCTTCTTCTTCTTCTTCTTCTTCTTCTTCTTCTTCTTCTTCTTCTTCTTCTTCTTCTT